>OZ007593.1:32552656-33002656 GCA_963931845.1 Maratus michaelseni | reverse complement strand
ACTTTTTGAAAAATGAGCATGAACATTACAGCACAAACTCATTTTTTTTTCATAAGTTCTTTAAAAAAATTCTTGCCATTAAGAACATGTTTTTACTCTTTCAAATATCAGTTAGAGGCCTGCATGGCCCCAGGATGGACTGGGTCTGGTCATCACTCATTCCAGGTTGGGTCCAGGCCTTACTTTTTTTCTGCAGGCTTGGGTCAGGCCGAGTGAGACATTTTTCAGGCCAAGCTGGGCTTTATTTCATTCATCCTAGAAGTCTGCACATGCCAAAATTTTCAGGCCCAATCCTGAACCAGCCTGTACGAAAAATCATTGGCCCGTCCCCACTTTGCCTTGCAAAAAACAGTAAAATGAAGTCCGGCCCACAATAATTTTTGCAAAAAATGTATATATTTTTAAATCGCTATTATTCTACATTTAAAATTATTTTTTTAAATAGCACATACATTTCTAGGCAAAAAACAAAAGTACGGCAAAACCTCTTAAAATAACATGTCTACGACAAAATCCTGTCGTAAACGGAAAAACTTCTTTATCCAAGCAATGTGAATGCAATAATCCATGCGAAAAGAATATAATACATTTACAATGGACGATGTACCTGCATAATAAGAGATTTTTCTTCTCTCCTATATGCGATTGCGATACCATCTTAGAGGATTTTACTGTATATCATTTTTTAGATTTTTAAGTCTCAAAGCCATGGAATATGGATTAAACTATATTAATGATAAATCATACATTTACATACAAATGGAGATTCATTGACAAAACAATATAGTTATTAGTAAGAGGGGCAGGAAGAAATCTAGATATGGTCAGTATTTTGGAACGAATGTGCCAGGGATTTACAAATTTGATAAAATCTGGTAGCTAGAAAAAAATACTAGTCGCCAGTAAAAAAATATTTACCCCCTATCCTCTTCCCTGTCATTGATTTAAAAAAAAAAAGAAGATTTTTTTATGAATTAAGAAAAAAATAAAAACAAGCCTAGTTTAGAATTATTAGTTATATAGTTCAGAATAGTACATAATTTAGAAAGATAATATAAACTATATTTTCTTATGAAACTTATAAAAATTATAATCACTTATATTGTGTTGACAACTTATCTAAACAAAGAAAAATCAGATTTGAAGCTTAGAAGAAAACCTGAGCATTTTTTAGCATTGTATCCAATTTTAGATGCCACAGTGGCTGGATTGACACTATTTCTTACTGTTTTATTGAAATATCATCTCTCCCCCCACATTCTAATCACGTGACACATACTAGCTGGCTATAGCTGAAAATAATGGTGTTTACTGTGCATGAGTTGGAAAATGTCTTTTAAATTTAGTTCTTCCATTAAAAGTGTGAGAGAAGAGGAAGATCACTGCTTGCTGCTCATTAGTAAGGGCGTGTGAGAGAAAAAATGCCATTTGTTCTCATTTTTTTATGTCAATTTTTTTTACAAAAATCACCCCGGAAGATTAAATAACTTGGTCGCCATATAAAAAAAACTTGGTAGCCTCATAATTTAGGTTAATTTGAACTCTTCTAACTTTATGAAGATTTAAGTAAAGGTATATAAACTATATCTTCTGTCTATCTTGATTTAAGAAATTCAAACGTGTGTTATTATTTGAAATTTCATAGTTGGTGCAATTTTTTAATATGTAGACAACCCCTATTTAAAAAATTGTAGTTATATTTGTAAACTGGAAGCAATTTGAAGTTGAATATTTCTTCTCACACCTCTCTGTGACAATTTGCGTATTAAAATGTATGGGGTGTTCATTTTTTATTACTACCTTACTTCTATGGATGTAAAGTATGACTCAACCTGTATGCTTTTATAGGAAGAACCATTTATGTATGTTTTGCGACGGTGTTTGGTAAGTTGAAAGCAAAAGATTTTTGACATAATTTCATATTATTTTTCAATGTAGCCCCCTCGCAACTCAATACATTTAAGACACACTCTTGTGTGCGAATTCTTTAGTGCAGCCCTGTACGAGAGTGGTTCGCAAAGTTCTCGGCCGGACAAAAAAAAATTCAAGATTTTTGACAATATTTCATTTTATATTTCAACTTGCAGCACAGTACATTTCAGAACATTCTTGAGAAATGTTCATTCTTTGGCATTTCTCGTCGACTTTCAACAAGTGCAGCACGCATTGAGCAGAAAGCTTTTTCATACCCAAAACATTGTGTAAAATGTACTGGACATGGTCTATCGAGATGTTTGAAATGTCAGCAAGTTCCCGTATCTTCAATCGGCGATCATTCAATATGGCATTGTGAATTTTAGAGACGATTTCGTGGGTCGTAGCGGTTTTTGGGTGTCCTGAGTGTTCATCATTGTGAATGGATTTCCTACCATGTTTAAATTCAGAAGCCCACTTTTTTATTGTTGAATACAAAGGATAAGAATCATTTAAGGTGAAATGTAACTATTTTTGTATGCCCGTGGGGGTTAAACCTTTTCTAACAAAGTATTTTATGACAGCTCGAATTTCAATTTTTTCAATTTTTAGAAAATGTCAAATTTTTTTTACTTTACTTTATTGCCCAGCAATAACCAGTAAACTCACGCGTCTGAAACTCGGCAGTATGTCATCTGAAGGATCATATTTTACAAACATCATTGTCATTTAGTCATACCTGTTCCTCCCCTGTGTCAGGCCGAGAACTTATCAAACTACCCTCGTATGTGTGAATGAAAAGGGTTTTCTGTCTTAAGTCTGTCTGGTCACTCAGGTCATCACATAATCAGACTTGGGAGTTTCATGATATTCCCATTATAGGTGAAATTTTCTTCATCTGTGGTTCTGTTTAGGTCTTCTTTCTGAAGTAAGTGCAATTGACCTCTGGTCATAGTGTTAGGATCTTTGACCTCCCACCCTCCATTTTCTCAATCCTGAAATCAAAGAGACTAAAATCAATAGATATTTTTTCTTTTCTTCAAATTTTGCACCTGCTGGTGTGTAAATAAAATCAACAGATAAGGCAGATTTTACTATTTTAATTCACAATTGCATTGTATATTTTCTTCTTTCCTTTCTGTAAGAGAATGTCTCTAATTTTCAATGGTGGACGTGTTTTTTATTCTGCAAAATGATGAGTAAAATGTATCTTTAAAAAAATCAAAATTAAAAATTTCCCCAAATGATTGAAATTGTTCTGTTTCTTTCATTCTTATAGAACAGATGTCCTTGTTGATTAATTTGTGTTTTAAAAAATTCTGATTCAACTGAAACTTAATAATTAAACATTTAAATGAGCAATCTTGCAAAATCAGAGCATGCTACAATTCTTTGTAACAATACGTTTTCAAATTCGAACATGTTTGTATTGTAAGAAACATGAGCATCCAGTAACTGAAAATCCATTTAGTTATTATGTAATCCTGAATCTATAGCATGAATGTTAGTTATATTGAATTCATATCATTTATGTTGATTCTGCTTCTAAGGTGAATGTATTTGTAGATAAGTTTACTATTAAAAATTAAAATCAAAAGAGACTTAAGGCAGTCAGAAGCTACCAAATAATTTATAAATGCATAAAAGCAAATCATTAATTCAGATGATTTATGGACATAATATTGATCGATCATTTTAATGAAAGATTTGATATTTTTAACATCAATCAGGGTGTATCATATATTCTAAAAGGTTCTTTTGAGTTTGTTGAAATTTCGTCCATTTATTAAAATATCCCCTCCCCCCCCCAATTAAAAAGAAAGAAAAATAAAACCCTCAGGAATACATTAATGGCCAAGTTGCAGGAGGCCATTTGAAATGAATGATTTGTGATGTTTGACTTTTAACTTAAGCAGACTTCAGATATCTGTGCTTTTTATGGCAGATACACAGAGCAGTACATTGAGCAATTCTTTTTTTCACAGGAATATTTTTCTTGCGATATAATTTTCTTATATATGAACAACTAGAAATTTCTGATTTGCATATGTTATTACAATTTGTTACTACAAATAAAACATATATTCATTAAATAAATTTTCTGTATTGCAGGTGAAAAAGTAGATAAGACTGAAGTATCTGAAGATTTTCTCATAATTAATGCATACATACATCTTTTACCCATTAAAAACTACTGTAAAATAAAACATTTATGAGAAAATTTTTGACTCTTATTCCCATTGCAACAAGCAAAGCCATGTTTTACTTGGAAAATATATTCTAAAAAATATTCTCAAATAAAACAAATTTTGTATATCTGAAGTATATTTGAAAAAAAATGATTAAGGTATGAATTATATATCTGAGATTCTACATTCATACTGAAGAAAAACATCTTATTTAAAATTTTTGTTGTTTAATATTTTCTCAATATGGATGATCCATCAAAATATTTTTTTAATGAAGAAGTAAAGGTATTCATTTGTAATGTGTGCTCTAAAGAATTTTCTCGAAGCTATAATCTGTACCAACATATTCGCATTCACACAGAGGGAAAGTTGTTTATTTGTCATATATGCACCAAAGGATTTACTCGAAGCAATAATCTCAAAAGACATCAACAGACTCATACAAATGAAAAAGCATTTATTTGTGAAGTATGCTGTAAAAGATTTTCTCGAAAGGAAAAGCTAAAGGCACACCTTCACACCCATGCAAATGAAAAACCATTCATTTGTGATCTATGTTCGAAAGGATTTTTCAACAAGGAAAGTCTTAAAGCCCATCTTCGATCACATACACAGGAAAAACCATTCATATGTGAAATTTGTTCGAAAAGTTTTTCTCGTAGAGAATGTCTTCTTAGACATCGTCGCATTCATACTAATGAAAAACCGTTTATTTGTGAAATATGCTCCAAAGCATTTCGTACAAGTGGTGAGTTAAAGAAACACTAGATGGAACCCGTCAAAATTTGACGGCAAACAACTTGATAGTACCATAAAAATAAAATTTATAGTTGCTTTAACTTCACAAATTTCATAGTGGGGAGGATAATATGATTAAGTGGTCACAGACCTTTCCAATGATATATAACATGAGGGTTGTGTGCAAAATTTAGAAAGTACCCCTTGGGGGGGGGGGCAAAGTGGGGAGATGGGCATCGGAGATGCATAATATGATATAAGTGGTCACAGGCCTTTCCAATGATATATAACATGAGGGTTGTGTGCAAAATTTAGAAAGTACCCCTTGGGGAGGGGGGGGGCAAAGTGGGGAGATGAACATCGGAGATGCATAATATGATTAAGCAGTCACAGACCTTTCCAACAATATATGACATGAGGGGTGTCAACAAAATTTAGAAAAGTATCCCTTGGGGGGGTGGGGGGGGGGCAAAGTGGGGAGTTGGACATTTGAGATGCATAATATGATTAAGTGGTCACAGACCTTTAAAATGATATATAACATGAGGGTTGTGTGCAAAATTTATAAAGTACCCTTTGGGGGGGTGGGGGGGCAAAGTGGGGAGATGGACATCAGAGATGCATAATACGATTAAGCAGTCACAGACCTTTCCAATGATATATAACATGAGGGTTGTGTGCAAAATTTATAAAGTACCCTTTGGGGGGGGGGCAAAGTGGGGAGATGAACATCGGAGATGCATAATATGATTAAGCAGTCACAGACCTTTCCAACAATATATGACATGAGGGGTGTCAACAAAATTTAGAAAAGTATCCCTTGGGGGGGTGGGGGGCGGCAAAGTCGGGAGTTGGACATTTGAGATGCATAATATGATTAAGTGGTCACAGACCTTTCCAATGATATATAACATGAGGGTTGTGTGCAAAATTTATAAAGTACCCTTTGGGGGGGTGGGGGGGGCAAAGTGGGGAGATGGACATCAGAGATGCATAATACGATTAAGCAGTCACAGACCTTTCCAATGATATATAATATGAGGGTTGTGTGCAAAATTTATAAAGTACCCTTTGGGGGGGGGGCAAAGTGGGGAGATGGACATCGGAGATGCATAATATGATTAAGCAGTCACAGACCTTTCCAACAATATATAACATGAGGGGTGTCAACAAAATTTATAAAAGTTCCTTCCTTAGGGGGGGGGTGGCGGGATGGACCCCGGAGATGCATAACATGAATAAGCGGTCAAAGACTTTTCCAGCGATATATCACATGAGAGGTGTCTGCAAAATTTAGAAAAGTGTCCCACTTGGGGGGGGGGGGGGATAGACCCGAGATGCATATGATTAAGCAGTCACAGACCTTTCCAATGATATATAACATGAGGGTTGTGTGCAAAATTTATAAAGTACCCTTTGGGGGGGGGAGGGGGGGTGGCGGGATGGACCCCGGAGATGCATAACATGAATAAGTGGTCAAAGACTTTTCCAGCGATATATCACATGAGATGTGTCAACAAAATTTATAAAAGTGCCTTCCTTAGGGGGGGGGGTGGCTGGATGGACCCTGGAGATGCATAACATGAATAAGCGGTCAAAGACTTTTCCAGCGATATACCACATGAGAGGTGTCTGCAAAATTTAGAAAAGTGTCCCACTTGGGGGGGGGGATAGACCCGAGATGCATAATATGATTAAGCAGTCACAGACCTTTCCAATGATATATAACATGAGGGTTGTGTGCAAAATTTATAAAGTACCCTTTGAGGGGGGGGAGGGGGGGTGGCGGGATGGACCCCGGAGATGCATAACATGAATAAGCGGTCAAAGAATTTTCCAGCGATATATCACATGAGAGGTGTCTGCAAAATTTAGAAAAGTGTCCCACTTGGGGGGATAGACCCGAGATGCATAACATGAAAAAGAGGTCACAGGCGTTCCAACTTGCAACTTTTTCTCGAAGGCATTTGACAATATTAAATTTTTTTTTACCCAAGACAATTTAACGATATTCTTAATTTTTTTGCGTAATTCGTCAAACGTTCATGGAAAAAATCATGAAATTCGCTAATCAATAGTTGATAAATTATAAAATTCAACAATCGATAGCAGTAAAATCGGTCAATCGATAATGGAAAAATCACAAAATTCATCAAATGGTTCACGTAAAAAAAATTGTCCTGCACACTGATGATATGATCAAAAGGGTTTTGAAGTATAGGACAAAATTAGCACTTGCCAAACAGCGAGTAATCCTGAAAATTTGGCAATGGACTTTATTGCCACCACTGGTCAAACATAATAGTCACACTCACCAATTGCGATGATTGAATGGAAAAAGATTTTTTTCTCCGCTGTCGCTCGACAAATTTCGAAACCATTTGGCGAATTTCACGATTTTTTCTCCGAAATTGACGGATTGTGATTTTTTTTCTCGAAGCCATTTGACGATATTCGAAAACTTTTTCCCCCGAAACCAGTTGATGAATTTTGCGATTTTTCCACTGTCGATTAATGAATTTTGCGATTTTTCCGCTATCGATTGACGAATTTATCAACTATTGATTAACGAATTTCATGATTTTATCCATGAACGAACAAATTGCGCACTTTCTTTCCGCTAATGTTTGACACATTTCGCCCTTTACAATTCAGCCAATGAGTTGAACGTTGTTTCTTTCCAGAAATGTCAAGAATGAAACAATGATTCTTTAGGATGAATTTTCTTCGTTCGATGCACCATGGAAGAAAGAATGTGTGCAATGCAGCAACGGGCGTCACAGACTTTTTAGGGCACCTGCAGACTAAAAACATCTAACCAATCTTCGCGGGGGGGGGGGGGAATCACAGATTTCGTCAAATGATTGAGGAAAAAACACTAAATTCATCAAAGGATCATGGGGAAACATGACTTTCGTTAAAAGACATCAGAAAAAACATTAATTATGCAAAAGGATCGTGAAAGATAAGCAAATTTTGTCAAAGAATCGCAAAAAAGGAAAGTTCACCAAAAGGTCATGCTTTTTTACTAAATTTCGTCTAAAAATTGCGGAATAAAATGTATTTTATCAAAGAATCGCTGGAAAATGCGAATTTCGTTAAGGATCATGAGAAAAATGCGAAATTCTTCAAAGGATCGCTGAAAAAACATGAATTTCGTCAAAGAATTGCTGAAAAAACATGAATCTCGCCCAATAATAGAAAAATCATGGTTCATAATCATTATATCTAGTAGTATATGTAAATACAGTTTGTGATATAAGACAAAATTAACACTCACCAATCGGCGAGTAATACTGAAAATTGGTAATTGATGTTATTGCCAGTACTGGCTAAACTTAATAGTCACACTCGCCAATTGCGGTGATTGAATGTAAAACGAAATTTTTTTCCCGCTGTCACTCAAAGAATTTTTAAACCATTTGGTGAAGTTTTTCCCGAAACCATTTTGTGAATTTCCCGATTTTTTCTTCAAAATCATTTTTCAACAATATTCGACCCAATACGCATGCGTCAAAAAAATCGCCGGCCAATGAGGTGAGAGTCTATTACTGTCTCTATTAACGTGTTTGGGATCATCTCCTGTTTTTTTTTTTTCTTGCACATTGCATTAAACCTAGGAAGGTATTTATATAGAACTCACTGTGGAGTGTTTAGAAGGTATTTATTTTATTTATTATAATTTGTATGAATACTTAGGTGTCCATTTCGGATTTACTGTTTAAAAATGAATTTAGGCTCATTTAACATTCGCAAAATCAATCCCGATGGAAATTGTGTTTTTAGATCTCTATCATTTTGTGTATATAGTACAGAAAATAATTATTCAAACGTACGTAAAATATCGTAGAACACGTAATACAAAATTGGACCACTTATAGTCCGTTTATTATCGGGGATGAATCTTATGGTGTTCCGATTGCTAATGAAAACGATTATGTAAATATATGGTTCTTCATAGAAGTATGTGCTTCTTCGCACTTCAATAGAAGCATTGTTTAAATTAATATAATTCTACAAATATGATGCAGTTTTAAAATATTGAGTAATGATTAATATAGTCAAGGAATCTACTCATATACGTAATTAAGTTTTGGTACTTCTCTATTATCTCATCGACCACTTTTCATAACAAAAAACTATCGCCAAACTGTAACGCCAAATAAACGGGAGAACGTTGTCATTAATACGCGCAAATGTTGAATTAAAAACCACTTGACGACATAACAAACACGTATAATGCTTCCGACATCAAGTAAATGGGATTGCATTTTTGGCATTTAATCATACATTTTGGCAATAGTATTTTGTTATGAAAAGTGGACGATGGGATAATAGAGAAGTACCTAAGTTTTTTATACCAATTTTGAAAATTTATCTTTTTTTGACATTTAAAAAAAATAACAGAAAAAACATTACAAATTTGCCCATTTGCTCAGCGGTCAAAGGATTAAGAAAATATTAATGATTAGCGGAACTGGTTCTAGCTATGAAGTAATATTATTTTGCTCAAAAACCCCCAGCAAAAAAATAATTACAAAGAATAAGTAATCGTCTTTAAATATACAAAAAACAATGTGATTAATGGCCAGGATTTTTTTACATATAACATTTTTTATATACAAAATAAAAACCGAAATAACCTCATTCATTTCACCCGATGTCAAAAATAGTTTTGTTTTCCACATTCTTGGGCAAAGCACTAAATCAATAAAATCACCAATTTGTGACAAATTATGAGTTTCATATGAATCGCCCATGAACGGACATGCAAACTGGTAAAAAATGAATGTAATAAATTAAAACATTCAAGATTTGTATACATACAAACAATACAATGTAAATATTAATATTGTTTGTATATATACTTCTTTGTATACATATATTGTTTGTATACATACAAACAAATATAATGTAAACATTATTCAAATATTAAGAGTTTACAAATCAAAACATTCTAAACATTTGTATACATACAAACAATATAATGCATACATACTCTTTACAAATTAAATAGCACACTTATGTAATGACAAAACTTTTAAATCGAATAGAGATAATATATTTCTGTTAAAAAATAATGCTAAAGTTCAGACTTACATATATTATACATTCACATAAAGCTAGTCACATTCCTGCATATTTATTAAATATTTAGTTGCTAAATATAGAAATAATATTTTATAATTTATATTCAGGCGCTCAGATTCGCTTTTTTCGAACACATAATAATAAAAATATTACTACCGTGCGTACTGTCTTTTGACATTATATTTACATAATCGAATTCATTATCAATCGGAACACCATAAGATTCATTCCCGATAATAAACAGACCATAAGTGGTCCAATTTTGTATTACGTGTTCTACACGTTTGAATAATTATTTTCTGTACTATATAAACAAAATGATAGAGCTCTAAAAAAAAAAATTTCCATCGGGATTTCGCCAACTTATGAGCCTAAATTCATTTTTAAACAGTAAATCCGAAATGGACATCTAAGTATTCATACAAATTACAATAAATAAAATAAATAAATAAAATAAATACCTTCTAAACACTCCACAGTGAGTTCTAGATAAATATCTTCCTAGGTTTAACGCAACGTGACAACAGAAAAAAACAACAGATGATACGATCCCAAACACGTTTGTAGAGACAGTCATAGACCCTCACCTCATTGGCCGGTGATTTTTTGACGCATGCGTATTCGATCGAATTTCGATGGAATAGATTTGACAGAATTACCAAACAGCTTTAAATATATGGATACTCTCACACATACAAATCTAAAGTTATTTACTTGTGAAGCATGTTCTAAAAGATTTGCTCGAAAAGAAAATCTAAATAGGCATCTTTGCACTTACACAAGTGATAAATCATTGCAGTAGACTCCTAGTTATCTGATGCTTGATTGTACGACACACTTGGTTTAACCAACATTCCTCACATATTTTATTACAAACGTGTTTGTGACCATATTCCAAACGTCCAGATGAAAATTTACTATTTTTCTATCTTACTAGGGGGCTCTGCCCCCTACGAGCTACGCTCGCCAACCCCCGTCCTGACACCGCAAACTTTAAAAACACTTTGATTTGATCAACTCTAAAACGATTATGGAAGATTGTATTATAATTAAATGACTAGTGACGATCTGCTGTAACCGGGTCTTCATTCATTTTCCTTTGACTGAGGGATTTTAAGGTCGAAACAACAAACAACTGTTTTCCTGATTGATTAAATAAGATCAATTAAAGATTTAAAAATCAACTTGTGTGAAATGGTTAAGTAAGCAATGTCGCTGTATTGGAGAATTTTATAACGATGCTATAGAAAATTGGTTACTTCTTCATTATCCCGTCGACTATTTTCTATAAAAAAAAAAAAGAACTTTCACCAAAATATATGATTTAATGCCAAACGTACATAATCGTGGTATGGAGTCGCATTCAGTTGACATCAGATGCCTTATAGGTATTAGTTATTTCATCGAAGGATTTTCAATTCAACGTTTATTTGTCTTTTTGATACGTCTCCATTATCCCCGTCGATCAATTTTCATTTTAAAAAAAACTATCGTTAAACTGTAACGCCAAATAAACAAATAGAATTTTGCCATTGGAATCTCAAAAAAAAAAAAAATAAATAAAATACAAGAAATTCGGAAAAATCCCACTCACCAAAGTGTCAACTATCAGTAAGTTTAAACAATAAAATTTACAATATATTATTGAAAACAGAAAAAAAAATCTTTTGATATTTATTTACATTATTTTTCTTAATTATCACTCTCGGATGGTGAATAAATGTTTGTGACTTCAGTTGAAACTGATCTATTGTATGTAACTAATCTTCACAACATTTTTCAATGCCTTTTCTTTTTTAATATCTTGGCACTGCCGTTTAAGCATGCAATTGTTATTTTAATTATGTATATGGTATATATGTTGAATTAAAAACCACTTGATGCCGTAACAAACACATGTAATGCCTCTGACGTCAAGTGAATGTGACGCCACGATCATGCATTTTTGGTTTTGGTGTTAAATCCTATAGTTTCGCGATAGTTTTTTGTTATAAAAAGTGGTCGATGGTATGAAGGAGGAGTACCGTATTGTTAATGATATTTTTACAATTTATTAGTTATTTCGGTATTTTAAAGGTAATTATTAAACGTAAAAATACAGTTTTTAATTGAGGGGAAATATTATTTACGCTGTTTTAAAATTTGCAATAATAGGTTAAAAAAATTGTCGAAATCAATTAATCTCATGTAAATACAATTTTTAATTGAAATTGTTTGGAAATATTGTTATTTGATCATTTTAATTATGACGAAAGTTTCCCTACTTAATGTTTTGAAAACGCGTAATAATTTAATTATTTACCTTTTTAATATTCACGCGCAAGTATATTTTTTATTAGTAAATTTCTACATTTACTGCTTTTAACACATGATCATTTAATTATTATTTTAAAGTTTTATTTCTGTTTTTAATAGTCACACGTAAATACATCTCTTAATTGAAAGAGGATATTATTATGTGCACTATTTTACAAATTGACAACAATTCAAATAATGGATTTTATGAAATATGAAATAAATCCTCATCAAAATTATGAAAATTTTGAATAAAAAATTGAAATATAACCTCAAAAAATTACTTAAATTAAAAAAAATAATTGCAATCTGCACACTGTAAGCTTGTCAACTATATCCTTACAAATTATGGTTAAATTTCTGTTTATAGTTTTCGTTCCTATAAAACTTTTTAAAGAAAACTATTTTGACCAACTCTAATATTAAATATCTCTTAAAATAATTCTTCGATTTAAAAACTGTCTGCTTCAGCGTGTTTATCAAACATTTCTTTATAAAATTACCAATTTTTAAATTTTTATATGCAATAGATTTCTGGATTTTAGTCCAGAAAGACTTCAAGGCACAAAATCTTCATTGATAGCGGCTGCGACTGCGGCAGTGGTTACTTTTTTTAATATAGAGAGATAATCAATTATACACAGCTTTAAGCATGGTCAAAATACTAATATATAGTTAAATACTTTCGAATTATTTCAGTACATTGTAAATCATTAAATAATACAGAATTCAGTCATAATAAACATTTAAAATAGATTTTTAAAAAATTGAAAAGCCAAAGGATTTTTTACAATTTGCACTCCTGCATATTGCAATCATCCTTGGCTACAAAATTGGTTTGAAATCAGGAAGTAGATGTAGCACAAGTACTTTTATAGTAGAATCCGAAATCTTATTACAAGCAAATCACAGTTTAAGAAAATAAAAGTGTTAAGGATTTTTTTTTTCTGGAAATTGTCTTATTTTTATTTATGACGAAACATAAAAAATACATTATTGCAGAATTTTTTCCTTAAATTTACCTTTTCTTTATTTATAGTATTTCTTTTGTGATAACATACATTTATTTTAGTGCATGATAGTAGATATTTACTTCATTTGTAGTAATTTTAATTATAATTTAAGTTTATGCAGTTCGAAAATGCATCTGATAATGCATTATCAGATGCATTTATTTGATGATCCCTATTATATCTGACGATTTTAATTTTACATTAAATTCCTGGTCTTGTGAGTATCGGATAACATGAAATCTACTATGCTTTGTGATTTTTTTTAATTTACAAAAATGATCAGCCAAACATTATACAGATGGAAAAGTTCCTCATTTGCAGTATGCTCCAAATGATTGTTTATAAGAAGTTATCTAAAATCATATCTTTGAACCTTAACAACAACAAAAGTGTGCTCAGCAGTATTTTCTCAAAGTGTTACTTATAAGATAAATTCTTGTGCTTAAAATAATGTAAAATTCTCCTACTTATTTCCAAATAAATTTAATTTTTTTTAAGCATGAGTTGTTTTTGTTATTTCTTTGGAAGTTTTGTGCTATTCCACATTTCTTGCTGTTAAATGAATAATAGATAACACCATGTTAAATACATTTTTCTCCTTGTGTCTATATATGCATATAATTAAATTTTTTTTAATGTTTCTTTTCTGTTCTCTTATATGCCAGTTTCTATTCAAGGTTAAAATTTTATGATGTTGAGCTGTGTCATGTTCCTCAGTCAAGAAACGAAGAGGGCATTCCCTACTGAAACAGATTTTTTTTTTATTCAAAGCCAGCACCCGAAATTGACACCATATTTGAATTAGAGGGCAAATTTTTTACTCTTGATATCTATTTTGGTACCATTCGGTGAAGATGTTAAGTAAAAAGTCTTTCTATAGCTTGTAGCTTGATTATGAAAGGGAATATGTGAGATATTCAAATTTGCTATATACAGTCTTGAGCAGGGCTTGACAAATGTGGTCGCCAGGTCGTCACTGGCGATTGAGTTATTTTGTCTGGCGGTTTTTTCTGTACAAAAATTGACCTAAGAAATAAGCACAAACAGCGTTTTTTCTCTTGTGCACAGTAAGCAGTGATCTTCCTCTTCTCTCATACTTTTAATGGAAGAACCAAGTTTAAAGGACATTTTCCATCGTATTCGCAGAAAACACAGAGAATTTTCAGTAAAACAATAAGAAATAGTGTCAGTCCAGCCGCTGTGGCATCTAAAATTGGATACAATGCTAAAAAATGCGTAAGTTTTATGTAAGTTTCAAAACAGATTTTTGTTCAGAATTAAAACTGATTAATCTATCATGTTCACTTTAAATATTCTTTTACAGTATTTATTTATTTTTTTCTCAGAGATATATAATTTTGATAAGCTCATTACAAAATTTAGTTTATATTATCTTTCTAAATTATGTACTATTATAAACTATATAACTAATAATTCCAAACTATACTTATTATTTTTTTCAATTAATTCATAACAAAATCTTTGTCATTTTCGAAAATTAATGATAGAGGAGGGGGGGGGGGGGATAAACATTTTTTACTGGCGACTGGAATTTTTTTTAGCTACCAGAGTTTGTCAAATTTGTAAAACCCTGGTCTTGAGATATTTCTATCACGGAAATCGGGAAAACAAAGCATAGCAGCAACACTTGTTGGGCGGTATACACCCAAAACTAATAACGATCTATTTAAGTCAAAGCCTAACAGAATATGAAGTTTGTTGAAATTCAGTGCACTTAACGTATTTCTATTGCAGAAATCGTGAAAAATTCTGCATAGGAGCACTACCTATTGGGCGATTTATAACAAAACCTAATCAGTACATATTTATGTCAAAGTCTAACAGAGTATGAAGTTTGATGAAATTCCATGCATTAGTTCTTTAGGTATAGCTATCACAAAAATCATGAAAAATTTAGCTTACCACCACCTGTTGGATGATTTGCACCAAAACCTAATAAGCACCAGTTTATATCAAGATCTAACTGAATCTGAAGTTTTATTAAATTCCGTTCTTGAGATAGAGTGCCCACAAAATTTGTCACATAGAGACAGACTCATGGACAGACATTATTGACTAAAACAGTCAAACTGTGTTTAACACCTTCTAAAATGTATAAATCCGTCGAAAACAGGAGTCAAAAAATTTTCCCAAATCCAACACTTTCTTGTAAAGATAAAGTAAAAATATATAATTTGTTCTTACTTTAGTGTGGAGGTATCTCTCTGAATTTATTTCATTTTTATAGATTTTAAGAAGACATTTTTCCCACTCAAATGGTACTTTTATTTTTGTATGCTATAATTTGTGATAGTAATTTACTGCAATTTAGTTATATTATGAGGAATTTTTAAACACACTACATAGCTGACAACGTACCGATAATTTCCATAAAATTTTGTTAATTGGACATAGGTCAAATAAACATGCTTCCACAGGAAAGTATTTCTAATAAATCATGTTAAATAAACACCACAAAGAAACAAGACATGTATACACAACATGCATTATATTGATATTTTATTGAAATATTTATGTTATCCGTAAACTATGTTTTGATATGAATCTACAAACTTTGATATTTTTTTACTTCATTATCTGTTCCTCTGTATTTAATTAAACCATCACCAATACCTTAATGTCAAGTAACTTACTTGGCCTTCTTTTGGTTTTATTTCAGTAAAGTAAATATATATTTTTTTTCATTTGACATGTGAGTTGTTGCAACAAAGTCAATATACCAATGAGCCTTACAAATTTATTGAAAGTTTTAAGACGTTGAAAAATATCATTTTCCATTTTAATCGTCTCATTATCTGTAATATTTTAGGTAGCTTTCAATACAAAAAAGTATAAAGCTACCTATTGCAGCCGTTCGGAGGAAAGCAGTTCCGGAAAATTTCGATATATTTTCACCGATCATGACCCCCAGACCCCAAAACCACCCTCGGTTCAAATGTTGATTTATATATATATATATATAATATATATATATCTCCATATATATATATATATATATATATATATATATCTGAGCTATGTCATACGATAACGCTCGTATTTATAAATCAATTTTGATGAAACTAATTGTGTGTATTAAGCTCACCAATGTCTCGACCGAGTTCGTTGGGCAGCTTAGTCTGCCATTTTGTTTCAAGATGGCGGCCAATTAAAAATTTAAAAGTAAAATAAATATACAAAAAAGTTAAAAATTTAAATTTATTTTTTAATTAGGTGTTAGGCCTTGATACGAGGATTCCAGAGCATTTTTTGGTTTACCTCTATCTTTAAAAAATGGCTGAGATAGAGCAGTTTGAAATTCTAGGGTGGCTGACATTTTGAAACAAAACAGCACATTAACGCGATTATTCGCAAATTATTTTCTTTCATTGTTGTAATAATTTTCCCAATCATACGCATAAAACTATATATTCATATCCGTTAGCGCCCAAATTCTCGCCAAAATTGGCGACATTTGGCGAAATATTGCCAAATTTGGCGACCAAAATAAGTCTTCATAAATGAAGCCACTTTGGCTATTGCTCAATAATTTGGCGAATTTCTTATTCAAATTCAGTATTAACGAATCTTTTGTAACCGTTTCTTTGCATTTTAACTTGCTGTTTTCGTGTAACATTAGCTAAAATTTTAAAACGAAGATATAGGAAAGCTACCTTTTCCTCCCGGTACAGGCCGGAAGGACTTTTTAACTTTGCAGTCTCTTGTTTTATGCTGCTCAATTTTCCACAAATAACAAAATTTCTGAATATGCCCTGGCTTTTTTACAGTCATGGTAAAATTGTTTTGATTCGTTCTCAGCATTAACCCCTTTATATATACCCCCCTAAATATTCCCTTTTTTTATCTTTGGACCTTTAATTATTTTCATTTTCTGCTTCATCTTTTAACTTAGATGTTTCTAAGTGACGCTCATATGTTGCAATGTTTACTTTTTACATATTTTAATGATAATTCCTCAGAAGGGTGGGCTTTTAAACTTGTAATTAAAGAAACATAACTTTCTAGAGCACTGTGCAGCAAAATTGCAATAATATCATCATCTAGAATTAAGTTGATCAACAACATCTAATACATTTTTAATATAATCTTTCTTTTTTAATGTTTCATCATGTTTCATACTTTATAACTTTCTTTGCAGAATTTTTTTACAGTGTTCATGAACTTTACGTGAATAATTTCCACATACCTTTCGTTGTTTCCTCATCCTCCATATGTATCAACTGATTATTTTCTACATTTAAAGCAATTTTCGCTGTTGTAGGCTTGTTTGCTTTATCCCAAGCATATTGATCGGCTCTCATGTCAGTAGGTTGTCCCAATGTGATTACATTCCATAGCCCTTTATCAGTTAACCCTTTAACGGGCGGTGTCCACAAAAAATACTCCTAATTTTAATTCCAAAACTGACAAACGGCACCAAGAATATTTAATTAAAAATTTTCTTTTATTAAGTACTGGAAAATAAGCAAGTTTATATTTTGTAATAAATTCGTTTGTAAATTCCGGTGTCAGTCCATTATTTCATCATTTTACAAAGAGACTTATTTCGCGCCGGAAAGGGTTAAAAGCATTTCTTTTTTAAACTTCCATATATCATAATTACTGATATTTAATTTGAAATAACTATACATATTATGTCTGAATCAGAATTTAAAATTGAGAAAAAGAAAAATCATGCATCAAGCATAGATTATGAAATATATTCCAGCACTAACATAATAACAAACCTTCGCTGTTTAATAAGGTAAATAAAGTACCCAAGTAAACATTTTAGAAAATGTAAAACACATTAGAAAATCAGATTTCAGCAATTACAAGTTTACTAGTACATAGCCAGAAATGTACTGTCATTTTTTTTGTGCAGCCTTGTATATAATCTATACACTATGCTGAAATTTAATTTAGTGTAAGCAAACACATAACACAGTTGAAAATTCACCTTTAGCAGTTTCTGCCAATAGACGGAAGCATATTTGCATTCTTTTGTACATTGCTGTATACTACCGTACGATTTTTATACACCCCACATATTAAGCTAAAATTTAATTCAGGCAAAAACACGCTGAAAACTATTGAAATCACACTTACCAGAAATTATCATACAGAGGCGACCATGTATCCAGTTCTTTGCGTGGCCCTGTATGAGATTTTATTTGTATTCTACAAACATCTCTTGGTATACTAAATATATTTCACATTCAACATGCATAACTCGATTAAAAAAACCTTTAAGCAATTTATGCTGATACACAGTAATTCTTACGAATTTGTTATGTATATGATGTATAGCACTTATACATACCACAGTGTATGCAAAAATTTAGTTAAATGCATACTTAAGTAAAACTGCACTTCCAGCAATTATTGCTTATAGATAATACTTCAGATACAGTAATGTATCTGAATTCTTTTGTTTGTCCCTGTAAATGAACGATAAATGTTATGTACCAGGTGGTTATAATATATCTATTTGGAGCTGTCGAAGGAATAACATGAATAAAACCAAATTCCGTACATTTACTATTCGAGAAAGGGGAAGAAGAATGGAACAATAAAAAAAATTACAATAATCGCCGACAGATGGCGCTTTCGAGTGTGAAATGTAATATGTAATATTGTGTAAGGTGGAGGTGTCGGAAACCTCAATGACTTTACTGCATATCACGACGTATGCGAAACATCACTCCTGATGCATTACATTCGCAGTTGAGCACATCGTGCACTGCTTGGATTGTATCCTCCATCACAATAGCCATGTTGAGCCTGAACATGATCAGCACCAACATATGAAAGTGTAGCCACATTCACTGTGACATTTTCCAATAAATTAGGTGTGTCATACAGTTTGACACCTTAATTCTTTGTTCTTGTATTACACATTACATTTAAACCTCAGTAACGCCATCTGTTGGTGATTATTGCAATTATTTTTATTGCTTTCTTTATGGACACGATAACTTCATAATTCTGCACAAATCTCTTCCAAACTGATACATAAAATCGAAGGGCGTAAAATCTCGGTCAAGTTCGTTAATAGGCAAAATCGGACAACGGTGGGGGTGGGGGGCTTTTTATGAAAACAGAAAAAACGCCATAACTTCTTAATTATGATACATATTGAATCCGTTTAAAGTTATTATTGCTTCTAGTAAAAGGGCCAAAGATGTATGTATGACAGAGTTTTGATATAATTAAAAATGGCCTCAAGGAGGAGAAAAATAGGTGTTTTAAGAAGAAACATATTCATAACTTCGTCAATTCACAAGATATCAAATCCGCTTAAATCTATTATAAATGTTCTTAATATTATCTACAACTTTTATATTGACAAGTTATTCTGTAGGACCAACTCTTACAGCAAAAAAAAAAAAAAAAAATCCCGGCCGTCTCCGTCTACAAGCACAGGTAGATTTCGAACTGGGCGGTCCCAACAGCCGCCTCATGGCAAAAGGCCCCTTTTCTGCAATTCCCAACAAACAGGCGCCCCACGGTCTGCATCGAAATCTACCGGTGCCTGTAGGTCGAGAAGTCAAGGATTTTTTCAATCATATTGACGTAAAAATCCACGTTTTGTAGAAATTCAGTCAGGCCGAGATTTTAGCTTTTATATCGAGCTTTGGCCGAAGTTTTAGCCTTTTTATACCGGCCCTGGTTTGGGCCGAACATTTAACTTTTATACCGGGTCGAGTAGGGCTTGGAAATTTCGACCCTGCAGACCTCCAATATTGATGTTAAAATTTCTTGACTGGTAACTTTTTTCTTTTTTTCAGTCAGAATATCTAAGAAGGGGAGTTTACAGCCAGTTTCAGTTTTAATTGGGAACTGTATTGCTAGACATATAAAATTAACTTTTCCAAAATTTCAGTTAAATCTTCCTGTTTTGGCAACGTCATCAACATATCTTTTCCAGAAACAAATATTGAAGCCTAAAAGTAAAATTACTTGACTTTCAAGAAATTGCATCACGATTTCGGAGATTTTTACTGAAATGGGAGACCCCCATAGCTCTGCCGTTAATTTGTTTGTAAAATGTATTTTCAAAATTAAAGCAGTTAGCAGCTAAACAGAACCGCACAAGTTCGGTATTCTTCAGAATGTCTAAATTAGATTCGATGTTGTAATTAGACCATATTTTCTGAATAATTTCGCAAGCATAGGTAATTGGTATTGATTTAAACAGAGATACCACATCTACAATATAAATATAAAATTTAATATTTTTAAAGAATAGTAGATTTATTTCTAGGCAATAAAATTTTAAAGTACAGTAAAATCTGTGAAAAAGAACCTGCCTATGATGGAATCCTGACATTATTACTTTCTTCTATCTTTACAAGAAGAAAGTATGGGATTCATGAAAATTTTCGACTTCCGGTTTTCGACGGATTTATACGTTTTAGAAGGTCCTGAACACGATTTGACTATTTTTAGAAAATGTCTGTCTGTGACTCTGTCTGTATGTGACAAAAATTTTGTGGGTGCTTTATCTCAAGAACTTATCTCGGGATTTAATAAAACTTTATATTCAGTTAGTCTCTGATATAAATGGGTGCTGATTAGTTTTTGGTAAAAATCGCCCAGCAGGTGGCGCTGCTATGCAGCATTTTTTGCGATTTCTGCAATAGCTCTATCTCAAGAACTAATGCTCGGAATTTAATAAAACTTTATATTCAGTTAGTCTCTGATATAAATTGGTGCTGATTAGTTTTTGGTAAATATCGCCCAGCAGGTGGCGCTGCTATGCAGGATTTACACGATTTTAGCGATAGTCCTATCTCAAGAACTAATGCACGGAATTTAATAAACTTGAGTTTCAGTTAGACCTTGATATAAATGGGTGCTGATTCTTTTTAGTGTATGCGAAACTTGTGTGAGATAGAAGAAAGTTTTGGGATTGACACGTCCGACTAGTTTATTATGTCATGTTTTATTGTACGCCACCACACACTGGTATTTACTTTTAATGGTTATTTCAGGTTTATTTTCACAAGCTGTAGTTATTACTTTCTTCTATCTTTACAAGAAGAAAGTATTGGAATCGTGAAAAACATCGACTTGCGGTTTTCGGCGGATTTATGCGTTTTAGAGTGTTTCGAACACGATTTGACTGTTTTTAGAAAATGTCTGTCTGTATGTGACAAAAAATTTGTGGGCGATCTATTTCATTTTTGGTGAATGTGAAACTTGTATGAGATAGAAGAAAGTTTTGGGATTGGCACATCCGACTAGTTTTTAAAAAGGATTAAAGACTGTCAGTAAAATACCTTTTCCAATATTCATATTTCTAAACTCTGTTTTTCTTATTTCCAAGCATTATATAGTTTAATTCTAACAAGTGCCATCACAGATAAATTATTTAACCGTTGTTGTTTAACCCTGTTGCGTTAAAAGAATAGAATATGTGTAAATTAACTCATTTAGCTTACACTTTTAAAATATTTGCAGTAAACTGTCAAGTTATTCAACTTTTTTTTTTTCAACAGTTTCGTAACTGCAATTGAACTCTATTTCGACCAATGTAACAATTTTCTATAAAAACGGTCGAATGACTGAACAATTTGCTGCAAATTTTTAACAGTGTAGGAAAAATGGGAAGCCAGTAAAAGTTTTGTGACTTTGACTACAAAATTTTTGCTCCGTACATCCGAGTTTCCCCCTTTACAATCGCGCTTTCTGCTACGTATTTTGTTATTATACCAATCATTTCATTTCTTATTGCTCGTTCAGTTCGAACTCTCTATAAACGAGCTTAATTATATTAATAATTCAAAAATATATCAAATTGTTCAGCATAGACGAACTAATTTTCATTACACAGTTACGTAGTTATTCTAACATCCAAGATAATTTATAATAAACTAGCTGCGTAGCAACCCGTTGTGTTGCAAATTGCATGACGTCTTTCGATTGTTTAGGAGGAATAAGAATTTGTTTTTATTATAAATTTCTAGTTTCTAGCCCTAACAATTCCAAATAAATCATAATCTAGAATATTTTTAGAACGTTTACCGCTCATTTCACCCTTTTAAATTTCCGTCTTTTTTTTAAACCGTTCATAGCGAGTATTTACACTTTAAAAGTAACCACCACACGAAATTTCAAGTGTCTAGCCCCAATACTATCAGAGAAATCGCAAAATTAGGACTTTTTTATTCCTCGACCCTTCGGGGTTGTTCTACCGACATAAAATGTAGCCTATGTTACATTTAAATTGCATGACGTCTTTCGATTGTTTAGGTGGAATAAGAATTTGTTTTTATTATAAATTTCAAGTTTCTAGCCCTAACAATTCCAAATAAATCATAACCTAGAATGTTTGCCACCTGTCTGGAATGCAACGTCGCAAAGATAGTCTGCATTTTGCCTCCATTATTTTTGAAATCAACTCGGTAATTCTAGAGATTAGCCCCTGTAAACATACAAACGTTACTTCTTTATAATATTGGTGCAAAATTCTTGCTGATGTATGCAGGGTGTTTCTAAACTCATGGTACAAACTTTAAGGGTAGGTAGAGCACACAGTAACAATCATTTATTGTATAGGAATGTATGGGACCAAGTGACGCATTAACGTAAAAACACCAGGGGGCAATTAGGCCCCTTTTTTAATTTTCAAAATTTCTCATTCATATCAGAAAATTTTTATGCTATCCTTTTCTTGACATTTCATAATTACTTAACAATAAAATTCTTCTTTGAAAATTTTTGGTATGAAATCGAAATTTTTGAATTAAAAAAAGCGCAAAACTGGCAAACTTATCAAACGAAATACATGAATAAAAAAGATAAAATGTTTATTTACAATGTAGTTTACAAGTAAATAATAATGCATACAATAATATTACAATAAGTGTTCAAAATTGCGCCCACCAACTGTGATACATGCTTCGCAGCGTCGGTGGAACGATTGGCGTACACTTCTAAAGATGTCAGGCATTTCCCGCACACGTGCAGCAGCTTCGGATATGCGAGATACTAGATTTTCGTCTGAGTCAACTGGAGTCTCGTAAACAAGACTCTTCAGATATCCCCTTAAAAAGAAATCAAGGCTCGATAAATCGGGAGATCGCGGTGGCCAAGGAACTAGTCCACCACGCCCAATCCATCAAGTCCCAAATGTGGCATTCAGGTAACTGCGCACATCAGTGGTGAAGTGCGCGGGCGCTCCATCACGTTGAAACCACATCCGGTTACGAATGGCGATCGAAACATCTTGCAGCAGTTCTAGTAAAACCTGTTGCAAAAAAATAAGGTAACAGCGACCATCCAGCCTCTTTGGTAGAAGGTATGGACCAATCAAATAATTATTAACAATACCCGCCCACAAATTCACAGAAAATCATTGTTGATAAGCGTGTGGCCGCGTTGCATTTGGATTATTCGTTGCCCAAAGATGGAAATTGTGCGCATTAAATACACCCTCGCGTGTAAATACTGCCTCATCTGTAAATAGAATATGAGCAGTAAAGTCTGGCTGCAATACATGTTGCTGCAAACCCCATTGCAAAAGTTCAACCGCACAAGATAGTCTTCCGGATTGAAATTTTGTACACGCTGAAAACGGAAGGGATGAAATCGATTTTCATTTAACACTGACTCTCCAAACGGTCGGATGACTCACATCTAAATTCTATGCAACAGCTCTTGTACTTGATTCGGACCTTTCACTCACAAAATTCAAAATAATTTCTTCCAGGCTTGCACTGCGTAACAGCTCTTTCTCGCCCAGTTTCCTGTCTGGCGACGTGGAAAGAACCTGTTTCAGAAGCTGACGGTGTAAGCGCTGAAACATTCTATGATCAGGCATTCTTCTCCGAGGAAACTGCTCCTGATACATTCGTAGGGCAGCCCTGGCGTTGCCATTTGCACGACCATACATGAAATGCATGTCGGCTTTTTCGGCATATGTAAAGTCTTCCATAACGAACAATAGCACAATTAAAAATGGCGATTTCTTCTACTTGAGTGCATGGTATTGAACGGCGACCAGTCACTTACTGCCCTCTACCGCCAGTGGAATCAACCAAAAACTCCATTTCTATTTTTAAAAAATTCTATTTCTATTTCTATTTTCAATTCAAAATATTTCGATTTCATACCAAAAATTTTCAAAGAAGGATTTTATTATTAAGTAATTATGAAATGTCAAGAAAAGGATAGCATAAAAATTTTCTGGTATGAATGAGAAATTTTGAAAATTAAAAAGGGGACTAATTGCTCCCCTGTTGTTTTTACCTTAATGCGTCACTTGGTCCCATACATACCTATACAATAAATTATTGTTACTGTGTGTTCTACCTACCCTTAAAGTTTGTACCATTAGTTTAGAAACACCCTGTATATCTAAAAAAATATTAGAGAAAAGTTAACAGAAAAAGATAGGTAAAAAAGTGATACAGTAGTTTAATACTCGATACCGTATGGCTTTTTACACCTGCACATTTCCTAGCATATGTTACATTAGCTTTAAAAATTAAAATTATCAGAACAGGAAAAAAATGATACTTTAAAGATTCAAACAGCCTTTGTTGCTTTTCGTCGCAATGTTTGATGCGGTCAGCGCTCCCTTTCATGTTTTATGACTTCCTTAGCATGTCTAAAGTTCAGAGGTCGGTCATCGCCTCTTTCTTTTGTTGAGACTCCCCATTCTTTTGTTGATGACCACTCTTTCGAAAAGAATGGACAGTCTAAAGATTTACGACTCTCTTAGGAGAACTTTCTGAGCTTGCATACAAACGCTCCTTAAATATTGTGAAGCAAAAGTCTTCTGAAAATTTTTTGATGCTCTTAATAATAAAAAGGGCAAAACAATTTTTGCGTTTCAAGATTTTTTTTTAAACGAACAATTACAACTGAAATTACACTATATGAATGGTAGGAAAACCAAGGAGATGAAATTAACAAATTAATATGCACATATTGAATAACTTTTGACAGCAAAAGCATCTACTGCTAATCCTATATATTATTTCTGTTGTCAACATCCCTTTTTATAAGCAAATAAAAACGCAGAACGATAAATGAGATACCATATGAAAGGCTTTTGAAGCGGCTTCTGACATAGACACTCACATTTCTTTAAAACGTGTATTTTTATTAAAAATTGCAATTAATTTAAATTATATTGGCATTGTTTTCATAAATGAAATGAAAGGTTTTCCTCAAATGAGTGTTGCCACAAAAATAAAATACCACAACAATGATTATATATAAAAATTGTTAAATAAAGATAAAGTGGGACATAGTTGCTGCAAGGGTTTATTTTTTATTTATAATTAAAAAGCAAAATTTAAATTCAAATGCTGAATTTTTTTTATCCCTTTTTTTTCTCTAACAGATGATGTCACTCTCTAATACAGTTGAAATACGATTGATAATTTTTTTCCGTTTGCTATCTTCGATAAGTTTTTACTGCAACTTTGATGGAATAAAGGAAATTATATTCTGGTTTGACTAGTGTTGTTTGCAGATATTTTTAGCACTTATTTTTTCTTCAAAAGCTTAAATCTGCATCTAAAAATATTAGACTGCAGCGCCAAATCTTCGCACTGGTCCACTGGTGAAAGAATGTTCTCTTTGTTTGAGCTTGTGCAATTTTAATTGCGAGACAATGACTAGAATTTAATAGATTGAGATTAAAAACAGAAAAATAAGTTGTTTTGTTTAAGATATTTAATTAAGCAAAATCAAGGTAGATGTTTCTATTAGCTAGTTGACTGAATTAATTTTTATTTCTTAACAAGAATGATTAAAACATATTCACATTATGTTTTAAAGATACAAAGAATTGTTCAATAAATGTAAATTCATATAATCAATTTCTCTTTTTTTTACCTTTAAATGATAAATAGATCTTATTCTGATTAAAAGAATGTCTAATAAAATCCCCCCCCCCCAAAAAAAAAAACATTTATGCCATAAAATATTTTTTCTTCAAACAATGTTTAATAATTATAAATGCAACTTACAAATTCTTTTAAAATTACATTCTTTTAAAGCTGTTCTCAAATCCAAAGGAGCTACTTTCTGACACATTTCTCAATTCATTTTTGTTCGGAAACGCGTGAAATTGGTTCATATTCAGAAACCATGTAATCGAATGGCGTTTTTCATTTGTTGGTAAAGACAGGAGATCTTTCAGAAAATACTATCAAAGAGAATGTTTTGAACCGTATTCTCGACGCGGCAGTGCGAGAAAGGGGAAAAACGTATCGTCACATGATAAGAATCGCTTATAACTCGATAAGTAATTTATTTATAAAAAAAATGAAAAACGGTATTCAATTCCAAATTGCTTTAATAGCCAGGCCTGCCAATATTTGACCTTTACGTTTAAAAATGAGTCAGAAAATATGTCAGAGTTTGACGTTGTTGAACAGAGAATTGGAAAAATATCATAAAGCTTTCTCACACTACACCTCTTGATTGCTTCTGCCTCCCCTCCTCCATCTGTCACTGTTGCAGGGTTTTCAGGTTTCTAGTTTTGCTACTAATGGACATAGAACAGAGAGCTAAATCTGAACCAACATAACTTTACTCAGAATAGCCAAAGATTCTAGTTTGTATTTTAATATGTTGTTCTCTTTATCTAACATTTTGAAAAAAAATTAAGAAATTTCAATTAAAAAAATACTTTTGAATTGTTTTATATTTTAACACCTTTTAAATTAAAATGGCATTGTAGTACGATAGAATAATATCTATTCATTTAGAATAATTTAACTTTACAAAACCCAATAAGTAAACTTATTTATTAATACTCGTATAGTAACTCCACCTTTCAAATTTCTGTATTATATAAAAAATAGAAATAGAACTATAAAAATTACAATTTAAATGTAGTTTGGTCTTCCTCTTCCCCTAACAGTTTGGTAGAAATATTTTCATACAAAAATATTTAAATTCAATTATAGCAATGAAAATAAAATGTTCTAAATATTTATTAGGTATTTGACGATTATTTTTAATTTAGAGCATATGTTTTTATTTATATTGCAGGTTCAGGTGTTTCTGAAGTTTATTCTGAACATACTGTTAAAACACCTATGAAAACAAATTTTGCCTAAAGACTTTCTCCCGCTCCATGTATCCTGGCATAAAAGAACTGGTTCAATGAGTATTTTTATAAATTTTGCGAATTAGTGAGCAATAGCATAATTTTGTTTTCTTTTACCTGCAAATAGCTAGATTGAATTAGATTATGATTACTAAAGAACAATTTTTATAAGACTATCAAGTGTTTGAAATTAACTTACTACTGAGAAAACTTTAATTTTTGGTACATTAAAGTGTTTTAAGCATTTTCTCTCATTCGTGAAAGATATATGTTCCAATTATGTTTTACATAGTCAATACTCAAAGATGTTCTGCTTTCAAAATGTGCTGAGTTCATTAAAAGTTGCTACATTTTCGTTGGAAATAAATGTATAATTTAAATAAAAATGTATGAAGTTTAATTTAAAAACCCTACCTAACCCATTACTGTATATTTCTGTATAGATAATCTTCTATATTCCACATTCCTTTCATTTCATAATAATAAGAAAGCAAATCACTTATAGTAGTTAAAAAACGTGTAAAATAAATGTTTTTTTTCCAAATCTAATTTAACTTCGTCTTTGTTTTAAAAACTTCATTAGCAAGTTTTCTGGTAAAACATTTCCTCAAAAATCTAATTTTAAAATATACCATCGTACCAATAGTAAGCCAAAATATGTCACTTGTGAGATCTGCAATAGGAAACATTTGACAAATCAAGTTTAAACTGACATATTAGTATTCACACACAGGATAAACCTTTTACTTGTGAGGTGTGCATGGAAAGGTTTTCTGTGATGTCTAATTTAGATATGCAGCAGTGTGCTCATACTAAAGAGAAACCATTTACTTGTGAACTGTGCAACGAAGTATTTTCTGATAAGTTTAATTTAGATGAACATCGTCGTATTCATCCTAAACAGAAACTTTATTCGTGTGAGGTGTGTAACAAACGGTTTTCTGAAAAATATGTTCTGAATGTGCACCTGCGTGTTCATACTAAAGAGAAGCCTTTCTCTTGTGAATTTTGTAACAAGGGGTTTTCTCAAAAATCTAATTTAAATGCCCACCTGCGTTTTCATACTAAAGAGAAACCATTCACTTGTGAACTGTGCAACAAAGGATTTTCTTATATGTCTGCTCTAAGTAGGCATCGACGTATTCACACTAAAGAGAAACCTTTTTCTTGTGAGGTCTGTAACAAAGGGTTTTCTCAAAAATCTTGCTTGAATGACCACCTACGAACTCACACTAAAGAGAAACCTTTCGTTTGTGAGATGTGTAACAAAGGGTTTTCTCGAAAATCATTTTTAAATGCCCATCTGCGTGTTCATACTAAAGAGAAGCTTTTCTTTTGTGAGCTGTGTAACAAAGGATTTTCTCAAAAATCTTGTTTGAATGACCATCTGCGAACTCACACTAAAGAGAAGCCTTTCTCTTGTGAGTTTTGTAACAAAGGCTTTTCTGTAAAATCTAATTTAACTGTCCACCTGCGATGTCATAGTAAATAGAAACCATTCGCTTATGAACTATGCAACAAAGAATTTTCTTATAAGTCATCTTTAAGTTTGCATCATCGTGTTCACACTAAAGAGAAACCCTTTTCTTGTGAGGTGTGTAACAAAGGGTTTTCTTAAAAATGTAGCTTGAACAGCCACATGTGTGTACATATTAAAGAAAATCCTTTTCTCTTTTTAGGTGTGTAACAAAGGGTTTAATCGAAAATCTTTTTTTAATGGCCATTTGTAGGTACACACTTCTCTCGTGAGTGGTACAACAAAGTGTTTTCTGTAAAATCTTATTTAAATTACGTACCAGCTTTGTATGCATATTAAAGAGAATGCCTTCATTTTTGTGTGTGCAAGATAGTATTGTCTATGACTAGACCCACATGTGATCTTAGAAACCCATTCATTCGGCGTTTTTCGGCGAAAAAAATGTTTTCAGATTATCCAGAATGCACTGTCAGGTGGCGTAAAAAGAGCCGAACAACATTCTGGGATCTTTCCCTTTAAAAACTTTAGTGGTGGGTTATGTTTACAAATACTTTTTCAGTTATTCCCATTCAGAAAACTTAAAATTAAAAAAATGTGAAAATTTAAAATCTATAATTGAAGTATTATAGTAAAAGTATGTTTACTTATTAATAAAATTTTCATATTGAATTTCTGATTAGTAAACTGCTAGAAATAATAATTTTAGAACCAGATACAAATTACAAAACGAGAAAACAAAAATCTATGAACATAAACTAATTGAATATTTTAATAGACATGCTCATTATTTATTTTAATATATTTTAATGCCTGAGGAAGACCACTCGGCTGAGGGCGAACCCAGCCGTTGAGCGTTTAATGTCTTCCCCGGCTAGCTCCCCGGCACGCAGGGAATAAACGTGGCAGTACAGACTTCGCCATGGCGGGTCCTGCCGGGCAAAGCCCCACGCGACAGGTGGCAGGAACTAAAGACACAAAAAAAAATTACAGGGTCTGTCGCTGGAACCAGCGTTCCTACGCGACAAGGAGCGACAGACAGGGTGGACGAGGTCCACAGGTGCGCCTGCACCAGTTGTACGGTCCGCTTATTTAGTAGAAGGATGCAGTTCTTAGGTAAGACTGTACCATTTGTACAGTTCGTAAATGACGGCACTTGAGATGTGGAGGTGCCAGTGTGAGATTCCCACGCGACAAGGAGCGCCACACAATTGCGCTGAAACCCTCACACTGGATGGAGGCTGGATGCGATACGTTGCTTGCTGACCAGACTTGCGGTTCCCGATAAGAATAGATAATTAATGGGGACTCAGCCCTAGATTAAGTTTGAATTTGTTTACCGTGAGTTGCGGGGACCGCTCAGCTGATCCATTGGTGGCCTGAAGGGGTCTGGAAGATAGGGCGAGCGGGAGTACGGATGGAAGTAGGGGAACCAGAAGTTACTCCATTCATCCTGGTTTTGAGTCTGCAGTGGGAGGATTCCCTCTGGTGGGGGTCTCGAGGTGCTGCCTTCTTGTGGTCGTGATGATGTGTTTCTGTCTTGGCGTCAAATCTGCGACGGCGGAACCTGTCTATAACAGCAATTAGCATTAAGGCAGTTGGGTACTTTTATGTTAGCCATGCGCGACGGCGGAACCTGTCTATAACAGCAATTAGCATTAAGGCAGTTGGGTACTTTTATGTTAGCCATGCGCCAGTGATATATATACTTATATATATATGTACTTATATCACTGGGGCCCGGCTAACATAAAAGTACCGACAGTTCCTATAAAGACCTATTTCCCCCCAGCTCAATATCGCAAAACTTTCTGACACGTTCATAGACTCTGTATAAAATTGGTAGTCATGACGATTGAAATGATATGGAATCTAAAAGCGTTTTTCATTTTTCGATAAGTGTATTACGTATTGAGTTATAATCAATTTTGTCTTATGATGACCATTCCGTTATTGTTGCGTTCGGAAATTCGGTTCAAATCGCACATTTTGACAGCATCTCCCAAAAAATCTTTTGCATTTAAAGGAAAAGGAGAGCGTATAATCGATTTTTAAATTTCTGAACCATCTGCTGATATTAGCACGTGCTGATTTTATGCATTTACGAATAAAATTTAATTCCGGCAAGTATCGAAAAGTAGGTAGTGAGAGTTTTAGAACATCCTGAAACGAAAACCAATTACTAACGAATGAGTAATAAACTATTAGATGACTAATTAATAAAAAAATCTTTGAATGTAGAATGGTTAGGAGGAAGAGAGAAGATTTTAAACAAGTGGGTAAGTGTGATCGAGATCGCACATGGGGTTTCGTTTAATATTCCTTTCAAAATACTTTATCTTTTCTTTAATAAATCCAAATAAATCTGGAGGCACGGCAGTGCCTCCGCCAAGTCGAGAGAGGACAGCCGTAAGCATACTTTTCTGGAAGCAACTCAGGGCACTTTTGACCCCCCCCCCATATCTCCGCGCTGGAGTATCCCAAAAATTTAAAACTTCGTTTTTCTAGAGTATTTGGCACACAGGACCAAAAATTTAAAATTACAACTTTCTGTCTTTTCTAATTCAGACGATATATGAACTCAAACATTCGATTTTTTGTCACTCACTCACTCACTCGTTCACGCGTCATCAAAAAGATTAGGTAGATCCCGTAGCCCTAGAAACTTGACATTTGGAAAAAAGGTAGTGTTTAGGATACAAAGAAAGGAAAAATTATAAAATCCGGAAAATTCGAAAAAAAAAAACATTCGAAAATTCAACAAATTCCATCAAAATTCAAAATTGAAAATAATACGACCTTGTAGTCTTAGAAACTTAAGATTCGGTGTGAAGGTAGTGTTTAGTATCCAGAAAAAGAAAACATCAAAAACACCAAAAAAACCGAAAGCAAAATTGAAAAAATCGAAAAATCGAAAAAACCCGAAAAATTTCAAATAATCCGATTTTGTTGCGCTAGAAACTTGGAATCCGGAATAAAGGTAGTATTTAGGATGCAAAATAAGGAAAAATTAAAAATTCCGGAGTATTCGAAAAAAAAATTAAAAATTCGAAAAATCCGAAAAAAATTGAAAAAATTAAAATAATTTGATTTTTTAGTCTTAGAAACTTAAAATTCCCAGTAAAGATAGTGTTTAGGATTCAGAATAAGTTAAAATAAAAAACGCAATAAAATTCGAAAATAAAATCGAAAAATCGAAAACATCGGAAAAATAAGGAAAATTTGAAAATAATTCGATTTTATAGCGCTAGAAACTTGTAATTTGGAATAAAGGTAATATTTAAGATACTAAATAAGGAAAAATTCAAAAATATGGATAATTCAAAAATACCCATAAATTAGTGCAGACGATATATGAACTCAAAGTTTCGATTTTTTGTCCCTCACACACTCACTCACTCTCGCGTCATCAAAAAGATTGGGTAGATCCCGCAGCCACAGAAACTTAAAATTTGGAATAAAGCTAGTGTTTCGGATACAAAGAAAGGAAAAATTATCAAATCCGGAAATAATAATTTAAAAAAAAAAAAAAAAAAAAAAAAACATTCGAAAATTCAAAAAAATCGAACAAAATTGAAAATTGAAAAAAGCACGATCTTGCAGTCTTAAAAACTTAAAATTTGGTGTGAAGGTAATGTTTAGAATTCAGAAAAAGAAAGCATCAAAAACACACACACAAAAAAATTAAAATTAAAATTAAATCGAAAAATCGAAAAAAATCGAAAAATTTCAAATAATCCAATTTTGTTGCGCTAGAAACTCGAAATTCGGAATAAAGGTAGTATTTAGGATGCAAAATAAGTAAAAATTAAAAAATCCAGAAAATTCGAAAAAAAAATCAAACATTCGAAAAATTCGAAAAAAATTGAAAAAAATTAAAATAATTTGGCCTTAAAAACTTAAAATTCGCTGTAAAGATAGTGTTTAGGATTGAGAATAAGTTAAAATAAAAACGCAATAAAATTCGAAAATAAAATAAAAAAATCGAAAAATAAGGAAATTTTGAAAATAATTCGATTTCATAGCGCTAGAAACTTGAAATTTGGAATAAAGGTAATATTTAAGATACTAAATAAGGAAACATTAAAAAATATGGATAATTAAAAAAAAATCGAAAACTTAAAAAATAAATAAATAAATAAATAAAAATAGAAAGAAAGAAAGAAAAAGAGAGAAATTGAAAATAATATGATCTCGTAGTCATAGAAACTGAAAATTTGGTGTAAAGGTAGTGTTTAGGATTCAAAAAAAGAAAAAATTAAAAACACAACAAAAATTGAAAATAAAATAAAAAAAATCGAAAAAAAAACGAAAATTTGAAAATAATTCGATTTTGTAAAGCTAGAAACTTAAAATTTGGAATAAAGGTAGTATTTAGGATACAAAAAAAGAAAGAAATAAAAAATCTGTAAAATTAAAAAAAAAAAAAATTCGAAAATTCGAAAAATTGAAAAAAATTCGATTTTGTAGCTTTATAACTTAAAATTCGGCGTAAACTTATTGTTTAGAATGCAGAAAAAGGAAAAATTAAAACACAGTAAATTCGAAAATAGAATAAAAAAAACTCGAAAAAGATCGGAAATTTCAAAATAATTCGATTTTGTAGCGCTAGAAACTTGATATTTGTAATAAAGGATACAAAATAAGAAAAAATTAAAAAATCCAGAAAATTATAAAAAAAAATTCGAAAAAATTGAAAATTGAAAATAATTTTATCTTGTAGTCTTAGAAACTTAAAACTGAGTGTAAAGGTAGTATTTACTATTCAATAAAAGGAACAATTAAAATATTCGTTAAATTCAAAAATAAAATCGAAAAATCGATATATCTTTAAGAAATCGAAAATTCGAAAACAGTTTGATTTTGTACTGCTAGAAACATTAGTTTTAAGATAATTGTCCTATTAGCTAGTACAACGCCCCTAATTGTTTTATGTTATTTCCCCCGGATTATGGTTTTCTTTTCTTTCGTTTACGAATTTCGTTATAGAAAAGTTCCGCTATAGACTGGCTACGATATAGGCGATTTTTTTATAGACAGGTTTGTTTTCTTTCACATGTTGTACTCTATTTACTTCACATATGAAATATGGATTGTTAAATGATGTTAGCCCCACAAAAATTTTCACAGCTCCCCCTACCCTCCCGACATTACTGGCTGGCTATGGCTTGATAGTCCTTTCTAAATAAAATCATGGTGACTCTATGATTCACTTGATTTATCTCTAAATTGAACCTAAATGATCCTAAGAAGACGGATCAAATAATTACTATATTGGCATGACAATCAGGTAACTTAGAATTAAAATCGAAAAATCAATAAATTTATAAAAAGTCGAAAATTTGAAAATAATTCGATTTTGTAGTCCTAGAAGCTTGACATTGGGCAGAAAGGCAGGATTTAGTACACAAAGTAAGGAGGAAAAATTAAAAAATCCGTAAATAAATAAAAAAAAAAGACGAAAAAAAAAGCCCATCGAAAAAAGGAATATAGTTTGATTTATTGGAAATTTTAATTTTGGCTTTCTTTTTATACAAAAAAGTTCTTTTATGTTAAATATCAAGTATCTAGGGCTGCGAGTAATATCTCAGATGGATAGCACCTATCCTGGAAGCAATTGAGAGTATTTTTGATACTCCCCCTCCCATAACTTAGTGCTTGCCTAGGAACCTGAAATCTCTTTTTGTACAGTACTTTGCAAACGAAACTAAAGCTTCAAATTTTTGATACCTGTAAATAATAGGGACAGAGTGAGGGCTTAGCGAAAATCAGTGGATGATCTCCAAAAAGAACCCAAAATCAAGAAAAGGAGGATTACTTACAAAAAGAAGTGAAATCCCATCAAAAAGTCACCTGTAAAAAATGCAGCCAAGTCTCGTAACTCATTTACCGTAAAAAGTACTGAGATCGTATAAAGCCAAGTTTAACTATCTTATAAACTCTGAAATTTTCATTCACAAATCACTCCTAGTCTCTACATCTTTAGTTAATTATTATTTTGCGACTTGGCAATTACGCATCACAGGGAAGTTATTACACCTTACTATGTTATGGGATGGGATGGGATAATTTAATTAAGGCAAATTATATACGCACAGGGAAGTTATTACACTTTAATATGTTATAGTATTATTTGATTAAGACTAACTATATACATCACATTCCGGTGCTACGTAATTGCCAAGTCACAAAATAATAATTAACTAAAGATGTAGAGACTAGGAGTGATTTGTGATTGAAAATTTCAGAGTTAATAAGATAGTTAAACTTGGTTTATACGATCTCAGTACTTTTTACGGTAAATGAGTTACGAGACTTGGCTGCATTTTTTACAGGTTACTTTTTGATGGGATTTCATTTTCCAAAAAAAAGTCATGTTTTTATAAAGTAAAAATTTACCGGTTTATTTTTCCCGATAGCGCGCGAAGCCCTCTATTATACTCTGTCATAATAATATCTGCTATGTGGACTAAATGTGATAATAAAAAAAATCAATTTCAAAATTAAACATGTTGTACAGAGAACTTCAAAATGTTAAAACATGCCAATATTTTCATAATCGGGTTTTTATCATGATTCAATACGTTCCTCAAACTCATATGACGTTATAATCACTTGCTGACATAATGACTTGCTGCTTGCTCGTCATATGTATTTGATTTCTCTATTACTCATACTAATACTCTCTTTGTATTATTCTCAAACATTTGAAAAAGTCAGTTAAACTTCCGTTAAACTTTGACGTCAGATTAATTTTCTTTTTAGTTCTCTAATGACGTCGTATTAATATGCTTTCTGTACTTACACATATTCATACTCATTGTATTATTGAGAAATGTTTGAAAATTTCCTTTTTATTACCAATATGGCGTCATATTAATCTTTTTTTTCAAAGGGTGAAACTTTTCATTTCATTTGCATTTTTCACGTGGAAATCTTTCAATAGAAAATTAATTTTTGTAGAAAGATTTTTATTGTGGGTTTTTAATTGTTGGCAGCTGCTATAACGAAAAATGTTTAAATTTAATACAAAAAGGATGTTAGATTTTTGGTTTTTTTATCTTTCTATACTAAAATGATACGATTTCTTTAAATTTTATGATTTTGAGCTTCATAGTAGGTATTCAGCTGTAAGTACACAAAATTTCATGTCTATAAGTTATACAGTTTCTGAGAACCGGCTCTGTGACGGACAGACAACGAAGCGGGACTGATATAGTTTCGTGAGATAAACGAAACCCTAAAAATGTAAAACAAAACTCATCTATATCGGAACGTATTTAATACACCTCTATATAATTAAATATTTCCTTAAATGGAAATAATTTTTTTATAATTATTAATCTAAATGCTGACTATTTATTGAACGCAGTAAAGCCTGTTAAAACGAAATCCTTCTATAACAGAATCCTTCCCTTAAATGCTAAATAACTAAAACATAATAAAATACAATAAATAAATAAATGACCAATTAAATGAATAATGGCTAATTTAAAAAAGTTATATTTCATAGAAATAATTTATCAAATTTTATTATTATCTTAGTCAAAATGATCAATTCTACTGTCCATGTTTGAAAAATGCATGCAACGCTTCATATCTGATCTATAAAAATGTAATCCTTAAAAGCATAAATGATCTCATAACAATCGTTCTTCTAAAAGCAGTTTGTTTGTTCTGCTATTGACCACGTGACTTTAAAAGCTGCCTTCCAAAATTCAAGCGCATGTTTTTAGCTGAGATCGACCGAAATTTCGGTTTCGGTTTCAGCGCAAAATCGGAGTTTCGCCTAATATTCGTTTTCGGCGAAACTGCTGCCAAAATTTTCGGCCTGACTGAAACTCGACCGAAACTATCTGTATTTCAAAATCTCGTCTTCTTTCGGAAATTTTCAACTTTACTTATTGAAATGAGTTGTATCGGCTCAAATGAGACACTGTTTATTGCTGTGAACTCCACTATCATTATCTGTCATGACTGATTCATGATACGAATGTAAATTATAAAGCGAGCAAAGTATATATCACCAAACTTAAAAGACGCTTATCACGTGATCTTTAAAAGCTGCAACCTTAACAGTAATAGAAAATTTTTACTTTGAAACTAAAGATTGTTTCGAATGCTTTATGAGAAAGGTGTTGTTCAAACATATGAAGATTTACGAAATTTATTACAAAATATATATCGAGGTATGTATACTTAAAATATTTTTTTATTAGATGAAATTCGTATAACTGGAAACTATTTCTGTCTTATTGATAAATTAATTACGTTTTATTTTATATGAAAATAAATAGATTTTATAGAGGCACAGAGAGTCAACTTGGCACCGAAGATAAAATTTTCAAACAGGGGTGCCATTTCAATACTTACTTAGGGAGGCAGGGAGTGGCAAAGCTTTTTTTTTGGGGGGGGGGGAGAGGCGGTGAGTGAGCAAAGTTTTATTTTGATCTTGTTGTGCACATCCTAAAAGAAAATTGACAACTGTTACATTTTTATCCTTTATATATATATATATATATATATATATATATATATATATATATATTTAAAATTAGCTAAAGTTCAAAATAATGTTAAACATGGCTCACTTTGAGAATATTGAAATCGAAAATAAAGTTTATAATTAATAATTTCTAGGCTTAAAATGTTGTTTTAATGCTAATTTTCCTTTTTTAGTCAAATTGAACAAATTATTTTAGCTTTTGTGCTCTTTACTTAAACTAATCTATAATGATTCATACTTTCTTATCACATTCTTGAGGGGGAAGCTGCCGCCCCCTCCTAACCTTCCTAAATGACACCCCTGTTTGTAAAAAATCGCACATATGGGTGCATAAAAGGTATTAATAGTATTGATTAAATGCATTATTTTAAATTACATTATTTTATATTAATTTTATATATTTATAACAACTTATATTTCAATATTCATAAAATATTCAGTATTAAATTTGTTTTACATTATTTAACTACATTGTTAATTAATTATTGATAAATGCCTATAATTATTGGTTGTTATAAAATAATAAAATATAAAAGTTGTATTATTTATGTTTCATTTTTGTTTGAAACTCATACACACATATATGTGTACGTTTTGTTTGTTAGAAATGTGGTGCAATGCACGTATAATTAATAAATTAATTAGTAACGTAATTAGTTATTATTAAGTAATTATCAATTATTTGCTATTAATTAATTTATTTATTAATAATTATATGCAGTTATGTATGTATTGATGATTTTTTTTTAATTTTTTGACACTTCCGGTTTCGGTGTCAGCCGAAAGTGGAAAGATCACCGAAATTCGGTTTTGGTTTTGGTCTTAAAAACCTGTTTCGGTCGATCTCTAGTTTTTAGTTAATGAACGGGACTTTAGGTTGGGAATGCGGTGTCTCGCTTAAGATCAACCGAGAGCATAAGTCCTGACTTATGATCTAAACAAACGTAAACCGTATTGCAGCACGACCTACGTTAGAGCTACTATAATACAGGCTGAATCACCAAGATTTTGATGCCCACATACACTAATCAGCGATTGTTGCGCGACGCGGCGTGGCCAACCGTTATTCTCCTACGAGCAATTAAATGGCGGCGTGAGTCAGCCCGGAATGTAGGAGCCTTAACCAACTTTATACACTGCCGGTTCATGATGTTTGAAACGTCACACTGAGTGGATCATCTTTACACGACGATTGGTACAAAGCGTCGAGCCCATCGTTTTGTGCCAATCGCCGTCTAAGGATTATCCACCCCGTGTGACGTTTTAAAAATCATGAACCGGTCGTGTATAACGTAGGTCACGATTGCAGTTTCTCGCGATCTTACGCTAAAATGAAAGCTATCTTAAGATGAAGCGCAAGTGGATGAGCGTGCAACCACAACAAATCTAACTGCGGCTTCTGATTGGCTGACTGCAGAAGGACTTACGATGAGGCACCGCAATACGAAGTTAATATACATCGTAGAAACGCTTATTCTACGATCAAGCGTAAAATTTTAGAGATAGCTAGGCACCGCAAACCCAGCTTAAGGATCACACGTGGGTCTAGACACTTCGCTATTGTCAAGGTCTAGGTCTATGAAGTCTCATTAAAAAAACCATCAATGAATACAATGCAAGATGTAAGAATTCCTTACAAAATTGCACAGACATTTCATGTTTATGTCCAAGGGAAGCCTTTTTGCTATATTGTGTTTGGAGTGAGGATTTTTGTAAGTCATATTTGAATGCAAATATGTATAATCAGATTATTTTTTTTTAATTTCTGAAATCTGTAAATAAAAGGATTTTCTTTAAGAATATAATTAGGTATTTTCTTATTCAATTAAAAGCGTAAATATCTATTCATGATCTAGTGATTGGTGACTAATAAAGCATTTATGATGTGATTTGCTTTAAATTAAGCAAAGCAATTTCTTTTGTTTATAAAATACTGTAACACGTAACTTGTTACATTTGCTTAATTTTTTATATGGACAGGACAACATATATATTCTTTTAATTAAAATTGTGATATTATTCTTATTTGTAACGTGGCAACACTTGATTTGGTTTCATATATTGGCAACACCTCGATGTTGTTGACATTGTTCGAACATCTATCATTCATGATGTAACCTCATACCCTGTTCGCACCGGTTAATTAAGATATCTTAGATCGCCCTTTTTGATGTGGTACCCTCCCGGAATTGAATACCTGTTCATGTTCACACCGCAAAACTCATCTAAGATAACTCACTGAACGTCACCGTGTCTTAAATCTGGACAAACACAGAATCTGCGCCTGCGCATAAGTTAAAGCCAGCCTCAACAGCCATTCAGTTAAGGCTAGCCTCCAGAGCCAATCAAAGTGAGGGGTACTGGCTGTATCTAGCATTAGAAAGTTGGAACTCACTGAGTGAGTTTCTGGAATCCCCTTTGTGAGTTCGGTGGTCTGAGTTATCTTAAATATCGGATCTGAACGAGGTATCACTTCATGGTTATTAAAAGCTACGTTCTCTTCATCTCTCTGTTTAAATGTATTCATAGAGCAATTTTAATAATTATGAAAATATTTTGAATGTGTACTTTCTTAAATAAATTAGTATGGAACAAATACTGAAGTGAGAAAGATTCGACGTAGATCGTACGACGTGTGCAAACGCGGAAGTAAAATGGAACCATTCGAAAGGAACTTTCGTGAACTTTCTACAAGGTATAACAAACATTGCTGAAGGAAATAAATTACCTTTACTGTGCAATTATGCGAGTTCAAATGTTTACCAGTTCATTAATTACTGCACGACTTATACTGAATTTATTATGATACTAGATTGACTTTTCATAAAGAAATGTAATGTTATATTTGCTAGACATTTCTTGTCAACGCGAAACCAACAAACGGGATAAACGATCGGCGAATAATTACAAATTTTAAATCAACTAAGCAAAGATTGTGATTTCAAGGACGCAAAGGCTGAAGATTACTACAAGGAGTATATTAGGGATGCTTTCATACGGATATTAAAATGTCCTCGTATTCGTGAACAACCTTGAAACTACCTTGATGACTCTTGATCAAGCTGAATCCTTGAATTGGCGGAAGTGCATGCAGCCTCTTATATGGGAAATTCTATCTCGGCGCCATCTGCTGCTATGGAAGACCACAATTTAGCAGAAGAAGACACCCTACTAACATCGGCTGCTTCGTCATTCTTCGAGATCTCGAAAATGTTTTTTTCTGCGGAAATTATTTTTATCAATGAACTATGTGTCCGGCAAGAGATGCCATTTGCAGAAAATGTGGTAAAAAGGGTCATTACTAGCGAGTGTGCAAATCTAGACTAGGTAAAAGTTCTTCAAGTGTGGCGGCTTCTTCAAACACACTGGCAGCTATTTCAGGAGACAATCACTGTCTCCAAAAATCAATTATCAAGGCATCAGTAAATAATATCCAGCTCAGTGCATTAATTGATACGGGCAGATTTATATGTTTTATTAATGGGAAACATGTGGCTAAATGAAGATCTGAAAATGATCCATATTTTGGAAAAATATCAATGGCAAATTCTTCTATGGTCGCTGAAACAGTAAATTTTTGTAGAGTAAATTTGAAAACTTTACTTATCAAAACGTGGAACTGTTAATTATGAAATAGCTTTGTAGTGATGTATTGATAGGTCATGATATTCTAAAGGGACATTCATCTGTGGAATTTGGATTTGATGGTAATAGACCTCCACTAACAATCTTCTTTAGCTGTAGAACAAGTACCTTCTGTTTCGCTATTTTCTAACTTGAACCCGGATTGTAAACCTGTGGTGACAAAGTCAAATCGTCACACTGATTAAGACAATAATTTTATAGCAATGGAAGTTCAGAAACTTCTCCAGGAGAGTGCCATTGAACCAATTAATTCACTGCGGAAGGCTCAAGCATTCGTTATTAGAGAAGGAAATCACAAGTCCATAATGGTAGTTGACTACTCCCAGACTATTAAGTAGTACACTTTGCTTGATGCCTATCCTTTGCCTAAGATTCAAGAGATCATTTTGAAAATTTTGAAAAATAAAATATTTAGTAAAATTGATATCCAAAGTGCCTACCATCAAATCCCTATCCTGGATAGCGAATGGCATTACACAGCTATTGAAGCTTGTAGAAAACTCTACAAGTTTTTGCGTGTTTCTTTTGTTTTGGTTTCTTTATTTGACCAATGAAGTAGCCTGTTTTCAGAGGGCCATTGAAAAGTTATTGAGGATCAAAGACTTAATCTTACATATCCATTTATTGATGAATTTATTGTTTGTTGCAAAGATCAGAAGGAACATGATGACAACTTAAAAAAATTCTTGACTGCGGCGAAGAAATATAATTTGACCTTAAATGAAGAAAAGTCATTCACCTATTCAACAAATTCTGTCTGGTTACTGGGTTATACCGTTAGAGACGTACAATTACACCGGATCCCGAACGACTAAAACCTTTGATAAATATGTCCGTAACGTGCTTTGAATATGTTTTTCATTATTGTCGGTGGATCCCGGGTTTTCGGAGAAGATACGTCCCCTACTTTGAAAGAAAGTTTCCTCTCTCTAGAGAGGCAGTATTGACCATTTATTTGATGAAAAAGGATGAGGCCAATGCTACCGTGGCAACAATTGCAAACGACATACCTTTTAGAGTCGAAACTGGTGCATCAGACTTAGCAATTGTTGCTACCTTGAGCCAAGCTGGACGTCCTGTGGCCTTTTTCTCAAGAACATTAAATGCATCTGAACTGAGACATTCTTTCCCAGAAAAAGAGGCGTATGCTATTGTCGAATCTCTTCGTCATTGGAGACATTTCTTGATGGGAAAGCGTTTGAAGTATTCACTGATCAACAATCAGTCTCATTTGTATTCGACCTGCGACACTACAGCAAAATGAAAAATTAATTCGTTCGAGACTTGAACTAGCCAGTTTTAAGTTTACATTACTTATCATCCTGGGAAACAAAATGTAATTGTTAACACATTATCCGATATAACAGCTATTCTAATTTCCAGAGTCGACTTAAAAGATCTACACAACTCTCTCTGTCATCCTGGGGTGACACGAATGTACAACAGGGTTCGTTGCAAGAATCTTCCCTTTTCCTTGGAGGAGGTAAGAAAAGTCACAAATTCTTGTCTAGTATATAATGAGTTGAAGCTCAGATTTGTAAAAAATTTAGGAACAATTATGAAAGCTAGTTCCCCATTTGAATAGCTAAACCTTGACTTTAAAGGACCTCTCCCTAGTGTCTCAAAAAACCGTTATATCTTAATGGTAGTGGATGAGTCCGCCAGTTTTCCATTTACCATCCCTTTCAGTGACATTTCTGAAACGACTGTAAAATCGCATTTAAAGATCATTTTTTCGTTTTTGGAACTCCATCATTCATTTAATCTAACACACACATTCAGATGAAGAGCGATTATGACTCGCAGGCAATAGAGGACTACAAATTTGCAAATCTTAGCTAATATTGGTTGACTAAAAGTAGATATTTATATCGCATTAGATCTTTAAAAAAATAAAAATAATAAACGTTCATTAAACACATTTTCTACTGTCCCAAACGAAAATCAAGCAACAAATTATTCGCGCTCTTTCCATTGGCGTCAACAAGTCGTCGCCGTCAATGCCTGACATAACTCTGCAGGAAAATTTTTATTTTAAAATAGCATTCTAATGCTAGAAAAGAAAAACAAGATTTCTGTTTCCTCTTCATTATGATCAAAATAGCATTAAAATAACTTGAAAAATGAGCACAAATGCCACCCCACTTCCCTTTCCCAATATTAACTAGTCGGATGTGCCAATCCCAAAACTTTCTTCTATCTCAGTCATGTTAATACTTATCGCCAATAAAATCAATATCTTTCGTCATTCTGTTGCACGTCAGCTTCTTGCGAATCGTCGGGTTACAGGGATGCGAACAACCGATGTATACTAAACTACGAAAAGTCCTTCTGGCCTGTACCGACAGGAACAGATAGCCTCCCTATTCCTTGGTTTTACGATTTTAGATAATTTTACTGGAAAACACGAAGCTAAAATGCGTGGAACCCAATTAAAGAAGATTCATTCTCAGTTCTCGTCAACATTGAATTTGAATGAGAATACCGCAAAATTAGTCCTCTACAGCCAAGTTGGCTTCATTTATGGCAACCTATTTTTGTTGCCAAATTTGGCGCTATTTCGCCAGCTGTCGCCAAGCTTGGCGAGAATTTGACGTTGGCGAATATAAATATATAGTGTTAAGCATATAAGAATAGGAACAATGGTTACAACAATGAAAGAGAATTTGCCGAAACCATGTTAACTAAAACTCATAAATTAAACCCGTTTATGGATGAATTCTGCTGTCTTGTTTCACAAACTGCTATATCTCAATCATTTTTTAAGATAGAGGCAAAACAAAAATTGCTTCGGATTCTCCGGATCAAGGCCGAATATTTAACGAAAAAAACTTTTAAGATTTTTAAATTTTTTGTACATCTTTTTGAATTTGAAATCTTTAAATGGCTATCACAGCGCCCCCTTCCGGCGGAATATCACCAAATTCAAGTAGGTCCTGCTGGCCATAGCCAAAAACATAGAAAAAAAATGTTTTAATTATCTGCATAACATCATACACTTTTAGATGATACAATAGTGAAAATCGAACAAAAGTCAAACAAAAATCGCGATCGCAGCGCCCCTTTTCGTCGAAATATCCCGGAATTCAACTTGGACCGGTAGTCTATAGACAAAAACATATAAAAAAATTTGGTTCAATTATCTGCATAACTTCATACACTTTTCGATGATACAATAGTAAAAATCGAACAAAAATCGCGATCGCAGCGCCTCCTTTCATCGGAATATCCCCAAATTCAACTGGAACCTGCAGGCTGTAGTCAAAACCATAGAAAAATTTTTTGTTCAATTATCTGCATAACTTCATACACTTTTCGATGATACAATAGTGAAATCGAACAAAAATCGCGATAGCAGCGCCCCCTTTCGTCGAATATCCCCAAATTTAGGTACGACCTGCTTGCCATAGCCAAAAACATAGAAAAAAAATGTGGTTCAATTTGAAGCATAACTTCATGTACTTTTCGATGATACAATGAGGACGGACAGACAGACATTTTGTAAAAACATGTTTTTCGGAATCTCTGATCCCTAAAAAAACCCCGTCGAAAACCGGAAGTCGAAAAAAATTTCGATTACGATACTTTCTTCTATTATAAATAGAAGAAAGTAAAAAATAAACTATGAAACTATATTCACTGAAAAAATATTTTAAACTTTTGTTTTCAATTTGTCAAAAATAAGTTCTTCAAATGTAAATTTTAAATTAATCGAATCAGAATTATTTGAGACTTCGACAGAAAAATAGGCGAAAAATTGTTTTTCTGCTTCAGTATTTCGTCGATGTGCTCGCTCCTCAGCAGATATAGATTTTGTAGCATTTAACTATTCGGACATTTGAACCATTTGGCAATCAGCATTTTCCGAACATGCCGGTTAATACACTCTTTACAGTTTTTTTTTTTGAAAAATATATGATTTTGATAAGTTTTATTAGAAAACTTAGTTTGTATTATCTATCTAAATTGTGTAACTAATAATTCTAAACAATGCCTGTTATTATTTTTCCTCAATTAATTCATAAAAACTTTTGTGCTTTTTGAAAATTAATGACAAGGAAGGAGGGGGTGGTAAATATTTTTTACTGGCTACTAGAATTTTCTCTGGCTACCAGATTTTATCAAATTTGTAAAGCCCTGGGGTTACTGCTATCCTTAGCGTATTTTCAAACAAAATTATTTTGTGAATGTCAACGGAAGAATTATTTTTCAGCGATTGAAAAAAATATGCAGACGAAAACTGAATAATGAAAATTGGGTGGGCTGGAAGCGCAAATTATTGGGTCGGCTCGGGCCCACATATAAGTTGGCGCCACTGTCAACACTACCATATCCATAGAATAAGATTTCTAATTCCATGACAATAATTGTTCCGTTTCCTTCCTGCGAGCATGTTCAGGCAAAATTCGGCCTTGATTCAAAGAAAAAAGATGTTTATTTTCCGATATGACGAATGCTTACACACCCCCTTTCGAGACAACAGCCTTATAGCTATAGGTCTCAAAGCACCCCTCATTCAAATGTTAAATTCAAATAGCCACCCCCTGTATTCAGCTATAAATGAAATGAAAGGTTTTCCTCAAATTAATGTTGCCACAAAAATAAAATACCGCATTATCGGATGACGTCATCCTCTAATGCAATTAAAATACCACTGTTAATTTATATCCTGCGCGTATTTTTTGAAAAAATATCGAGCTTTTGATCAGGTTTTTATTTAATTTTTACGCGTGCGTCACTTATTATTTATTTGTTTTCTTTGTTTAATCATGGCTGTGTATATGCGTGCTGTATCGGAACCAGTAGATTACGTAATTTAAGGATTATCTTCCAATTGATATACAGTTCATTAGGATTTACAAAAATTGTACGTATTTATTTTTCAATATTTCATTAAACTGTTATTACGCCAGCGAAGTCTGACGTCACTTAAATGGCTCACAAACCACAAAGTTTGGATATCTCATGTTTAAGTTCAAATAGGCTTGCAAAAAAGTAGTGTACAAAATATTGATTTATGCATTTAAGACGTTTCTGGCACAGGTGTACAAAATCTGAGGAAATGCTTTCACATGAATTCACTAAACGTCTGATTCAGTGTTTCTATTTTTTATAAAAAAAATTTCAGTACAAAGGTCTTGGCAACCTAGAGAAATGACCTTGGTAAGAAAAGAAAATTTGGCAAAAAAATTTCAAGCAATCTATTCCCATTTTCTTATACACAAGCAATCAACATACATATGATTTCTGTTGTCAACATCCCTTTTTCTATGCACATACAAAACATATAACTATGAATGAGGTATCATTCGAAAAGTTTTTGAACTAGTTTCTGACATAATATATTCACATTTCATTAAAACGCATTGTTTTATTTAAAAAAAAATCAGTTAATTAAAAATTAGCGCTGAAATGTTCCAGGATATTATCTCAAAGTTTGCAGTGCGAAAGTTTCGCACGGGTCCTTCTGGTAATAGTTATTTCTCATATTGGTAATGCCCATAAATCACAATCAACTTTATTTTAAAAATATCATACTATAAACTTAAATTTAATTCTTATTAAAAAAAATGCATGTTAAATTATAGAATAGGGAACAGAATATTTTATTAAGAGAATTATAATATTTTATTATATTTAAATTACTATACTTATTACATAGTTATTCTAACCTAATATTGTAAAATGAGTAAATATTTCATCAGAAATATATATGATGCAGTACTTAGTCCACTGTTTCATCAGATATATTTCAATTGGCTGTTAATTCTATTTTGATATGATGACAACTCTGTTGGTATTTCATCTGAAATATTGACTTTTTTTAATGAGTACATATTTTAATTTTTAGAACAAATTTGATTGGCGGAAAAAGAAACATACAGTAGTTTCTTGATAATAAGACCCAATTAGAAAATCAATCCTTGTATCGAATCCTACCACGAAAATAAAACTCTACCGCAAAAATAAAATCTGCTCTAAAAAGTCCTGTACCGGAAAATAAAGGTAGCCTTTCTATTCCTTGTTTTTGAAATTTCAGCTAATTTTACTCAAAAGGAAGAGCTAAAATACGTGGAACCCGATTATAGAAGATTCAATCGCAGTTTTCGTCAATAGTGAATTGAATGAGAATTTCGCCAAATTAATCAGTTGTTGGTAATTAATCAGTTGGGCCCATTTATATGGATTTATTTTTAGTCATCAAATATGACTATGTTGTTTCAAGTGTATAAAAGTAGCAACAATAGTTACAACAATTAAAGTAAAATTGCGAGAAACCTTGTTTTCTAAAGCTCATAAATGAAACCTGATTATGGAAAAATCAGCCATACTAGAATTTAAAACTGCTATGTCTCAGCCATTTTTTAAGATAGAGACAAAACATAAAAATGTTCCGGAATCCTTGAATCATTGCCGAACACTTAACCCATTCGGGACCATGGGTGCATATATGCACCCTCAAAAAAAGCATACAGAATTTATTTTAGGCACCAGTAAAAAATAAAAGTAACATTTATTTTCTCTAGCATTTTTGTGATAGTTTAAGTAAAGGTAGCTTTTCTAAAAAAAGTGGTGCCAACCGAATAAAATTTGTGTAAAAGCCGCCGGTCTCGAAGGGGTTAAGGGGAAAAACAAAAACATAGCATACATAAGCATAAAACATTGACATTGAAATGATTTAATGTTTTTAATCAGTAATTCAATTTACCAAATGTATAATAAGGATAATTATTTAACTAGTTTGAAAACAGACTTTTCGTATTAGTAACGCATAATGTTAAAATTTAGAAATGATGATTCGCAAGCCTGTGTGTTCAATAGCCTTATAATGAATAGTTGGTAAATTACTAATAGTCCAGAGAAAATCCCACTTCAGCTGACTAGAAGGAAAAAGGGCTAAAAGAGCAAAAGCAAGAAAAGGGGAGGGAACAAATGTTGGAAATAATTTGAGACACAAATAAAACTAGTCGGATGTGTCAATCCCAAAACATTCTTCTATCTTATATACAGTGGTGGCCAAAAGTTTGGACATTTTTTGAAAGTTTCATGTTTTTCAAATTTGTGTGCTTGTAAGATATATTAATTTTCACTTAAATACAAACGTTTATATATCAAATTGAAGGTAATTTAATGTAGAATTTAATAATAAAAACAGTATTACAATATCAGTATTACAAAATTAGTTATGCTCATTTTAGTAGAACAAACAAACACAAATCGTTTTGAATAAGGACGTGTTTTGTAATAAAAGCGTACTAGCCAATCACAAACACTGTTCTGGGGACCAATCAAATGTCTGTAACTATAGTTTAGGTTATTTGGATGGTAAGAGAGTTATTGTTGTGGAAATATTTTGCGGAATGATGCATACTAGTACAATTAAATAGAGTATATTGCTGTTTTTGAATATTTAAAGTCCTTTTTTTTTAATTAAACTAATTTTAAACAATGTCATCAACAAGAAGAACTAATTGGACATCTACAAAAAGAAGCCGAATTGTCATATTGAGAGAAAATGGCCTCTCTTATGCTGAAATTGCAAGACAAGTTGGTGGTTCAGTGACTTGTTCTGGTGTACGAAAGTTCTGTTTACGTTATGAAAAAACGAAATCAGTGGAAAATAAGGCCAAATCAGGCCGAAAAAAATGCACAAGTGCTACTGCCGACAGAAAAATTAAACGGCTATGCCTTCAATATAGAAAAATTTCATCAGATGCCATTGGATGTGAAATGAATGCAGCGGGTATTGCAGTAAGTTCAAGAACAATAAGAAGAAGGTTATCAGGATTTGGACTACAAGCTAGAATTCCAAGGAAAAAACCATATTTAAATCAAAAGCAACGCGAAAAACGAGTTAAGCGGGCAAAAGAACACATTAAATGGTCAGAAAATCAATGGAAGCAAGTAATCTGGAGCGATGAGAGTAAAATATCGCTCTTTGGTAGTGATGGTAGAAAATAAGTGAGACGTAGAGTAGGAGAAGCACGTCATCCTGATTGCATTGAAGCAACTACAAAAAACCCAACAAATGTCATGATTTGGGCATGTATGTCTGCAGATGGTGTGGGCCGAATTCAAGTGATTGATGGCATCCTGAATGCCAAAAAATACATCGAAACTGTCCTGGAACTAAAATTGATACCTTCCATCAGGGATCTCTTCCCCAACAACGCACCATTTTTTTTTCAGCAGGATTCAGCTCCATGCCACACAGCAAAAGTATGCAAAGCATGGTTTCAAAATAAAGGCATAGATACTGTCATACCGTAAGGAGAAAAGCTCTGAGCAGGGTTGCTTCCTCAGAACATACCAAGTGGGAGAGGTGGGAGAGATAACAGCAGGTTGCCAACTTGGCACAATTAGCATTCGTTTGACGCTCTCAATTTTTACTATGCCTTCTATTCAACAACACGAATACAGTAGAATTTAATAATATAATAAATAGAGAAATGTATTGGCAAAAACTATCATATTTTAAATCAAATCTTTATAATATGTTTTTTATAGGCATTAAGATTGTTCTCAAATCCAAAAGAGCTACTTTCTGACACAATTTTGAATTCATTTTTGTTCGGAAACGCATGAAATTGGCAGATGACGTTATTCAGAAACTAGGTAATCGAAAGACGCTTTTTAATTTTTTGATAAAGGCAGAAGATCTTCCAGAAAATGCTGTGAAAGCCGACGTTTTGAATCGAATTTAAGACACGGCAGCACGAGAAAAGGTAAAAACGTATCGTCACGTGACAGGAATCGCTTTCAACGCGATAAGTAATTTATTTATTAAAAAAAAATTAAAAACTCATTTCGATTCCAAATCACTTCAACTCGATAGCTTGAGAAAGGTGGTCATGAGACATCAATCTATTATAATTTAAGATGTAATATACATTATGCTTTATGATTATATGATAATACTATGATGCTTTAAGACTGTGCTCTACGTAGTTACTTTCTGATCCATGCCTAATTTTTTTTTTCGCAAATGCATGACACTTTCAAGTTTCTTTATTAAGAAGCTATAGAATCAAATAGCATTTTTCGTTTTCTGACAAAGGCATACGATCTTTCAGAACATGCTATCAAAATTGACGTTTTGTACCGAATTTCTGTATGCAATAATCCCAAAAAGTTGTCATGAGAGAACAATTATTTATAACTCAATATTTAATACATTTATCGAAAATTGAAAAACACTATTCGATTCAAAATCATATTTTATTTTGAAAAGAAAAAACTTCGGGAATGTTTACCTGTTTGTGCGGAAAACTAAGAACAATCAAATGAACGTACTTAAAATCGTAACCGGGGTATTTCTGTCGTTTTATACGTTTTCGTTTTATGCAGTATATGAGGAAAAAAATGTTTTATTATTTTTTAGTTTTTATTGCAGGAATTAATTTTCTTTTTAATGAAGCACAGTTTTCCCTAGATTCCAAACGACAGTAAGGGTGTCGTTTTTTTTATTGAGAGGCAAGAAGGGTGGTATTTTTCAAATCATAATGGCAAGCAGGGAAGCAGGGTGGAGCACCCTTTTGAAATCACATAAGGGAAACTGTAAATAAAAGTGTAGTGATAGCCAAGGCTTAAATTGCGCCGGAGCCCACCGGAGCCCGGCTCCTGTACTTTTCTACTTTTAGTAAATATTTAAATATTGGTCGGAATTCATCGGAGCCCATAAATACTGGTGTTAAAAAACCCCTTTCACAACTCAGCCAAGTCATCAAAAAAACCTTTAAAGTTCAGCGCAATATGCAAAAAGAACTGTTTTTCCGTGTCAGCGCATCTGCCTTTATAAATCAGCGAACGCACCAACAAACATCTCGCAACATCGCTACTAAACTCGCAGCAGCTGGCGAACGCCTGCATACGAAGAATTTCTCTCGCTGTATCTTCTTCCATCGGCGCGCGAGGTAGTGGTAATACCGGATATTTTTCGACCAAGCTTCCTTCACTCGGAATGGCATCGCATCTGAATGACTAGTGTTTTTTTCAACGAGCGGTGTGTTGGATGGTATAAAGTCTCAAGCGAAAGAAGGGTGGTATCCCATTCATTCGAGATTTTTTCTCGTGTGAGGAGCCACCCTAGTTAGTTCTGTGTTTTACTTTAATATGTGATAAGGTGAAGAAATAGAGGTGTATTTAGATTGTGTGTGAAAAATCTGTCTACAAATTTTAAGTATGTGATCGACATCTAAAAAATAGTGAAAGTGTAAGAATTGTGAGTCTTCAAAAGAAATCTTCTGTTCGTCAGTGTAAGATGATGTTCAGTGTAAAAATGTGCTTTCTGCTAGAACAAGCTTTTCTTCAGTACCGATATTAAGTATCTATGTTTTTTAATTAAAATTAATTGTCCATGGATGATATAGGATTTAAATATTCATAATTTAAACGCAGTTATTTAGCCCACATGTATGATGTGTGAACAACCGTGAAATATATTAATTCGAATGCATCTTTTAAAATATAAATATTAAATTAATTGTGTAACCTTAAAATATGTTTTATATATAAATAAATTAATCGAGAATAATCTCTAAAGTATTATTATTTTTCGTTTAATTAGCATGAAGTGTTTTATAATATGTACTTTTAGTTTTCAGCTATTTCAGGTTGTTGCTCAGGATGCTAAGGTGGTTTGTTATTGTGGCCAACATTTATTGGTACGAAATCACTATTTCGATCAGGTTTAAGATTTTAACTTGTGTTCCCTTTTGAACATTTAATCGTGTCCCCCTTTAGTTTATTTTTATTTTGCACCATGAAGCCTTTTTCCATCAGCCAAATTTATCATCATTTTTTTATCATTTGGTGCCGCGTGCAAAAGTAAAATTTAATAGGTTGAGAATCTGGTCTCCACAATAGCTTCCTGAGTATATTTTTACAAAAATATACACACCATTTATTATATTTTTATCTGTGATTTTTTTAAATGCATGATTTATATATCTTAAGCTATTTATGATTTTATATATGTATTGTAATATTGATATTGTGTAATTGCTTGTTAGGAATGTGTAAATTTTAAGTTCCCCCCCCCCTCCTCCCCCTTGAAAGTCTATATTTTGATATTTATTTCTGTTATTTACTATGGCTCGTAAAGGAATCATAGATTTAAGTTTGGCTTCATCCATTCCCACTTTTAGCGGAACTTCTGATGAAAATGTTGAATATTTTGTCGGACAGGTTAGAGATGTAGCAGTATTAGAAAATTGGCCCGTAAATAAAAGAATTTTAATTCTAAAATTAAATTGTAGAGATGCTGCCCAAAAATTTCTAATTGACTCCCCGCAGGTAGCTAATATTCAAAATTTTGATGAATTGGCTGAATTATTAATTAAAAAATTCAAAAGATGTCAACCATTTGATGAGATACAATCAAAATTTAATAACATCAGGCAAAAACCAAATCAGTCAATTCAGAGCTTAATTGATGAAATAAACTCTTATGCAGTAAAATATTTATCAAAGATAGATATACAAACTAGGGATTCAAATGAATTCATTGATTCCATCAAATTGAACAAAATTTTGGATGCTGTTAGGCCTGAAATTAAGGTCGAAATTCTTAAATTAGGTCCAAAAAATTACTTAGAGGCATGTAAACATGCAATTAATGTAGAAAAGGCTCTTGAGGCTCAAGAAGTCATTATTAACAACAATGTGTGTCAAAACTTTGAACTAAATTCAATAATGCAAAGCCAGTTAGAGGGTAACAAACAAATTCAACAGTTAAAGGAAGAATTGGAAAGAGTAAAATCTGAAAATAATGCTAGCAATTCTTTTCGACAAAGTCACAATGAAAGAGTCCAATGTCATATATGTGGAGAAAGTCATGTGACAACAAAATGTTGGTATTTTCCACAGGGTAGAAATTCCCGCAGCAATAATTTCAATCATAACCCCAACCATATTCCTATTTCTAGAGGTAACAGCAGTGGAAGGAATTTTGGCAATTATAGAAATAACCGTAGAAATCACCCATATAGGCGTAGAAATCATTTAAACTTATAGATGGTTCTTGTAGTAAAAATAGATCCCATTTTACAAGGACCAATAATTATAAAATTGTTAGGGATGAAAATCTATTGGAATCTGTAAATAATTCAGAATCAATTGAAAATTCAAAATCTAGTAACAATTCAGATTCAAATTCTAGTGAGGAAAATTTAGAAGTAAATGATAATTTAAAATCTGTAGAAGAAAATTCAAATTTAAATGAAAACTTAAACTCTGTAAATGAAATTCAAAATTTTGATAATGTAACAATTCAAAATAATTGTGAAGATCTTGAAAATCTCCATGTAATGTCGTGTAATTTTGATAATAATACAAATCACCTTCCTATTATTAAGCTTAAATTTGGTAATTTAGAGGTACCCGCTCTTCTCGATACCGGTGCAAATCTCTCGCTGGTGCAACCAGGCATCTTAGCAGAAATTAAGCAACAAGCAAAAGTTGAGCATATTTCTAGAGCAGTCAAAATTAAGACCCTTAATAATACCACTATCCCATATTTGTCAGCAGTCAATATAAAGTTCAAAATGAAAACTTGTTGGTTTCATAACATATTTTTTGTCACTCAGAGTAACTGGAATTGTAACTACCAAATAATTTTAGGGTATGACTTCATTCAGAGAAACAAAATTCTAATTGACACATTCAATAAAAGACTTTCCATCAACAAAACCCATTTTGAATTTGAAGAAACTTCTCCGCAGATTAAAGAAAATACTGTAATTAATGATAATGATAAACCTCAAATTAATGTAATTGCTAAAGCTATAAATAACATTAAAATTAAACCTAATTCATTTGAGATAATTAAATTGGAATTTCCACAGGGTATTCATAATTCTAAAAGAGTCATGTTAACCCCATTAAAAGTCTCGCAGAAGTGCCATATTGAAAATTCTTTGCATACTGTTGAGGACAACAAATATATTTTGACAATTGTTGAGAATAAAACTAATGTTGCATCATATATACGTAAAGGTCAAAAACTAGGAAATGTAGAAATGTTTAAAGATGACGAGGAAATCCAACCTACTGAGGACCAAATTCTTCAAATCAATAGTTTAAATTTAGAAGAGATTAGTAATTTAAGACAGGCAGAACTTTCAGAATCTGATTTTAATCTTAAACATTTAGATGAAAAAGAGAGAAAGGAGATTTTGGAATTATTAATGAACAACTTTAAAGTATTTTCTAAAAGTTATAAAACTCTTGGTTCAACTGATGCAGCCAAACCCGAATTTAAATTAATGCACAATTTCCCAATTCAAACTAAACCATACCCTATTCCAAAAATTGCCAAACAGTTTGCACAAGAAGAGATTAAAAAATTGTTAGATGCTGGTTTAATTGAACATTCTTCCTCCAGTTATAATTTCCCTGTTATATTTGTCAAAAAGAAACCAATTCCAGGCACCTCTCCTGAAGAAATCAAATTTCGCATGGTAGTGGATTATAGACTGTTAAATAGCATCACTGAATCTTACACTATATGTTTGCCAAAAATTTCAGAAATTCTGCACAGTATTGCTGGCAAAAGGTATTATTGTGTGCTTGATTTGAAGTCTGCATTTTTTCAGATAAGATTGCAGGAAAAAGATAGGGAAAAATTAGCATTTTGCTGCGAGATTGGTAACTACCAGCCAAAAGTCCTACCTTTTGGAAGTCGCAACTCAACTTCATATTTTCATACACTAATTTCTAAATGTTTATCTAGCTTAAAAGGACCAAATTTACAATTCTTTCTTGATGACATTATTGTCGCTGCAGACAGCATATCTGAAATTAAAGCCTGGTTACAGAAGGTATTCGATAAGCTCATCCAATTCAACTTAACTTTAGACCCTGCAAAGCTTCAGATTTGTCAGAAAGAAATAACTTATTTAGGATTTAATGTCAGTGCTGATGGTTTTTCTCCTTCAGAGGATAATGTAAACAAAGTTTCAAAATTTCCCATACCCAAAAATGTAAAGCAAGTTCAACAGTATATTGGTTGTTTAAATTATTTTAGGCACATGGTTTATAAATATGCTGAAATTGCTAAGCCAATTATTAATTTAACCCGTAAAAATGTTCCATTTGTCTGGACTTCAGAGTGTCAGGAAGCTTTTGATATTTTACAAGATCAAATTCTAAATAAACCCCTTCTTAAAAACATTAATTCTGATCTTCCATTGTATTTAGTAACTGATGCTTCTAAAGTTGCATTTTGTGGAATTTTAATGCAAAAATACAATGAGAAATTTTATCCTGTTGAATTTTTTTCAAAACAATTCAATCCAGCTCAGTCTAGATATCCTTCCATCCAAAGAGAATTGTACGCAATATTTGCATCTGTCAAGCATTTTCGTGAAGAATTATATGGAAAAAAATTTACCATATATACCGATGCAAAATCATTAACATATCACATGGAACTGGACAATCAGAGTGAGATTGTAGCTAGGTGGCTTCTGTATCTGGATCAATTTCATTATGAGATAGATCACATTCCTGGTGTTATTAACCCTGCTGATTATTTATCTAGAGCATATAAAGATGAAACCTTAAATGTAAATAATATAAATATTTTTCAAAGCAATTCAAATTTAGATCATAATAATATTGTAAATAATCAACAAAATGATGAATTTATTAAGGAAATTATTCAAAAATTAAATGATAATGATGAGGAAACTGCAAATAACTATTATATTGATTCAGAAACTAAAATTGTAATGATAAAAATTTTCCCCAAGAAGCCGTTAAAGAAAAAAAAGTATCTCAGTAGAATTTTAATTCCAAAATCTTTAATTAAGGATTGTTTGGAAGTTGCTCATGCTCCTCATTTTGGCACTCAAAAAACCTACAATTTTGTTCGCAAAATCTATTCTTGGAAAGGAATGTTTAAGGACACTAAAAATTTTTGTAGCAATTGTGAAAGATGTTTAAAAGTTAAACCTAAACCTAAAAATACTGTCACTAAAATGATTCCAAAAGCTGATTTAGCTCCAGGTGAGATAATAGCTTTAGATATTGTAGGAAAACTTCCTAGATCTCATGACAACAAATTTTTTATTTTAACAATAGTTGATCATTATTCCAGGTATCTTGAGGCTATCCCATTAAGCAATACCACTTCTAAAACTATAATTAATCAACTTAATATATATTTTTCCAAATTCGGGATCGCTAGGACTGTTTTGACTGATAATGGACCATATTTCCGTTCAGATGAATTTGAAGATTATCTTAAGACTATGGATATTAAGCATAGAAAGAGTTCAATCTATTATCCGCAGAGTAATGGTTTAATCGAGAAAATTCATCTTTCTATGAAAAACAGCATAGCAGCACTTTCTGATCAAGTATTCGAGTGGTCAGATAGACTATTATTTTTTAAACTTCATTATAATTCCTCTAAGCATGCAGTAACTCAATTTTCACCGGCTGAACTATTCTTGGGCAGAGAACTCAATATACCTCTAAATATTTTTGAAAAACCAAAAGTTGCTGAAGAATATAGTAAATATCTAACAAAATTACAAAGTCATTTTCAGGAAACTAGAAAATTAGTTAAGGAAAATGAAACTAGTTATTTTAATTATCACCAACAATATGTGAAGGGCAGAAGTAAACCTTCCTTAAATACTGGTGATGAAGTTTTTCTTGTAGATTTTAAACATCATACTGCATTACAACCTAGATATAATGGACCACATGTAATTGACAAAAAATTGAGAAATGATAATTATTTGATAAAAATTAATGAAGATGGTCATGAATATGTAAAAAAAGTTCATGTCAGTAAAATTTTCCCAAAAGTACCTTTAAATGATAATATTTGTAACAAAACTGAGGTAAATAAGAATTGAGTAGTGATTCTAATATTTTTGTGAAATATGTGTATGTTCGGAAACTTCAAAGTATATATATACTATGCTCAAGTCAAAATTCTATTTAAAAAATTTTTTTTTTCTATTTCTTCTCTCTCAATGTTTGTTTTCAATATACTGGTAGAATTGATCACTTTGCTAGTGAATAACATTTATTGAAATATTTTTTTTTAAACTTTACCTTTTTAATTTTGTATTTGAGTCAAAAAGGAAAATATGTGAATGATTTCCTCATATGTATTTTCATAATTGTTTAGAATATCTGTGAAATCTTTTTTAAGTTACAAAGTAAATTTCAATATTCATTGAACTTAATTCAGGAAATTGAATAATATATGGTACAATAAAAAGTAGTTTGAAAATGTTGAATGTGACAACTCAAAATATATTGCAGAAAGTTAAAGCAATCTAGGTATTTCTGTAGTTTATATTTATTGGTGTGTGTGTATTTTTGTAAATATTTTCATATTCATGCTGGTTAAATATAATTATTGAATTTTTGTATCATATAATGTGTGGTGTATACAATTGTAATGATTACAGTAGCATTGTGTATAAAATTTTTTATTTTTTTTCACGAACATTTCTTTAAGTCTGTATGAAGCTGTGAAAATTTCAGTGACTTTTTCGCAAAATTCTCACGAACATTTCTTCATCTGTGTGCATTTGTGAAACTTTCAGTGACTTTTTGCAAAATTTTTTCACGAACATTTCTTCATCTGTATGCATTTGTGAAACTTTGACTTTTTCGCATACTCCAGGACTTTTCACATCAATTTTCAACAATTATCAACTATTCTTCAGAACAGTGTTCGCCTCTTTTTTTGCTGTTGGTGGGGGGAGATGTTAAAAAACCCCTTTCACAACTCAGCCAAGTCATCAAAAAAACCTTTAAAGTTCAGCGCAATATGCAAAAAGAACTGTTTTTCCGTGTCAGCGCATCTGCCTTTATAAATCAGCGAACGCACCAACAAACATCTCGCAACATCGCTACTAAACTCGCAGCAGCTGGCGAACGCCTGCATACGAAGAATTTCTCTCGCTGTATCTTCTTCCATCGGCGCGCGAGGTAGTGGTAATACCGGATATTTTTCGACCAAGCTTCCTTCACTCGGAATGGCATCGCATCTGAATGACTAGTGTTTTTTTTCAACGAGCGGTGTGTTGGATGGTATAAAGTCTCAAGCGAAAGAAGGGTGGTATCCCATTCATTCGAGATTTTTTCTCGTGTGAGGAGCCACCCTAGTTAGTTCTGTGTTTTACTTTAATATGTGATAAGGTGAAGAAATAGAGGTGTATTTAGATTGTGTGTGAAAAATCTGTCTACAAATTTTAAGTATGTGATCGACATCTAAAAAATAGTGAAAGTGTAAGAATTGTGAGTCTTCAAAAGAAATCTTCTGTTCGTCAGTGTAAGATGATGTTCAGTGTAAAAATGTGCTTTCTGCTAGAACAAGCTTTTCTTCAGTACCGATATTAAGTATCTATGTTTTTTAATTAAAATTAATTGTCCATGGATGATATAGGATTTAAATATTCATAATTTAAACGCAGTTATTTAGCCCACATGTATGATGTGTGAACAACCGTGAAATATATTAATTCGAATGCATCTTTTAAAATATAAATATTAAATTAATTGTGTAACCTTAAAATATGTTTTATATATAAATAAATTAATCGAGAATAATCTCTAAAGTATTATTATTTTTCGTTTAATTAGCATGAAGTGTTTTATAATATGTACTTTTAGTTTTCAGCTATTTCAGGTTGTTGCTCAGGATGCTAAGGTGGTTTGTTATTGTGGCCAACATTTATTGGTACGAAATCACTATTTCGATCAGGTTTAAGATTTTAACTTGTGTTCCCTTTTGAACATTTAATCGTGTCCCCCTTTAGTTTATTTTTATTTTGCACCATGAAGCCTTTTTCCATCAGCCAAATTTATCATCATTTTTTATCAACTGGGTTCCGGAGCCCAGTGCAAGCGATAAATATATTTAAAATTTTTATTTTGCTTAAAAAAAATTCTTTAAATTTTGCAAATACACATAATGTATGGAATATAAATATGCAGATTGGAGTGACGGTGGAGGGCACGCTACGGTTATTAGTACTGCAGAATATTAGGGCTCCGGTACTTTTTTTGTTAAAAATTAAGCCCTGGTGAAAGCTTAACAATGCGAAAAATTAAAAAAAAAATGCGTATTTATTTTATAGAATAAATATGCTATGTGTGTATAAAAGTTACCGAGTGGATTATGTGTGTTAATGTAATTCTTATTTTTCATATTTTAGCCCTGGGAAGAGCTTAGTCCTTAAAGGGACCATTTTTTAGTCCTCAAAAGAACTGTTTTTTTGTTTGTTTGTTTATGAAAATGAATTCGACTAATCTAAAGGCCAGATGTCATCGAAATCACTTCCACTATCACCATTTGATGTTTCATCAGTGTCAGTATCAGATTCGTCATCGTCCACCTCAATAATTATCTTATCCACGAGATCTTCTATAAGTCTGTCATTTTCCCAGTACTCATTTTCGATCTTCTCAATATGTTTGCAATGGTTTGCCCACTCACTTGCAGAAATTTTTGAGAATGCCTCGTTAAGTAATGACTGCAAGTTTCCCAAACTTAAATCGCCGGTTACGTTGTTATGTCTTATGTAATTTTTAACAGATGACCAAACATATTCAATTGTATTAAGGTGGCAATGATATGGTGGTAATCTGAGAACTTCATGCCCTTCATCTCTTAATAAAGTGTCTATTTTGTATTTGATAGACTTAGGGGCATTTTTAGTTATTATTTCAAATAATTCGGCTTTTCGCATGTTTGGGTCATGTGCTATCCCTTTCAGCATTAACCAGTCAAGCATTACAGTTTTCGTGGAATATTTTGTGGGAACGGGATCAACTTTTTTAGTATGATATGGAGCATTATCCATACAAATTATGCTTTTCGGCTGCAGATTAGGTATCAATTTTTCTAAAATCCATTTTTGAAAATTATTGAAGTTCATCTGTCCATGATAATCTCCAACATTTATAGAGGCTTTATAAACAAGTTCAGCTCCAGAAATAAACCCACTAGAGGAACCGGCATGCACCACTATAAGGCGATTTTTAGCGTTTGTGTCCACTTGGATACCCGTAATTTTTTCGTCTTGCCAACATTTTCCAAAAGTTAAATTACTATCAATCCAAGTTTCATCGATGTAAACAATGCATCGGTTATCATTTCTATGTTTTCTCATTTCCCGCAGATACCGATTTCGCCAAAATACAATGTCAGGCCTTTCCATCAGAATTTTTCTGCGACTGATGCTTTTTTGCCAACGGAAATTCATCGAATGCAAAATTTTTCTCAGAGATTCTCTCTGCCATTTGAAATCAATTCTTTCTTTCAATATTGGCAATAATTTTGAAATAGAGGGGACTTTCTTTTTATTAACATAAAAGTCTTGAATAATTTGTCGGATAACATATTTATTGAAATCATCAAAATAGCAATTGCGGATTTCTGGTCTTTTGCGGTGTTTTCCTGGAGTAGACAAAATTTTCTCATTACCCTGCTCCAATTTAGCACTTCACGTTTAATTTTTTTCACCGTAGATTCTGACACTTTTGTTGCTTCAGCTGTTCTTTTAGTGGCTTGGGAAATTGGTATTTTCAAAGATTTTGCAGCAGCCTCTGCCTTAAAGAAATTAGACACGTTATTTATTATTTCACGCGCTTGAGAATGCAATGTTTTTCCTTTTTTAAATGTGGATGTCATTATAGAATAGGAATATATGCCGGTAGTATTTAATCACAGACCAAAATCAATGAGTAAAGGTTTAATAAGCAATAAAATATATGAAAGCAAATACGCAATAATCAGAAGAGAACAGAAAAAAACCCGTCTGTCAATGTCAAAAGCTCAAAGCAGACTGCTACCTTCTCCTCTCCCCTTTTTCGCGCCTAAAGCTACAAACAAAGCCAACAATACTCCTGACCACCCGAAAATTAAGTGGACGAGTCCGTTTCTATAGTGACCACAGGGAGAGACATTTTTCTCAAAGCTTTTCTCCTTACGGTATGACAGTATATTACCATAGCCAGGAAACAGCCCTGATCTCAGTCCAATTGAAAATTTGTGGCGACGTTTGAAAATTCTTGTACGAAAAAAACGTCCATCCAATAAAAGACAACTTATTAAAGCTGTAATTGATTCTTGGCACCATGTGATTACGAAAGATGAACGCCAAACACTCGTTCACTCCATGAAAAGACGCTGTGAAGCTGTCTTAAAAAATAAGGGTTATCCTACTAAGTATTGATTGTGTAAGTATCACTTTAAAAAAATGCAAATCTAAGATAGATCTTACTATTAGTTGCATAGCTTTTTTTGTAATACAGATATTGTATAATACTGTTTTTATTATTAAATTCTACATTGAATTACCTTCAATTTGATATATAAACGTTTGTATTTAAGTGAAAATTAATATATTCTACAAGCACACAAAGTTGAAAAACATGAAACTTTCAAAAAGTGTCCACACTTTTGGCCACCACTGTATGTTTCACATACACCAAAAAACAAATCAGCACCAATTTTTATCAAGGTCTAACTAAATCTAAAGTTTTATTAAATTCCGTGCATTAGTTCTTGAGATATGACTATCGCTAAAATCGTGTAAATCCTGAAAAATTGTGACTAGCAGCGCCACCTGCTGGGAGATTAACGCCAAAACGCAATCAGCGTCTACTTATGTCAAGGTCTAACAGAATCTGCAGTTTTGTGAAATCCTGTGCATTAGTTCTTGAGATATAGTTTTCGAAAATATCGTGCAAACTGTAGCATAGCAGCGCCAACAGTTAGGCGATTTACACCAAAACGTAATCAGCGTCTATTTATGTCAAGGTCTAACAGAATCTAAAGTTTGGTGAAATTCTGGCATTAGTTCTTGAGATATAGCTATAGTGAAAATCATGAAAAATGTAGCATAGCAGCGCCACCTGTTGGGCGATTTACACCAAAATCTAATCAGCACCAATATATATCAAGGTTTAACAGAATATAAAGTGTTATTAAATTCCGTGCATTAGTTCTAGAGATAGAGCGCCCACAAAATTTTTGTTACATACAGGCAGACACACGGACAGATTGACATTTTCTAAAAACTGTCAAATCGTGTCCAGGACCTTGTAAAAGCACAATTCCGTCGAAAACCGGGAGTCGAAAATTTTCATGAATCGAATGCTTTCTTCTTGTGGCCGATCAACCAGATAACAAAAATTTTCTTGATATCACTCAAATATAAAGTAACATATTGCTTAAATTATGAAAAATAAACACAAAGGCTAAAATGGTCCAGTAGTCAAATACTCGTAGCCGGCAATTGAACATGTAAGTCAAATATAACACTCAATAGTCGGTCCCTTGTAAATTAATTAAACCCAACAATTTTTTTTTACTTTTACACTCAGCAACACTAGTTTATTTATCCTGTTCATACTAAAATCCTAATGTTTTAGAAAAGAACAAAAGACAAATTAGTACTTACCTTTTAAAATGTTGTCATTCGTTAACTGAAAATTATGAAAAATGGTTATCTGACATCAAACAATATTGTAAAAACCAGAAAAGATGGCTGATTGAAAAAATATACCCATAATTCTTTGTCGGTTCACTAGAAATTGGTAAAAAGATTCTGAGCATTGAGAAATTATAATATTTCATTTGGAACCAAAAATAAACTATAAAGTATGTTATCTCATTGTGGCCGACTAATGCAGCACTTCCCCTATATCCTCCAGATAAGAAATTTTTTTGCAGAAGCTCAAAGCAAAAATTAAATAAGAACCTCTTTCTCACTATTCTGAATTCCAAAATAAAAACTAGTCGGATGTGCCAATCCCAAAACTTTCTTCTATCTCATATAAGTTTCACATACATCAAAAGCGAATCACCATCAATTTATGTCAAAGTCTACCTGAAACTAAAGTTTTATTAAATTCCGTGCATTAGTTCTTGAGATATGACTATCGCTGAAACCGTGTAAATCCAGAAAATTGCCGCATAGTAGCGCCATATGTTGGAAAATTTACACCAAAACCTAATTAACAAGAACTTATGAAAACGTCTAACTGAATCTGAAGTTGATGAAATTTTGTGCATTGGTTCTTGAGGTATAGCTATCGTAAAAATCATGAAAAAAGTAGCATAGCAGCGCCACCTGTTGGGTCGTTTACACCAAAACGTAGCCAGAATCTAATGTCAAGGTCTAACGGAATCTGAAGTTTGATGAAATTCTATACATTAGTTCTTGAGATATAGCTCTCATGAAAAACGTAGTATAGCAGCGCCACCTGTTGGGTTGTTTTCACCGAAACGTACTCATCGCCTCTTTATGTCAAGGTCTAACAGAATCTGCAGTTTGATGAAATTATCTGCATTAGGTCTTGAGATATTGCTATCAGGAAAATCTTGAAAAATGTAGCATAGCAGCGCTAGCTGTAGGGCGATTTACACCGAAAACTAATCGGTGTGAACCGATGTGTATTTACAATAGTAAATACACATTGTATATTACGTACAACGTACAACCATGATATTTTCTTGATATCTGATCACCGAAAACTAATCAGCACCAATTTATATCAGGGTTTAACTGAATATGAAGTTTTAATAAATTCCGTGCGTTAGTTCTTGAGATAGAGCGGCCACAAAATTTTTGTCACATAGAGGCAGACACACACAGTCACAGACAGACATTTTCTAATAACAGTCAAATCGTGTTCAGGATCTTCTAAAACGTATAAATCCGTCGAAAACAGGAAGTCGAAAATTTTCATGAATCCAATACTTTCTTCTTGTAAAGATAGAAGAAAGTAAAAATGATAACACTATTATAACTTATTTAAATTTCGCTAACAGTTACAATCACCATTGTAACGATAGTGGTAGTAATAGTAGTCAGTGGACTATAGTCAATAGTAAATACACATTGTATATTACGTACAACCTTGATATTTGCTTGATATTAGACTTGTTTGTATTATTTACTTTTCGAAATCTTTTACCTTTCATGTGTAATCCCTCAACTCGCGAGTATTGAGCATGTGTTGCTCATGGCCATGAACATCATTGGTCATTATGAAAAAATAAATTAAATTGAAGTAAAGAGTGTGTATTTAATTATATAATCTAGGCAAGTTCATTTTGTCCTAAATAGATCTTTTCACATAATGCACACACACACACACACACACACACACACACACACACAAAACCTGACTATAACGAGCATGTATTTATTACACTTGTTTTTAACCCAACTTGGTCCATGTGTGTAAAGATGGAATTGTGTAATGGATTTTTCATCCACTTCCTGATAGGCTAGAATTATTAAAATATATATATATATATATGCACACAGGTATGTTTCTAATGACAATACATCATTTTAATATTTTTAGAACTTAATTATAAATGAATAAATTAATTTTAAGGCCATTTTCTGTTATTCTGCTGCAGGTGATAAATCGCCAAATATTCTTTAGGGTTTCAACTATATAGGAGTCACAAAAACAATGGAGTTCATTATGCGTCGAACTACGCTCGTCACAATAAGCCAACTGGCTGTGAAACTGCAATAATGAAATATTTAAGCATTAAAAAGTAGAAAATAATATTTTTTAATTACTATAATTCTATATGTTGTATAAACACAACAAATCTGACCGAAAAATAATTACAAAAATCTTTCTTATATGTTGTTTAACTTTTTGAGAAAAAAAAAACTATACATGAAAAGCAAAGACATGCAAGTCCTAGATGCCTTTCTTAGATACAATTAGATTGATCTCGCTTACTCATAACAACAATTAAAAATTCATTAAACGGAGAGAATTTATGAGCCAAACTTTCTTTAGAGACCAATTTCAATTATGGAAGAAAATAATTATAGTTTAATAGTTATCTAGAAAAAAAGATATACGTGTCAGACAATTATGTGTACTGTAATACGTAATTTGATAAGCCCTTACAAACTGAATCGAAATAATTTTGTTAAACAAAACACAACTAAAAATTCAGCTGTAAGAATGAAGATCAGTGTTGAATTCAGACACTTTTCTCCAGCAGGGATTTCTGTGGCTCCGGGGGGGGGGGGGGGAATTCCACTTTTTGACCATTGAAAGCATAAAATCTCAAATTTTCCGAGGGAGGCATTTCAATGCTCCGGGGGAAATGTCCCCTTCCCCCGAGCCACCCCCTGAATTCAACACTGATGAAGATGGCAAAATTTACATCGGTAGAATATGCTGTTCCTTGTTTGGAACTCTTAAAATGATGAACAACAGTGTGGCGGGGCGGTTGGTCGTGTAGTGTGAAGGTTGTGGTAGCTCTCCGAAGTTATTGGGGGGCGTTGACCGTTTTGTAGCGACTGGCTGTTGTATTCTGCTTCCTCGTGTTTAGTATTTTGGCCCGTGCGGTTATTTGTTATAAAGTAAGTGTATCGTTTCTGCTTTTTCTCGGTATTGGTCGCATATTTACTGGGTGTTTGTATATATTATTGAGCTGTAGCTGTAAGTATTGGTTCATTGTCCTTGCTATTACTATGTAACTTGTGTTTTGCATGTCGGGTATGGCCAACTCGGCTTTTAATTTTGTTAACGATGCTATAGCTGAACAAGTTCCGGCAATTAGCATAGAAATGGGGGAAGTTGACAACTATGTCTTAATTAGTGACTCTAACTATCCAAATGTTGCTCGGTCATCTGCACCGGTGTCTTCTCTATTAGATATGGCTGCGGAGAATGATGGAAATTTTTTTAATATTTTTTTACAAAGTGTGGACTCACGCACTATACCTACTCGTGACTCTCGTGTCGTGCAGGCTGAATTTAAGGTTAAAGTTACTCATGCTGCAGACAGATAATATTCGGTATACTAGGGCCGGTTGTATAATTATAAGTACTGGACAAGTGGATTGTGCCTGTCTGAGTTTTTGGGTGTGGCAGTTAAAATTCGTGTTGTCTGGGAAAATATAACCAACAGATTCCTGCTGTTTAATATTCCGGTGGATATTCCGTTGAATGAGGTCGGCCAAGAAATCACAGAAAGTAATAACGTACAAATCTTGGAACTCCGACGGTTCCTCCGCAAGGACTCGAAAAATTCAGTGTCTCCGGTTCTTGTGACGGTTATTGGTACATCCATTCCGACAGAGATAAAAATGTGGTTCACAATACAGAAAATACGTCAATTCATCGACAGACCTCGCCAATGTTCGGTCTGTTTCAAATTTAACCACCCTTCTGGTAAATGTAAATCGCCACAGCTCTGCGTCACCTGCGGTTTACAACATACTGGCCAGTGCTCTACTCCTGTAAAATGTGTAAATTATGAGGGGGAACACCGGTCAGACTTCAATCAGTGTCCTTCCCGGATTTCTGAATTAGAATTTTTAAAATTCAAAAGTAGCAACTTTCTCTCCTTCGTTGACGCGCGCAGAAAATATTCCATAAAGGCTACTCCAGGCAGGTATGCTGAGGTGGCCAGTGTTAAGACATCGGACTTTGAAGAAATGCGAAAATTCATCGAGGCCAGGACCAACAATATGCTCAAAGTATTGGTTGATTTCTCTTCAAAACACTCGGAAAAAATCATCGAAGCGATTAATGCCCTCAGCATTATGCTGATGAACTGCTTAGCTAAGCTGAGTGAGGCTTCTCCTGAGCGTAAGCGAGCGAATAAATCTGGTGGGAGTCAATAAAAAAAATTGTTTTTGGGTGTCTGCAAGTGTCAGTTTCCCAGTATTTTACTAACCCAGTTTTGCTCCGCTATTTGTTTTGGGACTTTTTTATTCACTTTTAATGGGTTTCAGTATGCTTCAATGGAACTGTAGGAGCATATTAAACTAACAATACTGGCTTAAGTGCCCTCTGTTTACTATAGCGGACGTTCTTGTGTTGCAGGAAACGTTTCTCACGCCAGAAAAATCTTTGGTCATCCCAGGTAATATCGTCTATCGTCTGGATAGGATTGCCCGTCCAGGTGGTGGCCTGGCTATTGCCGTAAATTCTGCTTGGTCGTCCCGTCAACTTAACTTTAACAACCTTGGATTTGCTAATGAGATCATGGGAATTCATCTTGACTACGGATCGGCGCACTTAAATATTATCAACGTTTACTCCTCCTCTGGCCTGATTGTGGCCGACCTCACTAAGATCTGTGATAGGCTTGCTGGCTCATCTCTCATATATGGTGATTTCAACCTTCACCACCGTCTTTGGGGTTCCCCGGTGTCTTCGCGGGCTAGTGATAGCCTCGTTGAGTGGATGTCGGCAAGTACGTTTTGCCTAATAAACTCTACTGCTCCTACCCATGTGGCTCCAAATGGAACATGCTCACTGATAGATCTCTCCATGAACCTCTATACAGGACTTCTAACGCCGTGTGTTAACATCGTGCCGATACTTCGGCACGAAATGGCAGCTGCACAGCTACGCGCACCGTTCTGCGCAGCTGGCCAGAAACCGTGCTGCACTAGCGCCACCATGAACCATGGCTGTCACTGTCAGTGTCAAACGGTGAAGCAGATGAATTTAGTGACGTAGGCAGAAACATCTTCACATGCGCCACTTATTTGAGGCTTTTTTCGAGGAACGATTTCCTTCTTGGAAAGGCTATTTCATTAGAAGTCCAGGTATATAGGTTCATGGATCTCTCGCTGTGCACCCCGGATCTCCTCGCCCGTTCTACGATCCATGTCGAAGAAGAATTATACGATAGTGATCACTTATATTGCAGTGGATCTCCGCACTCCGGTTCAGCCGGGCTTCACCCTTTTCAACTGGTCGCGCATAGATAAAGAGGGGAATGCAAATCTGCAGACGATTTCTGACATCGATTATCATTCCTTTCATACGTTAGTTCTCCTGGCCATGAATAAACACAGTTTCTCTAGGTCCAAGCCCGCGAAGTGCCTTTCAGCTTGGTGGACGGCAAGGTGCAGCAACCTGAGCAAGCAGAAACAATTCCTCCTTAAAAGAGCCCGTCGCCTGGTGTCTACTGAATACTGGGTTAAGTACAAACGGACTGCGGCAAAGCTCCGTCAGGTGGTGAGAACGGCGAAGCGAAGTTTCTGGGATGCGGAGTGCCGCAAAGCGAATGACCTGCATATTTTATTCAAGATCTTCCGCAAAATCAGAAATCGTTCAAGCCCGCCCCCAGATTCACATTTTTGTATCCAAATTGCTGATTCCTTCAACTCTGATGCAGCGGCGCAAGCCAGCCTTTGCTAACCAGTTTAATCAGGAATGTGACCATCAACCTCTCCCTTTCACCTATGGTAATGAAGTAAACAGCCACTTAACTCTCTTTTTACTATGCAAGAATTGAAAAATGCCATCAATCGGACAATAATTACCACTCCGGGTGGCATATAAGCAACCTTTACATGGATACGGACATGGGAAAGAATCCTGCACTGTAACTGGCTGATCGGTTCTTTCGTCCATTTAACCGCGATTTTACAAAACATCACGCGTAGAGCGATTGGAGGCGGTGTCGAATGGTGATTGGCTGAAAGATGGTTACGTTAATATTGAGGGGAGGAGTTGAAGCGTATTAAATGAACAAGTATGTTAAAAGTTAACAACTTTTGTGTCCGATCTAGTATAGTGGTTAAAGCATCAGACTCGTAATTTTGATGCATCAAGTTGTGTCCTTGCCGATTTTTTTTTTTTTGCATTTTTAGAGTTTTGCTTAGATCTTTATTGAATTAGTTAATAAAGAATATTTATTAACAATGCTTCTTAAGCATTGATATAAAGATCAGTTAATCTTTATCAATTGCTCTGCAATATTTTATTCTCAATTTGATAATTAAATTTTAATTAGAATTAAGTTAAACAATATTAAATTATAAATTATAATTAAGGTAAGTAAAAATTAAATTTTTATCACATACAATAAAATTTAATATCAGATAAATTTCAAGAATTAAATTAAATTTTAATTCATATAAGCTATTTTTTAATAACTATACGAACATTTATTAAAATGCAAAACTCCTAAACTTTCATTAAAAATATTCTTTGTATTAGAACTTTAGTAACAGATGATTATCAAATTAGCAGAATTAATTAATTAAAGTTTTCATCTTTTAAAATTAAGCATTATTCTTAAAAATCTCTATTAATTTACTAAAATTCTTTTTACCAATTACTGGTTGATCTGCAGTGATAAAGTTGTGGAAGATTACCATATTTAATTTTTTTGTCTATTATTTTATTATTTAAATTTTTAATTATTATTTATATTTAAATAAATAAAATTAATATTAATTAATATTTTTATTTAAATACATACAATTAATATTAATAAGTATTATTATTTAAACATATAATTAATATAAATAAATATTATTTAAATATAGTGAAAATGAAGGAGATAAATCTATCTAACACTAGTAATAATAAATATAGTTATCATTGTTTTAATTTTGCGAAAAAAAAAATGTTGAATGATTAATTGCTTATTTTAAAATCATAGCATGTCCTTTTTTATGTTATAATTAATTCCTGTTTAGTTCAATAACTGTGCTGGTCTAAAATTTCAAGATTATTATTCATTATGCATTAATTCAGTAATTTGGGTCTTCAGCAACCCCAGGGTTTAAAACTATATTGGGGGGGGGGGGGTTAGGTTTTACTTGAACATAACTACATAAAATCTATCAAATTCATTATTATAGCTCTCATTTTTAATAAAAAGTATTTTAATGCAATTTAATTTCAGAATTCATATTTATTCTTAGTGTTGTATTTGTTTGGTAGATCTATCATATCTTAAACGTTGTTATTTAAAAAAAAAAAAGGGTTAGGTATCATTTTATTAAGATGTTCAAATCGCTTTAAAAATTGGTTTTAACCAAATATTAATGATTTTAAGAGCTATGCTTGGAAAACCTTTACTTATCCTGGATTTTTAAAAAATCGCTCCGAAACTAAAATCTCATATCTTAGATTTATTTTATATTTTTGTTTTAATGCTTCATTTTACGAACAGATGGCGCCACTACACATTTTGTGAGCATTATTATTACATATTGAAGGGTTTATGTTTCGTAATAAACCAGTTTAAATTATTTAAATAAAAAAATAAATATACATGTGTATGTGTATTTTAAACGGCTTAGACGTTGCATGGATTTTAGGCGTTCGAGTGTAATTTGTATAGCTTTTAAATTATTTAATTACTGAATGATTTTTTTTTTTCAGTTAAATTTTGCCAAATTTTGCAAACATGCAATGTTTGCAAGTTTTTAATTGTAAAGAGAAAAAATAATAAAGTATATTTCCAAATTTTAAATGAATTTGTGTGGCAAATTTTGTATTTTACGCTGTCTTGACTTAAAGATATGAAGGAAATTGTTTAATAAACCTTTAAGTTCAGTAAAAAATTTAAAACTATATATATATAAATTTGAAATCTGCATTTCTTAAGTTTATATTGATTTTATGAAATAACAAACTATATAAAAATCTGAAAAATGCATTGCTTAAGTATATGTTGATTTTATGAAATAACACAGTTCAAAAAGTTTTTAACGACCTAGTAATTTTATTTTCGTTTATTAATTCAATTACGATGATTAAAAAAATAATAATAAACATTCAGAAAAGCTAACATTTATTTGCTGTGCTTTCAGTTTATTCTTGTGAAATAATGTTTAATATGTTGTTCTTTGTTTAATTCTATCTAATTGTAGTGAGTATTTACTATAAATAAAATTTAAAATAAAAACTACAAAAAAGTAAACATGTAATCTTTATTTGAAAATTGGAAGTTATGGATTATAGATATTAAAGAATATAATAATTTATAAATGAAATATGTTTTACTTTATGTAAGGTTTGTTATGTATCAATAAATTAAGCTGGACGTATAGTTTTTTCACTTAAAAAATGTACACAAGCTACTACAAATTTAAATTAGTTTTCATTAACCTTTACAATTAAAATATCAATTTTATTTTTCTTAAAAAAAAAAAAAAAAAAAAAAAAAAAAAAAAAACAGGAGTTGAATTAGATAATGAGCTTTGAAAATACAAGAGCTAGAAGTATTTGATTTGCTGTTTCAAATTATACTTGTACATATGGATTGTTTTCTTTTAATTATATTAAGTTAATAATATTTTGTTAGACACGTTTAATATGTCCTAAGCATCATTAAAAATAAAGCAAACATGAATATGCAAGCTCAGACGATCTTATGAATCTTCAACGAAATGAAAAATACCCTCTTCAAGCGCATTAAGCTCCTCCTACATCGTCTCAGGCAGTCGACCAATCACTATTCAACATCGCCTCCAATCGTTCTACGCATGATGGTTTGTAAAATCGCCATTTAACCCTACTTTAAAAGGTGTTTGTTTTGTTGGTACTTGTCACAGAGATTTTTTGAAATATAATAACTGAATTTTCAAGATTTGCAGATACAAAATGATTTATTATTAATGCATGAATGAAAAAGGAGGATAATGATTTCAAATAAATTTTGCGAAAAAATATCTGTTCAACATTTCAAATAGCAATAAAATAATCATAAATATTTAATTTACAAATTCATCAACATCGGTTAGTTTTTATTTCCTGAAACATTCATGTAATTGTTGTTTATTTCATTAATATAGTTTATTTATTTACTCATTTATTTATATATTTATTGTGTGTGTGTGGGGGGGAGGATTTTACCTTGCTAAGAAAGCAAAAATATAATTTCCGATACAGAAATAAAAGGCTGTTTTCATAAAAATTTAATATAATCTTTTAAATTTATTAATTTATTTTTTGTTTAATTTATGGTTCAGGGAGAATCAATGAAAAAAATTTTTAATTAAAGATCGAAAAGAAAAAAATACGGAATTTCTACAAATCTTAACTGTAAATTTCATTGTTTATATTCAAATATGTAATAAATAATATGTTCTTATAAATAAAGTAAATGTGATACTTAAACACACATGCATAAAATTTGCAAATGTATGTCATTGCATTGATATGTATAATTTATTTTATTTATAGCAATATAGTTATTTATATAGATATATATTTATATCTTAATTTTAAAATGATTTAATTCTAAAAAATTATACATAAATGAATGGAAAAGAAGAAGCAGAAAAAAATTACTAAATTTTATTTTAAATCTTTTAAAAAATAGATGAAACAGGCTGCCATAAAATAACTTTAACATAACAATATAGAGATTAAAATGAGACACACCTTATTATTTATATATATATATATATATATATATATATATATATATATGTGTGTGTGTGTGTGTGTGTGTGTATAATCCATAAAATAAATCCTAATTCTAATAGTAATTCCGAAGGAAATTCACCCTAGTTGCTTACATAAATTTTATTAAAACAATGAAAGAATGTAATTCTTACCCGTTTCAAAATGTCACTGAATAATGCAAAAAAAAAAAAAAAAAAAAAAAAAAAAAGAAAAGTTTGGTTTGCGATATTTATTAGACCATTCGAATTCGAATGAAAATAACTCTTGACAATTACTTAATAATTAATTCTGCTTTCCAAATTTCTCAAATATTTGAGATAATATAATCAAATCCAGACAAAAAATCATCATTAATGATTAAACATCCACATAAATAGTTTTCCTATAAGAGATAACTGTTTGGTGCTGCCATCTACAAACAAAGATAGTATTTTTTTGGAAACTTCCAATGCTAATAATAAACTGGAATTATTTATCAAACTTATCATTAAATAGATATCTTTTTATGGATATTCATTAGAAATATTGATTTTTATAAGAATTTAATATTTATAATATAGTTAATTTTAAAAACACAAATAGCAATGTAAATTTAAAATGTACACAAACAAAGCAATGATTTTAACTGTTTCAGAGTGTAGTGTAATTATTGATTTAATGCAGAAATGATTTGGTTGCATCCTAATGATAAGGGTAACGAAGTTAATTATTGTTATGAAAAAGGGATTTTTTTTAGACAAAAGTATATTTCATTTTTATTATTAATATTATATAAATTTTGTTCTCAGCCTATTGAATTATAATTTAAAAAATAATTTAACACAATTTCTTCATATTTAAAATTTTTCAACTTTGATAGTTACGCAGCTATGTTATAATGTATTTATAATTCAAATGTTCAAGTAATACACAATTTCAAGTGAAAACGATTTTTATGAATCTTTAACAATATAAAAGTAAGTTTTTAGTTTACAGAAGTTGCTGACTAAAAAAATGTGCATGTAGTATCATCTCACACAAATAAGCAATGGTTGCGCAATTCGCAAAATATTAGTTATTAAAAAAGCAAGGAATTAAAATTACTATTTCTAAGAAGCAAACATGATACTTCTAGAAAATAGCATAATGTTTCGTTTTGTATTTGTCAAATGACTATTGAAATGTCTATTTTCATTTAAAACTGGTTATTATAACCAATGAAATAGAAAATGTGCAGTTAGAGACTGAAACGAAATATTCACTTTGCAGCCTTCCTGCACATTACAGCTGGAATTTTTATTAGTAGTACTATTAGTATTATTGTATTAAAATAAACTTAGTCTTGTAAAGTAATCATTCCGTATTGTTGCAGCTACGTTATAAACATTCAGATAAAGCATTATAAATATTCATCCAGCTAATGCTGATTTTCTGAAGTTAATTTGATTTTGAGTTGCTTTATCAGATATGATAAATGATAAACAAAATTAAAAACGGAAGTAAATAATCGTCCACAAATTGATATTTTTTCATTGAAATTCTACATTTGTATATGTAAATAACCTTGTTTATTAGTCATAAAGCCATGCCGTGAGACTTGTCGATTCTCTCCTGCACTACGCTGAAAAACGTGGGTGTGACGCGTGATGTTGGCTTATACAATTAGCCAATCACAGCGCAGGATTCTTTCCCATGTCCGTATCAATGTAAAGGTTGCTTATATGCCTCCGGGTGAGGATAAATTGAGCGCTGCATTTTTTAAGACCTTAAATGACCATTCTCTCCAATGTCTGCTGCAGATTTTTAACAACAGCTGGATCTCAGGTGATATCCCGGATGCTTGGACCTCTGCGGTTATCCTTCCTATTTTAAAGACTGGTAAACCTAAATCTCATGTTTCCCCCTACCGTCCGATTGCTCTGACCTCTGTTATGTGCAAAATCTGTGAGAGAATTATATCCTCCCGTATTAATCTTCACTTGCTTAGAAATAAAATAATTGACAGAAGACAGTTGGGTTTCCAACCGTTCCGTGACTGCCATGCTGCCCTTGCCATTCTCCATCAGGATCTTTTACTGGCAAAGAAGGAGAGAAAATTCATATTGGGTGTATCCTTAGATATTCAGACTGCGTATGACTCTGTCTATATAGATGGCCTTATATATAAATGTGCACAACTGGGCTCGAATCTTCGATGGATGCATCGCTTTCTTTCCGCTAGAAGGATCAAGGTCTCCTGGAGAGGTGTTCTTTCGTCAGCCCGTGGTATCGGTAAAAGAGTGCCCCAGGGCTCGGTTTTGAGCCCGATTCTGTTCACAATCTATTTGGCGGATTTTTATGAAGTGTTGGAGGGTCTCGACATTAAGTTTCTCGTATATGCTGATGATATTTTTATATATTGCGCTGCTGCCTCTTTGGAGTCCTGCAGAGAAAAAATCCAAGATGCGCTCAGGCTCATAGTGCAATGATGCTCCTACTGGAAGCTATCGATCAAAGCAGACAAATGCCATGCCATAAATCTATCAAGGAGGTTGGAGGAATACGAGTTCCAATTTATTATTAACGGCGGTCTGATTGACTGGTGCTCGGAAATTAAGTTTCTTGGTTTCGTCTTTGCTCGCCGGGGTGGATTTCGCAGACATGCAGAGTACCTTCAGGAAAAATATTTTAAAAGAATCAACATTCTTAAGGCCCTGGCCCATAGGAGTTATGGGGCAAGATCTTACCACCTCCTGACGTTAGCCTCCTCCGCAATTCGAAGCGTCCTTGAATATGGGGCAGCCATCTTAGTCTCAGCATGCAAGACCATTTTTCTAAAGTTGGAGGTTCTGCAGAATTGTGCAATAAGGGTGGCTCTGGGACTTCCGGAGTGGACCCCGAATTTGCTCTTGCGTAAACATGCTGATGCTCTCCCTATTGTAGACAGGATCAGGGATCTAGCTTTCCGGTTCTGGATTAAACAGCTATCTCTGGGCAGCTGGTCATTTTTCTGGGAATTTCGCACGGATGGTTTGGTCGCTTTTGTGGAAAGTTTACCATGTATTTCTAAAAATTTGAATGAGTTCGGCTGCAGGCCGGATCATCTGCTGCGTTTCCAAGTTCCTTTGCCTATGAATACAGATAGAGTACAATTTTTTCCCTCGGGCCTTCCTTTTCAGAGTACAGAGCTGGATTCGAGTATTATAGCTCCCCTTTTTGCAGATTTTATCCAAGAGTTTGCGGGATCCTGGAACATCATTGCCACCGATGCATCAAAGTCGTCCTCTCTTACGTCGATCGCTGGCTGTTCACGAACAGGTGAGTTTGGCTATAGATTCCAACAGGTCAACTCTATTTTTTCAGCAGAGGCTCTGGCGATGGGCATGGCTTTGTATGAGCTGGTATCATCGTCGCTTCCAGTTGTAATCCTCACTGATAGCCTTTCTGTTCTATCAGCGCTCCAATCTACGCACTTGAAGTCACCTAAGGTTGTTATATGGCTCTATAATAAAATTCTTCGGGTTTCAGCCCATATCCCGAAACTCTTCTTGTACTGGGCACCGGGGCATCCCTTTAAATGAAAAAGCTGACAACCTGGCCAAGAGTGCATCTGATTTTGACACCATGATCGAATGGATCTCTCCAGAAGATTTAATCTGCGCTCAAAAGAAAAAGATTAAGAGTCAGTTTGGGCTCACCTATAGCTCCTGCAACTATCAGTACTCACAAGGGAATATTCCCAGTGCTAAACAGACGTTCAGTTGGTCTCGCAATAGACAGGATGATGTTTTAATTTCAAGGTTTCTGTGTGGTATGCTGATAACCCCTGCGATGTTGGCTCGTTTTAATCTGTTAGCGGACGGCAGTCGCCGCACCTGTGGAGTAGCTGACTCCTTGGAGCATATTTTGTTTTGGTGTACTAAATATCAGTCCCAGCGTCGTTGTTGTTGGAATAGTGATACCCTGAATAGTGGGTCTTTTCGTTCGATGGTGTGCTTTATTAACAATTTCTGTTCTAGACTTTCGCGCAGCTACTCTGCACTTTTTCCATAGTATTGATCGCTTTTAAGTGGGTGTTTTGTTCGTTGTGATGTTTGGTTCTTGAATTCGGATAATTAGGGACAACAGCCAAGTAGCTATAGGTCTCATACCCCCCCCCCCTTCAAAGTTCAACAGTGTGGAGTGATATAAATATAGGGTTCCAAATAAATATTTGAGATATTTTACAGAACACATTTAATTTTTTAAAAACTTTATTACAATCATATAATAACAGGGAATTCTAAAAATTGAAAAAAAAAATTTCTCTCTTATTCTTACAGATAGAAAAACATTTCTTCTGTCTCTGCAAGTATTGAGTCAGGATATTAAAACAACTAACTACCACTATTAGAAATTCCTTAGAGGAACAAACAGCTCCATCACAACTGAATGTTTTTTCCAGGGCTGCGGAGTCGGAGTCGGGCCTATTTTGGGGCAAAAGAGTCGGAGTCGGAGTCACTAAAAAACAGGCCGACTCCAGCTTGTTTTTTAGACAGTTCGAAGTGAAATTAAACCAATTCTATGTAATTTTAAATTTATAAACTGAATTATTATTTTTATATTTGGACTATATATACAAGGAAACTCAGATTAAACAGGCCTAATATACTGTCCAGTGTACAGCATATTTGAAAACTGTTTTGAATTGAAATCTCTAGTTTACATTTAGTATATAGTCCTTTCTCTAGGTTTTTTTTGGGATTGCGGACTCGAGGTAATGCGAAAATTGGAAATTTTTCCCTTTTTTTCATGTTTTCCTCAGATTTTTCAGGTCTGTGGATGCTTCAAGGTCAAACAGGAATGTAACAGCAGGTTGCAGTGTTGCCAGTTGAGGTTTTTTCTGAAATTCAAATTGCTTGATTGCTGCCCCTTTTTTTAAATAGTAATATTTCCTTTATTTAATGACATTTAACAAAGCGACTATTGCTGTTTCAAAACAAATGACAGCAATGAAGCAATCTGAATAATAGGAATCAACAGGCAAAACTAGTACTTTAGCCATTCCAGAGTCGGAGTCAGAGTCGGTTCCTTTAAAATTTTAGGAGTCAGAGTCGGTCATTTTTCCCACCGACTCCGCAGCCCTGGTTTTTTCATCGGTATGACTGATAAGGATTGTCTCTAATAAGCATTATCTTATTAGAAAATATTTTAGAGCATACTTCACATAAAAATGCCAGTTTCTCAGTACAGAAACGCAATGTTAGATCTCCCTTAAGAAAATTTCAGAAATAAATGTTGTTTTCTTAGAATGACCAGAAATTTTTCAGAAAACCTTTAATACATGTATCACAAATAAATAATATTTCAACTATTAGAATTCGAAAATGTTTGATTAGATCATCCTTTTGAGAAAAACTCTTAGAACACACTTCATGTGGAAATGGATTTTTCTGCAGTATGAGTTCCATAATGTTTCTTTAGATTACTACTATTAGAAAATCCTTTGCAGCATATATCACAAATAAATGGCTTTTGACCTGTATGTGATCGAAAATGTTGAAGTAAGCCATCTTTTCGGGAAAAACGTTTAGAACATACTTCACAAAAAAATGGCTTTTCGTTCGTATGAGTGCGATAATGTTCACTTAAATGTGAATTGCGAGAAAACCTTTTAGAACACATTTCACACGCAAAGGGTTTTTCCCCAGTATGAGTTCGATAATGTTGGATTAGATTACTAGTATCAGAAAATCCTTTAGAGCACACATCACAGATGAAAGGTTTTGCTTTTATGTCTTCATGCATTCGAAGATGTTTGTTTAAATGTCCCTTCTGAGAAAATCCCTTAGAGCATACGTTACAAATTAATTTTTTTGCATTTGGATATATTGAATGTATGCGAAGATGTTTGTTCAGGTTCCCTTTATGAGAAAAAGTTTTAGAGCATGCTTCACAAGCAAAGGGCTTTTCCCCTGTATGACCTCGGAGATGGGTCTTCAGACCTCCTTTTTCGGAAAAACCTTTCGAGCATACTTCGCAAATGAATGGCTTTTCTTTAGTATGGGTGCGCATATGTTGACTTAGACATCCTTTTTGAGTAAATTCTCTAGAGCACACTTCACAAATAAATAGTTTTTCCCCTGTATGAGTTCTATGATGCAACTTTAGAGTGTCTTTTCTGGAAAATCCCCTAGAGCATATTTCACAAATAAACGATTTCTTTCCCTCGGTATGATTTGGTAAATCATCATGTGAAGAGCTAGCGTAGATTTTAAAAGTTTCATTTTCATTATGAATGGAGATTTCTTCTTTTGTTAGGCAGTCCCGAGTGTGTGTGAAGCTCTTTTCGGACATGTTTCAGAAATACAAGGTTTTGTATGAAATTGAAGTTTTAGTCTTGTAGAGTAGATTTTTCGTTTAGGTTTCTAATTTGATGAAATCTCTAAAACATAATTTGAAAGGGAAAACAATCTTTGATTGAAACTGTATGAAGATGAATCCGAAATTTACTTCAGCAAAAATTACTTATTAGAAAGGTGTTTTTCGTAAGTGCATGCATAAGAAATTTTTAGGAATATTGCTTCTTTCACTGATAAATCTGTGTCTGGTTTGACTTATAAATCTGAAATAGAAAAAAATTAATCAGTCTTTAATTGTTATTATTAATTTACGTTAACCGCATTTCTGACAAACTCTGAAAAGGAAAATATTTTAAATGCTAAACAAGCAAAAAAAAACGTGTTTCTAAACCAATCATTTCTAACATACTGAAATATCAAAGATCAATACATGTACGTCATAGAATACATTATAGGGAAATTGATAGATAGTTTTATTTTAAATTAAATCATGTTAAAAAAATTCACATTTTTTATTATACACTGCACATTCCAAAATTTTGAATCAATAGGACTTCGTCAATTGCGAATAATTTTTTATTTAGATTTAGGTTTTGAGGTTTCAGTGTTGACAATAAAAAAATATTAAATGAATACCATTAGTTAAAATATTTCTCTTTTTCTTTAATGAAATCTTGTTCGTGTTCTGAACAGTTCGTAGACTGTCACAATTACGTCAAGCACTTTTTATGGCTGCCAATCACATCTTTCTAAAAATGTAATAACATTCCACGCAATAAATTTAATACAGAAGTTTTTAAAATCTCCTGGATAGTTCTTCAATCATTAAAAAAAATTACATACATTTTAAGATAACTGCTTTATAGTTAAACTTCAAGTACTTTGCAATTATCATATTTATAGATTGTACGATTGATATGGACAAATGCAGAAAACAAAGTATGTAAATTTATTTACTGCCTCAGAAGGATATCAGCTAAACTAACTAACAAGCAAACCACGAGACTTTCGATTCACCGATTTGCCTAGTACAATTCTGGCTAGTAGAAGACCAAAGGTAGAAAATAACGTTGAAGTAATTAGCCGCCAACTCTCAAAAATAAAAATGAATTATAATTCTTGCAAATACTGTTACATCTATTTTAAATGTTTTGTCGCATGAAAGAGAGAAGCTCCCTGGCCGAGTGGTTAGAGCAATGGACTTCAGATTAGTCGGCATGGGATCAAAACCCATGTTCCCGTTTTATTTCAGATTGCTTTTTTCTTTTTTTTAATTTAATAATGCTTCATCAGTTGCTTAATGTTTTTCCTGATAAATGAAATGCTCTTCATAAACTAAATTTTCATATTAATAACAGTTATCAGATTTATTTCTATTATTAAAATACAATATTTGCTAACACCAGTGGCTGAGAGGTTGTGCTCTCGAAGCTGGTAGATGGGAGGTGCTGGGTTCGATCCCAATCGCGCCCGTCGGCCTAATCGCTCGGAGTTTTCGTGGTTTTCTTTCGAGCCGTGGATTTTCTCCATGCGTAAATACGGATTAGGTTCCCTTAGAAAGACCCCCACGAAGGGCACTCCCCCCGGGCCTATATCCCTAGTGTCGATAATTGGCCGTCAATAATCAACCCAACCCAACCCAATATTTGCTAAAATGTGATAAAAAGAGTTTCTAAATTTTCATTAACAAATTATTAACTTTTTCTTAAATTACTTGAATTTTTCTCAGTATTGTTTTTGCCTTTCTAGAAGAGCTGAAAGCATTTGGGTGATAAAATTAAATTTAGTTATAATAAATGATATTTGTGAGACATCTACAGTTATAACAAACTCGTTTTTAACATCATCGTAACAGGATTTCACATATAATTCAATGAATATTTAAAATCATTTTTGTTTAAAAACTTTAGAAAAAATATATAACGCGGTACTCTGTGATAATCTATACTAATAAAAGAAGAGCGTTTTTATGTCTGTTGGCGATAGCTAGAAAAATCTACCACGCGTAGATGTCTGAAAATTTGCATAAGGATACTGCAAGGCAGGTTCTAATGCACTTGAGGCTCAGATGTATCATTTTTAATAATTAGCCAAGATATTAATTAAAAATCATAACGAAAACTCATCGAAAGTACATTCTTTTTCTCAAAATAGCGCGCAGTCCTGTTCCAAAAGCGGAGAAGATCCGAAGGTTGGAAACGCTCTTTTCTTTTTGGCGTTTTCCGAAGCCATCATCGAAAAAACCGTTCAAAATACGGAAAAACTAAAAATGTCCTACTTGTTATATTCAAACGGCGCAAACTGTTTAAAAAATAGGAATTTTAACCTTTAAATGTTTTAAAAAAAGGAAGTTCGATTTCGTGTTTTTTCCTCTTTTCTTCGAAGCCTACATCGTCCTCACTTTTTGAGATACAAAAAAAAAAACCCTTAATTGGGTTATATTCTTATCTATAACGGTGCAATCCCTTTTAAAAAATACGAACGTGTTAACATTCGTACTTTAACGTATTTAATTTTAACGTATTTTTATTCGTATTTAAACATTCGTATGTTAACCTTTTGAGAAAAAAATCCTTTCCGAAAGTCACTTTTGCGAATTTCGTTTTCCCGCATATTCGGAAATTTAGCGTCTGCAATTTTTTATCGAAATACGGAAGAGCAGATAACACCCACTGAAAGAGCGTACATTGTATTTTAAAACGACCGATTCGGTTTAAAAAATATTAATATTAACCCTTTCAAATAAATTCATGAATAGAAGTGACTTCGCGACTCCTCCAAACACTCTTCTTCTAAGCTAAAAGTAACTAAATATCGGTATTTTAACACAAATGTTTTACACATTCTTCAAAAACTTAAATTATATCAAATATAAAATTCTCGAAACATTCGGACGAAGTATTGAAAAAATAAAATCTATTCGATATTCGCTCAGAAAGGGAATACATGGGTGACTTTTGCTCATGTTTTTACAATAAAATGCGAATATTTTTGCACGGAAACTATGCACAGGCTTCGAAAACACTATGACTCATAAAAATTTCAAAGAGTTTTGACAATAAGAACAATTTTGCTTTTAATATTAAATGATCGATGTGAAAAAAAGGTGAGAAGAAAACACAACCCTTTTACAACTAAATATCAATATATTTTGCACGAAAATTACACAAGCTTCGGAAACATATTTATAACTTACAAAAGTTTCAAATAGCTTGGAAGATAAGAACTATTTTATATTTAATATTAAATGACCGGATGTGAAAGAAAAATGAGAAGAAAACATTTATTACAAGCTAAACAAGTTTAGAAGAAAACACTTCTTACAAGCTAAGCAAATAACAAGAAAATATTTCTTACAAGTTACACAAAATAACAAGAAAACATTTCTTATTAAAGATCAATATGCAGCTTTTACAGCGGCTTCGGACACAATATATTTATACTTCACAAAAATTTCAAAGAGTTTGGACAATACAAAAACACATACATAATTACGTCTGAATAAAACTAAAATTCATTAAAATAATATTAAACTACAGACTTTAATGTTAAAAATACATATAAACAATTAAAATTACAAATGGTTAGACGTTTCGTGCACTTACGTACACCTCATCAGTACTACGAACACAACTACAAAGCCACCAAAACCAAAACAAGAAAAAAAAGTTAAAGTCACAGTTTAGTTAAAACATTGTATTCTGCTGGAACCTGTACAGCCTCGTTAATTGGAGATTCAGTTACTCATTACTGAATTATGGTGCGTGGACTCAGGGGGCGCTATAATTTGTGCATGATTTTGATTTGTTCATCTGCACAATTTGATACCAGAGTTATTGGAGCGGTTGCCGCCCCAAGAGAAGTGATGTGCATGAAAGTCACCCGCAATGATCAAATTTGGAAAAGAGCAGGTTAAATTAGATAGGTCTTGGGCTAGCAGACGACAATCCCTACTAGGTACATTGTAGATATCTGCAATCAATAGCTGGGGGATGGAGGGAAATTCTAACACAATGGGTGTGCCTTCAATGCAGTGGAGCTGGGTGAGTTTAGGAAGAATTGCATTGAGACCATTTCTAACATAAGCAGCAGTACGACCACTAGGACGGGCACCAACCATAAGTGGTCTGTCTACATTGAAAAGTATAAAGTTGGCAACGTTAACAGAAGTACCCTGGTAAAATTTGGTCTCTGAGACCAACATGATATCTAAGTTATTATTAGATATAAAATCCTTAAACTCAGTGGCTTATCTAATAAGCCCGTTAGCGTTCCATATGTCAACAGTGGGAAAATTCAAATTGCTTGAAGCTGGGAATGTGCCAAATGGGAGGATATCTATCGAAATATGGACAATTTGGAAAGAGGCAAAACTAACCAGATATACTGGGAAAATTGCAATTTATAATGAAAATCCTATCAACATCCGAAGGTGAAGCATGGAGTTCTGGTAGGCATTTTAGGAAGGTCTGTACTACGACCTGTTTTCCAAATTGTTTTTCATACGCAAAAATTTTGTTAAGAAAATCGGCGTCCAAAAAAGCACCAATTTTGGGGACCGATGTATTTTAGTTACTACCTTCTGCAGAGGTAGAGGGGGGGGGGGGTCCGGCAACATCACCTTTTGCAACTCTCGCAAAAGAGTGCTTCGTTCACTTTCCTGACAGGAGCTGTCGAGATATTTTTTGGTCTTCCCACAGATTTAACGGTCTTCTTCGCCTGGTCACTGTAGAATTTAGGACAAAGACGGTAGTTTGCAGGGTGCTCGGCAAAACAGTTTGCACATCTGCAGAGTTCATCAAACGACTTTGGGTAGTCAGTTGCGGTGTGCTCACCAGAACGCTTCACGCATCTCATATTGAGGTGACACGCCGCCGCTGAGTGGAAGAACCCCTGGAATCGATGACATTGTTGCGGTGTTTTGCGACTCCGGTACTTTTCGAACTGTACCTTCACCCCCATGATCTCAATAACTTTAAAGTGCTCGTTAGGATTAGCAAATCTGAACAGTTGAACAAGAAACAGAGGTAACGGAACGTTGTTTCGAGGGTTAGCTCTGAAAAGTTGTTGAATTGATGATATTTGGAAATCTGGGTTAACTAGATAGTTTTTTATTATTTCAATACTAGTGTTCGCAGGAGACCCCTAAGAACGAACTTCTGGTTTTTGTCACTTCTAACAGAAAGATTCTATAGTAGATCAGCTCCTGTTGTTGATATCTTTGAATATTTTTGTAATCTAAATCTGTATCCATACTATTTTTTATGAATTTTCTTATCATTTCTGCTATGACGGATGCAGCGACTCTTCTTAGGCTAATTTAAGAGGGCTCCAATGTTCTCTTGGCTCAATAAAGAAGGGAGGAATTATCTTTTTTTTTGTATTAGCCATTCCAGTATTAGTGACATTTTGGGTAATAGTACCAGGTGTGGAAGAGTTTGACCTAACCGTGTTTTTTGCTGTTATTTAAGACTTCTGTCCTGTTTTCATCATCAGAGTCATCTTCTCTTGATCTTTTATTTTGTTCTTAGAGAGCATTTACATCTTATAAGTAACTACCATCCTAAATTTCATGTTTCTAACACCTTCAGTATAAAAAAACCGAAATTTTAGAAAGTTTGTCGCTCTTGCACCTCCCTGTGGTAGTGGCACCGACATAAAATATAGCCTATATTACAGCAGGGACTGTTACCTTTAATTTGCCACCATCACTTTTGAAAATGGTTCGGTAGTTCCAGAGATTGACCACATGAGATATGACCACAGTTTTTGTTTGATTTCAGATTACCATTTTAAACTAGTTGGATGTGCCAAACCCAAAACACTCTTTTATCTCATACATGTTAATACTTCGAAATTCACTGTCACATCGGCAATAAAATCAATATTTTTTGTCATTCTGTTGCAAGTCAGCTTCTTGCGAATCGTCGGGTTATTTGGATGTAAAGCACCCTCCGTTCCACGAGCAGCCGATGTACAACACGACTACGAAAAGTCCTCCTGGCCTGTACCTGGGGCAAAAGGTAGCCTCCATATTCCTTGGTTTTAAGACTTTAACTAGTTTTACTGGAAAACACAAAGCTAAAATCAATGAAACCCGATTACAGAAGATTGATTCCCAATTCTCGTCAATATTGAATATGAATCAGATTTTAGCCAGCTATAGCCAAGTTGGTTTAATTAATGGCAACTTATTTCTGTCGCCAAATTTGGCAATATTTCGCCAAGTGTCGACAAGTTTGGCGAGAATTTGACGCTGGCAAATATGAATATATAGTGTTAAGCATATAAGAGTTGGAAGGATGATTACAACAACGAAAGAAATATTGCCAAAAAACATAATCATTAAAACTCATATAAATTAAATCATTTTATTGAGGAATCCTGCTATCTTGTTTCAAAATGTCAGCCACCTTAAAATTTCAAACTGCTATATCTCAGTCAAGTCGTCAACAAAAAAAACAATAACCACTCAAGGCGCACAAAAGAATGACCTAATAAAGAAAGACCTAACAAAACTCAAAATATCTCAAAACACAAAAAATGCAGGGGTCTCGGGTGCATCAGGTGCGACCCAGAAGGGCACAAACAAAATAAATGAAACGAAAGAAGAAGAAAGAGAGACAGAAGAAAATGTCAGTTCCAGTGAAATAGAAAAATACTTCGAAATATCAAGTGAAGAAGAAGAGGAAAAATATGAAGAAGCAGAAATGGGGAAGAAGCAACTGGTAACAGAAGACAAGGAAATGAATAAGCTCAAGAAAGAACTTGCGCCACTATGTGACAAAAGCGGCCTAGCACAAAGAAGATCGGCAGAGATGGATAAAGCCATGAAAGCAGTTAGCTACATAAAAATGCTCCAGAAGAAATCAAAGATGCTAGTGCCAACAACCAATGCGATGAACCAAGCACTCCAAATAATCATCAATTCACTCCAGGAATTGGAACACAGAGTAACATATGCAGAGGCAAAAGCTGAAACAATAGAACATCTCATCGAAACCAAACAAGCGCAAACCATGGAAATTTATAAACCTACCAACCCCCCAGTACAAACACAGGAGGTCAAACCAAGGGCGCCGGCCACATATGCCCAAGCCATAAAGGCAGCAACATCAACGGTCATAATACAAGGTACAGATGAAAGAAGTGCAGAAGAGGTAGAAAAGCAAGTCACGAATACAGTAAAAGACCACGGAGGAATCAACAGAGTGACAAGAATCAGAAATGGTATACGAATTGAGTGTGAAAATGCAACAGAGGCCACAAGGTTAAAAGAAACACTGAAAGAAAACACGGAAACAAGCTCAAACCTGAATATCAAGACGGCAAACCTGAGGAAGAAAAGAATAATGATCTTCCACGTTCCAAACACGGTAAGTAAAGAAGCCATACAAGGAAAACTGAAAAAACTACTAGGTTTGGATGGATCAAAGGATCCTGAGGAAGTAGTAAATATACTCAAACCAATACTGATACCAACAGAACGAATGCACATACCAGTCACACTCCCGGAGCCACTGGCAGACCATCTACTCAAGAGAAGAACGGTGTGCCTTGGGCTCAGAGAATGCCCGATAAAAAACTATGTGACGATCCTGAGGTGCTACCGTTGCCAGGGATTTGATCACATTGCACAATACTGCGACCAGCGACAAGTCTGCTCTGAATGTGCTGGAGATCACAAGCATGACGAATGCCATAAGAGAAGAGAAAGATGTATCATGTGTCTAAACTACTATGAAATGACTAAAGGTTATTTACGCTCCCAGCTATCAACGGACCACACGGCTCACGATGGGAGGTGCATGGTGTACCGGAGACTCCTCACTATTAGACAAATAGAATTGGAGGAGGGAAAAAAGAGGTTAACAAGCGGGTTAGAAGTATTGTGTGGACAAGCCACAGTAGTAACGTACCGCGGGATCCCAAGAATACAAAGGAGGACGCAGGAAGAAATAAATAACATGCAACACAGGGAAAGACAATGGCAACGTTTTCGCGGATACCGATAAAAGACAGTGCCCACGTGGCGCAAAATAAACACAAAATACAAACTTAAACATACCCGCCACCACAAACCAAAGTAAATCTCCCACGAATAAACCAAGCCAAAACACAACTCTCACAAACAATGACACAGACACAATAAAAATGATACAAATCAATCTACACGGTAGTGCAAATGCCACAAAATCACTTGCGGAGTATATGGGAGCAAATGAAATCAACATCGCGCTGATCCAAGACTTTTAACAAAATAGACAAACAGGAGACATAATAGGTTTTAGCTCAAAATTATGGAAAATATCAAAAACAAAAACAAACAAAGCGGCAATAATCACAAACACAGAAACAAACCCAATAACACTAAAAGAAACCGACCACACAACAGCAGTAACACTAGAAAATAAAAAGGAAATAATAACAATAATAAATGTATACGTCCCCCCCCCTCAGCAGACTTCATGAGCGTGCTTCAAGAGGTCGAAGACACATTGAAAATAGCTAAAGGTGAAATTCTGCTGACGGGAGACTTCAATGCACACTCTCAGGTCTGGGGTTACAATGATATAGATACAAGAGGAGAACATCTAACAGATTTTTTACTAGCTAACGGCTTATACGTACAAAATCCACCAAACGCACCAGCCTCATTTAGCACAATGCGGAGGAAAAAAGTTATCCAAGGGTGGCCAGACCTAACAATAGCAATGATAAACTTTGGGGACAAAATAACGGAATGGGAAGTAAGTGACGACGAGTCCCATAGCGACCACAAATAAATTAAATTCAAACTAACATATGACAGCATAATTTATTACAGACACAAACTAGAGACAAAACATGGAAAACATGCAAAATTTGAGAAAAAAAATAAAACAAATAGGGAACAAATATATAAATGAACTTACAAGGATAACCAGCAAAGAACAATTAGACAACATAACAATAAAAATACAAAATGAAATCACAGCAATAGCATTACAGTGCTACAAACAAAGAAAATCACTAAATATAACAGCTCCAACATGGTGGACAATGGATATAAAAACAGCCCGAAACCGAGTTAGAGCATTTAGAAGGAAATATCAAAAACAACAAGATGAAGAACTAAAATACAAACAACACACAGAATATAAAAAAGAAAGGGCAAAACTTAAAAACTAATCAACAGAACAAAAAGGGAAACTTGGAAAAAATTCTGTAACGAAGCCATAGATACATACGGACCACAATACAAAGCTGCCTCAGATAAAAAACCAAAGCCATCACGATTAGTAAATGTACTGCCAAACAACCAAACTGTAACAATAAAAGAAACACTTAACCACTTTCTAGATAACCTGTACTTAACAAACCCAAAACAGAACATAAACTCACACCGGCGCCACCAAAATTCAGAGACATTAACCCACCAGACATAACAAAACAAGAACTTAACAGAATAATAAAAAATATAAAGCAAAACAAAGCTCCAGGATTCGATTACATAGACTACAATTTAGTTAAAAAAATACACAAAGCGACGCCAAAGTTAATGCTCTCGTTATTCAACGCATGCCTCAAGCTAAAACACTTCCCAAAAACATTCAAAATAGGTACAGTGGTCCTGTTCCACAAACCGGGAAAAAAACCCAGGACCCCAAAAACTATAGACCAATATGCCTGCTACCGGCCTTCAGTAAAATCCTAGAAAGAATAATATACGGTAGCACCATAATATACGGTAGCAATAATGCACCATCTGACATTAAACAAATATTTGAGCAAAAAGCAATATGGTTTTAAACAAGGTACTTCAACAGAACACGCATTAAACAACCTTATAAAAACGATAAAACAAGATAAAAAAGATAAATTCCAAACACTACTAGTAGCAATGGATATTAAAGGAGCCTTTGATAATATTAGATGGCCAATAATAGCAAATATACTAAAAAATTCCCCGAACCCAACTTATTTAACAAACTGGATAATTAGTTTCCTTGAAAACAGGTTTGTCACACTAGAGGAAAACGGAATAAAACAATCAAGACAAACCTTTGGTGGCTTTCCGCAAGGAAGTTGTCTCGGCCCGCTACTTTGGCTGCTAATAGCAAACGTAGCCTTAAAAAAGAACTGGGGTAAAAAGGTTAGAATCCAAGCATTTGCCGACGATTTCATCCTAATACTCAAAGCTAAAACTAAAGAGCAACTGGTAATCTGAGCAAATAAAATAATAGAAGAATTCAACAACTGGATAAAAAGTAACAATCTTACGCTAAACAGGGAAAAAACAGAACTACTGTATCTAAACAGACCTCGCTTACACAACCTCCCAGATCAAGTCTCGGGAAAGACAGAGGGAATCAAATTAGAGGACAAGGATCTAGAAGGTAAAGACCAAATCAAATACCTAGGAGTCATAATACACCGCAACCTAAACTGGCTGCCACATTGCCAACACCAAACAACCAAAGTACGCAAATCATTCAATATACTGGGACAAATGGCAAAAAGAGGTTGGGGAATAAAACCAGACATCATAAAAATTTGGTATCGAACAGTAGCAGAAAAAGTGCTAACATATACAGCCCCAATCTGGGGACACAAATTAAATGTCAGAAGCAAAGCGGTCCTAACCACTTGCCAAAGACATTTTCTCCTGACCATAGTCAAGGCATACAAAACTGCCCCAACAGCAGCCCTTCAGGTACTGGCGGTCCTGATTCCAATACACCTACAGGTCAAATATGAAGCAACATATGGAACAATAACAAGGTTAGAGAAACATGTAAATTATACGGTAATACAATTCAACCAACAGACTACGATAACAAAATAAACATATGGGAAACGCACCCAGCAGAAACAACAGAACCAAAGATAGGCTAGAACGAAACAGATATAACAATTTATACAGACGGCTCAAAATTGGAATCAGACGCTACGGGATAGGCTTTCGTAGCATACAAAAACGACAAAAAAAATTAAACTATGGTCAACACCATTGCGGAAACATAACAGTGTCTTCCAAGCCGAACTACTGTCGATACTAAAGGCAACAGAATGGGGCAACGAAACAGGAATGAATTATAGCATTACCTCGGACTGCCTATCAGCACTCAGCAAACCATTCAACACAGTAAAACTAATTGCAGACATACAAAACAAAATAAGAAAATCAAACAACAAATTTAAAATTAATTGGGTTAAGGCACACGTTGGCATCCAAGGAAACGAGGATGCTGATGAATTAGCAAAAGAAGCGGCTAAAAATAAAACAAATGATAGACCCTACCACATAGAAAGACCAATATCAAACCTTAAGCGTATATTAAGAGAGCTAACGATAAAACAATGGCAGTTTGAGTGGGACTACGGGGATACGGATAGAACAAAAGTAGACACAAAAAGGCTTATAAGCTGTAAATTACTGAGCCAAATCTACACAAAAAATGGAGCATTCCCACAATACCTACATAAATTTACTAAATTTAGCTTGCCAGAATGCATATGCGGGGAATTAGGGTCCCCAAAACACTACCTTACGTCCTGCCCACTCACATAACCACACCATCTGGTCACCATCACAGTTAATAACGAAATACTATGGCACAGACTACTTGCAAACAACAAACATGTACAAAACAAAGGTAGAGCAGTGATCAGATGGCTAATGAACAATGTAGACGACATGAAACAGACAAACATAGATTTCAACAACAATAACAAAAAAAAAACATAAAAGTCCCAGCAGCCACCATACTTCTATATTCAAAGTGTATATAACCTCTGTCTAATTTATCTTATCTTTCAGGGGAAAAAAAAGAAAAAGCAAAAAAAAGGAAATATATATATATATATAATAAAAATAGCAGTGTAAAGGATACCTCTTTCCTGCGAAAAAAAAATCGTTCTTTTAGCGTCTAAGAGGGTGGAAGTTAATAAACTAATTAACGGACTAATGGCCAAGGAATATGCCCCACCCCATAGCGCACCAAGTCCTCAAATAGCTTCATCGAGTTCATGAAAACGGCCATAAGGTATATATGGACTGATCGCCACTAGAGCGCATTCATGACAACAAATTCAACTGTTACCAGTGATGCAACAGAGTATAAAATCAACAGCGAAATATGAGAAACCCAAATCACAATGAGAAACCTACAACAAATGAGAAACAAAAATAAATGCAACAAAAGAGAAACAACTGCATGACATGAGAAACCAAAAAGCAACGAGATAAACCTAAATGTGCAACAAAAATCAAGCAGCAAAAGAAAAACAACAGGTAACTGGAAAGTACAGTAGAAAAAAGTAAGGGAAAAAGGAAAAAAACAATCCAACACAGGTAAAAGCAATAATTTTTTTTCTATTTTTTATGTAAAATTAAATAAACATGTATTAACCCCCTTCCCTTACAGGTTTTTTTAATTTTTTTTACCATGTACGATAATGGCGCCCGGTGCATGTAAAATCCGTCGTGGGTGTAAAGTCCTCCAAGTTCCCTGTGAATTATACCTCTGGAAGTGCCTAATCAGGTGAAGGTCTCGTCACCTGATCAAGTCTCTAAATTACGAGACCAACTCGCATAACGATGGCATGACGTATGGGTGTGATGCTAAGCACAGGTCCATATCAAAAGAATAACATCAATTAGCAGCAAAACAAAAATGGGAACAAAACTAAGTCCTCTACATAGCCGTCCTGCCAGCAATGGCCAGCCGCGACGCGGCATCTCTTGAGTGGTGCTACGCGCCCCGGTGCCAGGTACTAAACCCGTTTAAGCTAGGGAAACCTGGCTTGTAGGGGCCTGGTCGCCAGTCTCAAAAAAAAAAAAAAAGATAGAGACAAAACAAATTTTGCTCCGGAATCCTTGGATCAAGGCCAAATATTTAACAGAAAAAACTTTTATGATTTGTAATATATTGTACATTTTTTAAATTTTGAAATCTTTAATTGACTATCACAGCGCCCCCTTCTGGCAGAATATCCCCAAATTCAACTGGGGCCTGCAGGCTATAACCAAAATCATATACAAAAAATTTGGTCCATTTCTTTGCATAACTCCATACATATTTGGATGATACAATAATAAAAACAGAACAAAAATCGCTATCACAGTGCCGGCTTCTGGCTGAATATCCCCAAATTCAAGTGGGACCTGCCCGAAAATCTATACATGAAATTTGGATTAATTCTATGCATAACTTCATACACTTTTTGATGATACAAAGAGGACACACATACAGACACACGAATGCACGGACATACATTTCGGAATCGCTGACGTCTAAAACGTGTAAATCTGTCGAAAACCTGGAAGTAAAAAAAAATTCGATTACAATACTTTCTTCTATTATAGATAGAAGAAAGTACCTTACCCTATTAAAAACTGATTTTCATGAAATAGAAAGAAACTATACATATTTTGTACATGAGAAGAAAAATATTTCAATCAACAGAATTAATTTATGAATTATGTTTGAAATAAAACTTTTATTTCAGCACCTCCTAAAAGCTCTTCTAGTACAAAGAGAACAATGGGTTATAAATTTTACTTGGAATTTTGTTTTAACTCCTACTACTCACACAAGCTCCACCTACTTCCAAGCACCCCGACTTTACCTTCAGATAATTGAATTTATAAAGCATATTTAAATACAGTTCTTCCACTAATTAAAAATACTTCATTCATTAATTTTAAAATGAAGCCTTTATAAAACAATTCAATTTTTATCCATACAAATCTAATAATTATATTTTCAATTCTGGAAAACTGATTGTATCTTAAAGGGGTGTGCGAATTTCAGCAAGTCTGCTATAACAAACATTTTGTGTAACAAAAAAAATAGAAAAAGGTGTTTACAGATCCTAAATCACATTTGAAATTTTTCAAGTTAATAAAGACAAGGTGTTATTGATTCCATAATAATATTCTGTATTTTATTCTACGTACCAATATCAGACTTTTGCGTACCAGTACTGGTACACATACCATAATTTGGGAACCCCTGCTCTATACCTTCTCACATTAACACGTAATTTAAATTGTTATAATTTCTTCTTTGAAATTTATCCATGTTGGAGATTTATTGTTTAGTCAGGCTATTGCTGTGGTCTATTTATTTAATCTTATATCTCTTTTCTTTATTTTCTGTTTAGTCATACCTATTTAAATACCATCTTTAAATTCATTGTCATTTAATTTAATTTTATATATTCCTGAGGTTATTAGATGGTTGATTTTTTTCTGTGTCGGTTCTTATTAATTTGAATATTGAGGTGTCTGGGGATATAGGTATATTTATTTCAAGTTTTTTAATTATCTTTTTATTTTTAGGTATACTCCATTCATACATGGTATTGAACTTGTAAGTTACATATGTTTTTGAGCTGATTGTATTGCGTTATATCTAGATATTGAGCTTTCGACACATTCGATTTTGTACGACACATATGACAGTTTTAAAGGACTGGCTTCTACTATCTGAAACATATTTAAGTTTATCTTTTTTTTTCTTTTTTTAAAATGACATCTACGAAAGTTCTATGCATTAAAAATGGTTTTATGTCTGTAAATAGGTAGTGTGAAGTGAAAACCATATGTTTAGATATGAGATTACAATAAATGAATTAAAAACTAAAATCTGACATTTTTATGACAAAGAATAAAATAAAAACGATATTGGTAAAAGAGCGAAGATGTATACAGGGTGCGTCAGAAAAATGTATATACACTTTGAATGATTATAACTCGTTTTTATTCACATATAATTAATATCTAAATTGGAAAAGAATCTACATTAAATGTATAACTTTTCATCCTACCGCAGATGTTTAAATTTATTACCATTCTGGTCAATACACTGCTTATAATGGTGGGCTATTGATTCACAAATTTCAACAAACAGTTCATTGGGTGTTATGGCGCATTCTTGCTCGGTTGTGGTTCCGGAACGTTGTGTATGAACATTCATTCGTTTCAAACTTATCTTTTATCTGATGAATTGTAAGTCGCATAGGTGGATTTGCCTCAAACTCCCTGTCATATTGTTTTTGTACTTCTGTTATATTTTCATACTTACATTAGTAATTTAAATAAATTATATTTTTTCAAAAGTTAATCTTGGTTCACTCATTATTTCCAATTAATTTTTGAAAAGAAAGAAAAATTTGAAAGTTATGATTTTTAAATAGTGTATGCATACATTTTTCTGATGCATCCTGTATATAAATCTATATATATATATATTTCATTTCACCATTATTCTAGGATTTAAACAAATTGGTAAATCGCAGTAATTTATCATCCATGGATACGTTAATCTGAAACAGCTGCTATCGTTTGAATATTAAAACATTTCTGTATTGTACCTTAAAAATATACACAGTATAAATCATTTTCATAAGTTTTTGATGAAAATCATTGATGTTTTACCTATATAATGAATTTTCAGTACTTGTAATTTACAATGTTATTTATATATTATTTGTATATTTTTTTCCTGTGCAGTAATAATAATAAAAAAATCTTACATAATACAACATTTAACCCGAAGTGATCTAAAAGAACTGCTCTAAGAAAGAAAAATTATTATTTTTTCTTTTCTTCTTATTAAATGTTAAAATTTACATTAATAGAATGGCATTTTAAAGACTAATTTGTCTTTTGAACAGTAATAACTACCGTGGTCAGTAAATATCAGATATTTACAATGCCACAATCTGCAAAGAGATAGTAAATTGTTGTTACTTATATATACATTATCATTTATTAAAATATAAAGCCAAATTTTCACGATAATTCTGTCATATATTTTTTAAAAATTAATATACATGGGGAATGCCACCATTTTTGTTATACTTTCGAATAATCGTTATAATCTTCTTTTTATGTTTTTTAATCATTAATTATCTTCAATTTTACTGAAACAATTTTGTTTGCATATTTTATAAGAAAATATCAAAATTCTGTTAATAATGTAACTATTCTTCTCATTGTTTTAAACATAAATTTTCCTAGTTGTTTTATTATTTAGTAGAATTTTATAAGCAATACTTCATTAATTATAATTCATTGATTAAACTTAATTTCATAAAAATCATGAAGGCCACAACAATCTTCAGCAATTATCTAGGATAATTTATCTTCTTGCCATTTCTTTTTTGTGAAAAATTTCCAAAATAATTTCAGATATTTGGTTTTTTTAAGCGACATGCTGTCCCATTTATATGAACATTAATGCAATATTTCTATTTTGTTTTGTTTTTGATATTTTGTTCCAATTAAACAGTGTTTCGAAATATACTATAGTTAAAAATATTTTAAAATGCTAAAATGTAGTATTTATCTTACTATTATCTCCCCAATAAAAAAGTTGATTTGATTTTTATAAATAAATTTTTATTTTTGAAAAATACCTTCTCTTTAATCTACTTACTTTTATAATAATTCAAGACATTGTCATAATAAAATTTTATAGTTTAAAATGGGTTTAAATCTTAGATATTACTGATATGTCAGTTTTTTACTAATAATATGCTAATTCATACTCTGCTATGTAAAGTTTTTCAAATAGGCACTTTCAGGACTGTCTCACATTACCCTGCTTTTTCTTTTTGCTAAAATTGCTAGGTGTAATAAAAAAGAAAAGATTTCGGCAAAAAAAAAAATAAAAATGTTTAAATGCAAAAAATTGCCTTAAAAGTTTCGAATTTTTTTTTAAAGGCTTTCTCAAAAGGTGTGTATGCAAAGTATTTTTTGCAAAACTCTTTTCTGATTATAAAAATAATTATGACTTTTCTTGTTTGTCTCTTATTACCCCCATCTTCCACTAGATCTATATGTTGCATAAATATAAAAATCTGATTGAAAATGAATTTTAAAAATCTCTTTTGAAAGTTGTCGTCATTTTTGGTCAAATAAAGTTATACATTAAGAAAGCTTCTTGTATTCTTACATATGTAAGAATACAAGAAGCTTCCTTAATGTATAACTTTATTTGACCAAAAATGACGACAACTTTCAAAAGAGATTTTTAAATGTAAGAATACAAGAAGCTTTCTTAATGTATAACTTTATTTGACCAAAAATGACGACAGCTTTCAAAAAAGATTTTTAAAATTCATTAAACATTATTTGTATTATTAGTTTATATTCCTTGTTCACAATAATGATAAACAAGAAAGAAAAATCATACATCAAGCATATGGTTATTAAACATTTCCAACACTCTCAGAAAACTTTATCAAAACTTAACTGTTTAATAAGGTAAAAAAAGATACCTAAATAAACAATTTAGAAAATGCATAACACATTTGAAAACTCAATTTTATCAATTACTGTCAATAGCAGGAAAGGTACTCAAATTCTCTTGTGCAGCCCTGTATATGATCTATAGATTCGTATATATTCTATATAGTTTGCTATAATTTAGTTGTTAGAAAAAGCATAACACAGTCAAAAATAAAACTTCAGCAATTTCTGCCAATAGATGAAAATGTAAATTCTTTTGTAAAACCATATATATTATTATCTACAGATTTTTATACATACCTCATATTAACCTAAAATTTAATTGATGCAAAAAATGTATGTTGTTGTTGTTTCTAATCCTAAATGATCTAGCCAATAGGCTAGACCAAGTCCATGAGCCCAAAAATTTGGAGGAAGTCCAAAACGATGAAAGGACACTCCAAAAGGTCACTTCTAGTCAAGTCCAAACAGGATAGGAGATGGTCAGGGGTGGATGGCGCAGTCTTGCACTTTCCACAAATGGGAAAAATCTTTGTACCATTGTCAAATTTCAGGCATCTCAAGTGTCCACTCAAAAATCTTGAAATAGCAGACTGCTGGTCACAGCTACCCCCAAGAGCAATAGCTCCTCCAGGCTTTTTGTTACAGTACCAGTTATGAACTGGAGGGGAATGCCAAGATGTGTCGAGAGAATATTGGGCTCTTGAACAGATCTCCAGAAAAGTCAAGGTGGAAGTGTGCGGTGTCAAAGAGACTTTAGCCAATGTATCTGCCATTCCATTTCCGCCAATGCCAACATGCGAAGGAATCCATTGAAAGAATGTGTCATGGTAGCTTGAAAGTCCTCTAAGTAGAGATAGAATAGATAATGAAGTTCTGTCGACAATGTGAGGCCAACTTTGTAAGCGTTGTATGGAACTGCGACTGTCAGTTAGAATCCAAATATCTTTATAAGTGGTACAGGAAGTGGCAGCTTTGAGGCCCTCCTCAATCGCAAGTAGCTCTGATCGAAAAACTGAGCAGTGGTCCGGATTTCTGATCTTTATGGCGAGATTGGATGAGGACATTTTCACAAATATGCCTCAACCACAATGATTATGCTCACTTTTACTACCATCTGTGAAAATTTGGAGGGCATTAGATGGAATAGTACTGATGGTTTCTCATGCAATTTGTCTAAGATAGTCTGGGATGTCTTGTTGTTTGTTGGTGTAGGAAAGAAGTTCAGTATTAAGTATAACTCTTGGCAGTCCCTCAGAAGGGTCAATACAAAGTTTTAGGGAGTGACCCTCAACGCTGGTATCAATAAAACCCTGTTTGATTGCCAGAGAGAAGGGACTGTTTCTTTTCAGCCTTTGATTGTTTGTCCAGTTACGAAGAAGCAAAGAGGTACGGTTATGTGTGCCATAGCCATAGAGTTTATTAAAGTATTTCGTTAATCTTATTGTTCGTCTAAAACTCAGTGGCTGCAAATTGCATTCATAAAGAGCCAATTCCCCCGGGTAACTCTCACGTAAGCCAGCTATTAAATGGGCAGCACTCAGTTGGACTCGTTCAAGCTTTAGTAAATTGCTAGAGGAGGCACAGAAATAAACCTCAGATCCATATTCAAAAATGGGCCTAATTAGTGACACACATGTTGTTTTCAGTGTAGAGGCATCCGCCCCCCAATCAGTACTAAATTACAAAGCTGGCTCATGGAAAAAGGAGAATGTGACATCTTCTGTTCATCCGGAGATGTGGAGCACCAGTTGTAGAAGTCAGACTTTGCTCCAAAGTTGCCTACTAGCTTTAGCTGGGCATAGTGGAATGGCCTTCATGCCTGGTGACCCTACCAGGAGAATACACTCCCGACGTACTTCGCCCATTCTGCCCAGTGACACCCCCTTGCCGCAGTGAGGCAGCTAGTAGGACTGGAGGGGGAAAAAATGTATAACACTACCTACTAAAAACACACTTAAACTGTCACCCATAAACGGCAATGTGTCCAGTTGTTTGTGTAACCTTGTATATGAATTTAATTTTATTCGACAAACATTTTTTAGTAGTATACAAAATATAGTTTAGCCAAAAAATACATAGCTCAATTAAAAACCACTTTTAAGCAATTCACACCTATACACAGTTATGTTTCCCTATTTTTTTTTTTGTACAGCCCTGTACATGATCAATAGAATTTATACACATCATGCAGAACAAAAATATTTAATAAAAACACATATCATAACTTAAAACTTACTTCCAGCAATTATCGCTAATAGGTAGTATTGTAATCGAAATCTTTTGTGTGTCTCTGTAAATGGATGATAAGTGCTATGCACATCATATTCTACAGCAACCATCTGCAACGAACCTTAGTAATGTATACCAATTTTATTATGTTTAAGATAGAGTAACATCATTACAATATGCTGCCATTTCTCCCTGTAGAGCATTATGTAACTAAATTCTTCTGTGTGATCCTGCAAATGAATTATAGATGCAATACGAAATGTGGAAGTCTCCAATAAGTAGTATTTATTTCTTATTTTTTCTAATAATTTGGTTTTCTTTTAAATTAAAATGCCAGATCTTTTATTTTATCATAATGAGGCAAAAATCACAGTGTGACATAAAATAATGAATTTTAAACATTATGATATTATATGCATACTATTAAAGCGTTTTGTTATGTAATATATATATATATATATATATATGTGTGTGTGTGTGGATTTATTGATAGGTATAAGAAAAGTAATTTTTGTTGAGAATATGATCACTTGTTGAATGTACTGTACGTATATTTGTTTTTTATTTCAGAAGTATAATTTGATCTTATTTGCATTTTTGTTAATGAACATTTATTTAGTATTCAGTTGTGTCCCTGTCTTAATTCTAGTAATGGCTTATTTATTTAGAGAATTCATCTTTAAGAATTTATAGATGTAAACATATTTGTTAATTGTGCAAGTGCTCTATAGAACTTTGAGCATAATTTCTCTAGGGAATAACAAACAAAAAACTATGTCTATTGCTTACAAAAGAGTTACTCATATACTGCCTGCATTAATAACGGAAGTCATAATTACATATATAATTTATTATATACTGTATGAACCAGTTATCCGGAATGGCTATGTCCAGATGTATTCTGGATAACTGGTTGCTCATCAACACAACACTCATTATTCAGACTTGTATAATATATCTAGCTCTGGCTTCATTTGTGAATAAAAGAATAATCAGAATATGAAAGGAGGTCAATTGTAAAGAAATCCTTTTCAATAAATTAAACAATTCCCTATAAAAATCAAAATCTGCTCTTTTTTAAGTGATTCAAATTCTGATACTCTTTTTCTTTTTACATTTCCCAGTTCATCTGCCTGTCTCTTTGCTATTGCTATTTTTTTTTTCCAAAAAGCAACTAAAAAGTGTCCCTGTCTTAATTCTAGTAATGGCTTATTTATTTAGAGAATTCATCTTTAAGAATTTATAGATGAAAACATATTTGTTAATTGTGGATACAAGTGATTTATAGAACTTTGAGCATAATTCCTCTAGAGAAAACAAACAAAAAACTATGTTTATTGCTCACAAAAGAGTTACTCTTAACACTGCCTGCATTAATAATGGAAGTCATAATTACATATATAATTTATTATATACAGTATGGAACTAGTTATCTGGAATGGCTATGTCCAGATGTATTCTGGATAACTAGTTGCTCATCAGCACAACACCCATTATTCAGACTTGTATAATATATCTAGCTCTGGCTTTGTTTGTGAATCAAAGAATAATCAGAGTATGAAAGAAGGTCCATGTAAAGGAATCCTTTTCAATAAATTAAACAATTCCATATAAAAATCAAAATCTGCCCTTTTTTAAGTGATTCAAATCCTGATACTCTTTTTCTTTTTACATTTCCCAGTTCATCTGCCTGTCTCTTTACTATTCCTATTATTTTTTTTCCAAAAAGCAACTAAAAAAACATTTTTTACCACTTCATGATTTTTACAAACGAATAATCCCTGTAGTAAGCACACCATGAACCCTATGTTCATGAAGCATGCAACAAAGTTCAAAATAAACTAAATAGAACTGTTGCTAATCTGAAGGAACAATGCAGCAAAACATTTTTTTTGCTGTTTATTCACATCCATGGAGATATGAAAAGAACATAAAATACTCAAAAGTTTAGTCAGAGAAATTACAAGAAAAAATTGACTACAAAACTAGTTTTTTTTTTTTTGTGGTTTACTGCCGTTACTTTGCATTTTCTTCTAAGAACTTCATTTCCAGTCTCAATGCCATTTGGTCTGGTGCCATCTGCTGAGAAAAATAAGAAATGTGATGCATGTCAAACTGTAACTTTTGAGGAACAGTTACCACTCTACAAAGGATGTGAATTTTCTTTTCACTTTGCTTAACAGCGTACAATCAACCTAAGTGAAAAATTTGTCTAGACCGGGGATCGAACCCAGATACCTTGGTATAGCGCACCAAGTGTTTTACCAATTAAGCCATCCAGACAACATCCAGTCTGGCACCTCTTTTATTAATAAATGTTGGCAAGGCTGCAACTCCATAGTGCAAGATGGAATGTCAACATGAGCACACTATCAGTGACATACATGAAACAAATAAATTTCTGTCATCGGATAATTTATATTATATTGTATATTGATGCCGGAATTTACTTGTCTCATGTATGCCACTGATAGTGTGCTCATGTTGACATTCCATCTTGCACTGCGGAGTAGCAGCCTTGCCAACGTATATTAGTGAAAGTGCTATTTAAAGATTTAAGGTATAGTTTCAGTCCTACTGAAAATTTAATCGGAAATTTAAAGTTACCACTTTTTTCTTCATATCTCCGTGTAGGGGGATAAACAGCATATTTTCTATGTTGTTTCTTCAAATTGGCAAAAGTCCTGCTTTGTTTATTTGACCACGTTATAGATTAAGCGTTATGAAGCAAAAATATTGCCATAGCATGAAACATATTAGATTAAAGTATAATATATATATGGACAATAAATATACCACATTCGAGTGAAACAAATTGTAAATAAAAATACTACAGTACTATAAAAAAAATGCAGTGTTGAAAATTTTTCGATAAATGGAGCTTTTTTTCAGGATAGATTCTGCAGTTGGTCGATTGAAAATACTATTCCGGTTAACTGGTTTCCGGATAAACAGTACCGTACTGTATATAATTTATTTTATGACATTAATAATCATATTCCATTTGATATTATGATTAATTATAGTGTGACGTTATATATATTAATTAAATTTCAACATCAACATGATTTGATGTACTACATGTTCGATCAACAACATATTAATTTAATTTATGACTTCTGGAAATGTATAAATAATATGATAATTTTAAACATCAGGAGTATTGTTTTATTATTCAATTTAACAATTCTCAACATCAGAAGCATTGTATTTATTCAATAATTTCTTTATAAATGAATCAATTGCACAAATTTATTCAATATTTACACCATTGAATACATAGATTGAGAAGCATGTATAAGACATGTATAAATAAGCCATAGAGTAATGTAATACAAAATATATAATGTGTGGCTACATAAATCATATTTGATTTTATTCCATTAGTCCAGAGGCGGATACAGCCCTCCAGTCAGAGGGTGGTCATGTCTATTTTGGGGGGGGGAGGGGGAGGATCATATGTCTTCATGACAAATTTTTGTATCTTATGTCCAAATTGGCTATTTTCTGACATAATCTGAATTAATTTTCATTCCTAAATGCATTAAATTTGCATTATATTTGTAAATCAGGGTTGCTACTGGTCAGATTTTTTTTTCAGGGGAAATACCAGTATTTTCTTATAAAAAAAAACTCGCGATATCTGATTTCGCGATTACATGATAATTTCAATAAGAAAACACTGCTATTTTCTCTGAAAAATTCCTTGAGCCATAGCAGCCTTGGTAAATGTATAAAATTTGTAGGTTCTATCGTTCTATGTTCTATTCAGATAACAAGAAATAGGAGTTCCCATTTTTATTTTATCTAATCTTGCAGAAAATTTTATCTAAGTTCACATTTTAAGCAGACTTTTGGGGCTCAACAGTCATGGAAATGTTGTCTTAAGGTTGCAATTGGATACAATTCAAGATGTACGACATTTAAAGCAAAATAAAAAACGTTGTTCGATTCTTTGATGCTTAAACAATACTGCAATTTTCATGTTTTTCTGTATAAAAATAACTCTGTGAATGTATTAATAAGATTAGAATTTTTAACGGAAAAAAAAATATATATTCGTAAACACCTTTTATTTATATTTACATTTAAAAAAAGTATTATTTTATAGAAATGTTCATCGTTTAGCGGGGGTCATGACCCCCATGACCTCCCCCTTGGATCCGCGCTTGCATTAGTCGCCATTTCATCTTTGTGACTGTCTAAAACATTTGGCAAGAAATTTCTGAAGACTGAGTTACGTCAAGGCCACTATGAAATGAATGTACTATTTTGGAGAACAAAAGATAAATATAAAGTTTGCTCTAAGACAAAACATGATACAAATTGTATTAGTATGAATCTTCGTTTGAAGTTTTCAACAAAATAAATAAGGTGGGGCTAAATACAGGATATAGAAAGATCTTTTTAAGATTAGCCCTTACGAAATAAAGACACGAATGACGTTCTACAGAAACTACAATGAACTCCCGTTAGTGTGGACTTCCAAAGTAGATCATTATCTTCAGATTTTTATACATATTAACCTAAAATTTAATTGATGCAAAAAACGCATACAGAAATTGTCTAAGCAATGTTTGTGCATGTGTAAACTTTCTAGAACTGAACCAGTTTTAGAGTACACTCGAATGAGAAAAGGGTCGCCGAGAGGTATAAGGCGAGGTGCTTTTGGTTCGATACCCACTTTGGACGGAATGATTTGTTTTCTTATTTTATTTGCAATAATTCATTTTAATAATATCATATTTAATTCAGGAAGAAAAGTTACATAATTTGTATTTTTTTTATTCGAATGCTTTATAATTAAAATTTAACACCCAAGAATATTTTGTTTTAATTACTAAATTTACATTAAAAGTATTTAAATTAAAAGATCGTGCATGTAATTATCGATTAAATAAATTGAACTGGTCTACAATATTTATTATATTTGGTATGACCATTATCAAGACGTCATATTGTATAATAGAAAATTTTGGTCTTTAATAAAATATTTTTTGCCCAATATAACTGAACTCTGCATTAAACAATGCAAACATTTGAATGGTGTAAAATAATCTCTTAATGAATAAATTGAATACCGTGTTTGACTGAATCTCACTTGAAGTGGTTCTCAAATGACTGACTCAACAACAAGAAACTTTTACATATTTTCAGACTAATTTTTAAATGCAAAAGGCTTAAAATTGGAGTGATTTGGTATCGAAATGAGTTTTTTATTTTTTGATAAATTACTGACCGAGTTATAAGTGATTCATGCTATGTGATAACACGTTTTTAACCTTTCTGGCGATGCAGCTTCAAGAATTCCATTCAAAATGCCAACTTTGACAGTATTTTCTGAAAGATCTTCTGCCCATACCAAGAAATGGAAAACATATTTAGATCACAGTTTCTGAATTGTCTACACCTTTCTACACATAATGATTTCATGCATTTCTGAACAAAAATGAATTCAGAAATGTGTCAGAAAGTAGCTCTGTTGTATTTGAGAACAGCCTTAATGCTAAAATAAACAACTTTTTCTTTAATGTATTAGATTAAAAGAAAATTAGTGACAATTTGTTAATACAAAAAAATAAATTAGTACTGAGGACAAACAAAATATGCAAACAAATTGCCATACTTACATAATTTTACTTTAATTAAAGTAATCTCTCACTTTTTTTTGTGTTATCTGAAAAAAAAAGATTTTTTTTTTCACACACCATTTTTCAGTTTTGGAATACACTTGAAAATTTGGTCTTTAATATCACATATCGATTGGTAATATTGGTAAACAGCCATTATCAATTTTCGAATCTCTCACATTTTTTTTTTTGTGGTAAGTTTTCTTTCTCTGCATTTTTGTCACTGACAATTACTTGATTTCTCAATTACCAAAGTTACGTCAAAATTGCTTTTGAAAAAAAAAATTACAAAACCAGTTTTGATTCTGCTCGGCCAATTTATGAAAAAGAAATTCTGTATTATCCGATATTTTAAGTGATGTTTTTTACATTAATTGCAAATAAAAATTAATGGGGGAAAAATAAATTGTCCTCATTAACCAGAGATATGTAAGTGTCTTAAGCCGAGATGCATTAACCAGAGTCTACTGTACTTAATTTTTTTAACCTTTACTACAAATCACAGCTAAATCTGCAAAACTTTTGTTAAATGCTGTAAAATAATGGTATTTCTTTTGGAGATGTAGAGTTGTGTTTCAATTTTTAGAAAAACATATTTAAGCATATTTCCTACAGATTAAAAAAAAGCATTTTTGCTATTTATATAAATGTTAAGTTAGGATTTAAAATATGTTTCGAGATAATCCTATGTTTCACAAACAAGTGGTTTTTCTTTTGCATGACTTTTACTATGCCTCTTTAGATTTCCACCATTAGAAAATTCTTTGTAGCATACATCACAAATGAATGGTTTTTCCCTTGTATGAGTACGAGCATGAATATTTAGATGTGCCTTTTGAGAAAAACTTTTAGAACAGACTTCACAAACAAATGGTTTTTCATTTGTATGAGTGTGATAATGGTCATTTAAATGGCCCTTCTGAGAAAACTTTTTAGAACATATTTCACAACTAAAAGGCTTTTCTCCTGTATGGGTACGCATGTGTGTCTTAAGATCACTACTATTAAGACATCCTTTGGAGCATACATTACAAATAAATGGCTTGTCCCCTGTATGAGTGCGAAAATGTTCCTTTAGATTAGACTTGTAAGAAAATCCTTTAGAACATACATCACAAATAAATGGTCTTTCCCCAGTATGGGTAAATAGATGTCTTTTAAGATCTCCCTTTTGAGAAAATCCTCTTGAACATACTTCACAAATAAATGGTTTTTCCCCTGTGTGAACGCTAAAATGTGTTGATAAATGAGCTTTTGTAGAAAACCCTTTAGAACATACATTGCAAATGAAAGCCTTCTTTCTTATATTATTTGGCATATCAGCATGTGGCAAAGATTTTGAAGAGCAAGCATCATTAACAGAAGATGTTCCTTTACTATTAGAGAAAAGATGGTCTTTTGTCGAACAATCTTCAGTGAAACTCTTTTCAGACATGCTTCTGTAATACAAGGTTTTTCAAATAAATTTTTTATCCATCTGATGAAATCCTTTCTGATGAAACACTCATCAGATGAATCTTTTTATCCATCTGATGAGTGTTTTTATCCTTCTGTATGAAATTGAAGAATTAGTTATATAATATGCTTTTCTCATTTAGGCTTCTAGTTTGATGGAATCTTAAAACACAATTCAAATAAGAAAAAAATTGCTTGTAACTGTGTGAAGATAAATCAGTGAAATTTACCTCAGTAAAAACAATTTACTTCAGAAGAGCTTTTAATGACCATGTGTATAATGGAGTCTTTGTATACTTTTTTCTGAGAAAATCTCTTCTGTCCTTCACTCATAAAGTTGTCTATGTGATTAACTGAAATGGAAAAAATAATTTTATTTATTGTAGTTATTAATTTACAATAATTAGCTTATTTTTTAATTTAAAAAAAAAATAACGCTAGAAAAGAAAACTAATGTCTATTTGCTTGCAGGAAATAATTTCCATATAATACACATTTACATTCTATTATGAACTTTAAATGTTGTTCTCTCACATTGCTGTTGCATTATCAAAGGTGGAAAAGAATGTTTATAGATTTAAAATTCATCAGGGTACTAATAATCTTGGTAGTACATATCATGAATTTTCAGAAAACATTTAGTGCCAAACATTCATCTAAAAAACAATCCAGAAATCCATTGAATAATGCAAACAGGAATTGATAAGCATAAATAAACTAAATAAACTCAGGTGATATCACAGGAATTTTTATCAAACCACAAAGGTATGTATTATCCAATGTATGTGTGAGAGCTTTTCATTCAAATCAGCACATTTTCCAAGTTATGACAAGTGCTCTGAATAGTAATAATAATCTGCATTTATTACTATAATACCTTTCTGGATTTTTACAATTTTAAATTGTAGTCATAAATCTACTGTCAATCCACATCAGTGGTTATGACTTGCAGAGTTCTTTTTAGAATTAATTTATCTCAGTTTTACTGTATTGTATGTCTAACAATTTAATGATGTCCAGAAGTAATGTTACAGAGTAGAAGAAAGAGTGGGTAGATAGAAAGGAAATATAAAGATTGCAGAAAGACAGGAAGTGAACTTGACGTAGTGTGGTCACTATTTTTGTCTGGCCATCTCACTCTCTTACTACAATAATTTTGGAACTAGTGGCAGTAGAATGACAAAAACTTGTTTGCTAGAGGAGGTGCAAGATTCAACTCAATAAATTTCTGCTCAGAAAGTAATTTTTTAATCTCTCATTTTCATGTTATATTTTGTTTCTTAATCTTTAATTTAACCCAATTTTAATTGATTTATTTCCCTGAAGCGACCATGAAACCTCTGTGAAGTGCACAGTTTCTATTCCAAGCCCTGCATTGCATCAGGTGTAGAAATACGTACTATTCCTGCAGCACAGCCAGTGAATGTGATATAACTTTGACATCACAAGTGAAACAGTTACTGTGGTGAACAAAAATATGATATTTTTATTTGTCTAATTATTACTCTCAAGTGATCATCATTTGGTGACTCCACCAAGCCGTCACTGTGACTGTTGCTTTGTGATAAATCACTGCATTACAATGAAATCGCCTTATTCTCATATGACTGTCATTTGGAGTGTCTATTGTGAAGTCATCATGAATGTTGCATTGTGATGAGTCAAAAAATAACATAACAATGACGTCATCATGAGTGATCTGTTATGACCAGTCACCAGATGACTTAATTTTGCTGTGACTTGGGGGATTATCACAAAACACCTATCCTATCATTGAGTTTTTTAAATGTAGATTCCAAATTGTGGTCACATGAGAGTCACAAGATGACTTCATTGATTGTAAAATCATTTGGTGACTGATTACAAAACAGTAGTCTTGGTAACCTCACTGGGGTGACCAAAAGACATGCTTCTAATACTGAACTACATTGAATAGCTTTCCAAATTAGCAAAGTTCACTCCTCAAAAGTTATTAACATATGGTGTTACATGGGGAAGTTGTTGCAATCGGAGAACATAGGTGTGAAAATACACTGCTCAAAACAATTAAAGGATATTTGAAGTTTTATATAAAATAAAGATATAAATGAAATTTTTTTTGCCGAAAATAGAAGAAGAGAATCACAAATGCAAATTTTTCTGGTTTTCGAACTGTGGAGTATGCAAATTTTGAGTTCGACGTCAAAAACGTCGCTTCAGCGGCAGCGAATGAAATTTGACTTTCAACTGGATAAAAGAGAATGAAGACAAGGATGATCGGCATTCAGTGATTGCTTTGTTTCGATGAGTACGATGTCTCAGCGAAGTCATTTGACAGATTCAGAAGCTTGGAGAATTGATGGTAGGTTAGAAGGGGGCCAAACTCAAGCCGAAGTAGCGCAAGCCATTGGAGTGTCACAAAGTGTCATTTCCAGGATCTGGAACCGTTTTTTGGAGAGTGGATGTGCAGGCCGAAGACCAGGGCAAGGTCGTAGACAGGCAACAACGCCCAATGAAGATTGGTATTTAGCGTTAACAGCTCGGAGACACCGAAACATGAACGCTACTCTTCTCCAACACCTTCGCTCGGCTACAAGCACCACGATTTCAACTCAGACTGTCCGAAACCGGCTCCATGCTGTAGGTCTGTATGCTCGCCGACCGATGGTATGTGTTAGATTAACATCAAGGCATCGTCGCGACCGCAGGGAGTGGGCAACCGAGCATGTCAACTGGAGGAGAAATGAATGGAGCAATATTCTGTTTTCTGACGAGTCCTGTTTTTCTGTGCATCCGGATAATAGGCGTATTTTCATCTGGAGGGGCCGTGGCAGTATAAATAATCCTGCGTTCGTGTACGAAAGTGTCAGATTGGCGGTAGAGGAGTGTTGGTGTATGGTGGCATCTCCATTGACGGGCGCACTGACCTCTACATCATTCGAGATGGGGCTCTGACTGGTCGCCGATATAGGGATGAAATCCTCAGACCTATTGTAGTCCCTTACGCTGCAGCAATCGGAGATAACTTAATTTTAATGGACGATAACTGCAGGCCACATCGTGCAAACATGGTGGAGGATTTCCTTTTCGAGGAAGGAATCGTTCGAATGGAATGGCCAGCGTGTTCTCCAGACATGAATCCAATCGAGCACGTTTGGGACGCTCTAGGAAAACGAGTTTCTGGCCGCCAACAACCCCTACAAACTCTCCAAGAACTGGAAAGAGCTCTTCTGGAAGAGTGGGGCAGAATACCCCAACTCGTCATTAATAGCCTCATTGAGTCCATGCCTCAAAGGTGTTCAACGTTGCTGGCCGCACGTAGAAACCATACCCCCTACTGAAAATGATTTTCTTTGAAGAAAACACCTTTTCTTATTCTTTTTTTCTCATATGCACAAATTGTGTTTTTTTCCTTTTGTACACAAATGTGCAATAAAATGCATTTTTTTCTGCCAAACATGTGTAATTTATTCTCATATAACCTACTATGTCTGTCGACCATGTATCAATCAGCTAAAAAGTTTCCCAGATACAAAATCCACCTAAAACTGCAATATCCTTTAATTGTTTTGAGCAGTGTAGCATCAAATGCAATGAAAAAGGTGATAAAATTTTTGTTCTTTATAATACTGAAAATTCTGTTAATAAAAATAACATTAAAATATTTGCAGTTGATTAAGTACAAAAAAAAGTGAATACTTTCCAACAATAAGTCAAATATTTTTGAACAGTGTAATCCAAAAAATATTTTATTTATGTATTTTTTTTTACATTTGAGTTATAAAAATGACTGGATTTTTCAGGCTTTACAATGATAAATAATTTTGTAACCCCTGTATATTATTTTGAAGTAACTCATTAAATGTCTTTTCAGTATAGGTAATAGTTTTTTTCTTTTCAATGTATCAAACTCATTAGTTCGTTTAATCAACATCTAATGTTTAATTTTTAATCAGTAAAGTAATTATATAGTCATATATTTATTCTAATTTTTTAATTTAAAAGTAAAACTAGAAAATATTGATTTAATTTGTGAAAGATTAAGCATTTTTACAAGACAGTAAAATGTTTGCTTTTAATTTTTATGAATTTTATTGTTTAAGAAACCTATTATAAATCAGATTAAAAAAATAGATATAAAGTTAATATTTTTAAATTCACTGATGATTTAAACTTTAAACGCGGTACATATTTTGCATTTTAATGTAAAATAAATTAATGTTGCAATACTATACTTACTTAAATTCACATGATGCCTAAATATGAAGCAAGAAAAGTATTTTTATTTATGTAATATCATTATATACAGTTATTTATAAGTTGTTAGCTATAAAATTGAGGGTACTTTTCGGTTAGCCGGGCGCCAGTGATATATATACATGTATATATACGCACACACACACACATATACACATATCCACGTATACATATAGATACATACACATATATCTACATATATGTATGTATACATATACATATATATGTATATACATGTGTATTTATATATGTACATATATCACTGGCGCCCGGCTAACCGAAAAGTACCAAATTGAGTAAGTATTAGGATTTCTTTTTCTTATAATAATTAATGTATTTAGATATAATAATTATTTAATATTGTTTCTTTAAAATATTTAAAATCACATTTTGTTTTGATTTTCTTGTACTTATTTAACCAAATATCTTAGAATATTCGGCCAAATATGCAAGTATTCGGCAAAATATCTAATTATATTCGGCTATAGGTATTTGGCCGAATATCTGTTCCATATTCGGCCATGCCAAATATTCGTTACATCCCTAATACTGATCCTTAGTGAGACTGAGCCATGGGAAGGAAGGAGCATAGAAGAAAACCTTAATTTGTTTCTTTCTTCAAATCCAGATTCTGGATCATATTAATCAGCCTTTTCATGTCTCTTATTGCACTGTTAAAATGAAAAGGATATGTGAAAGTAATAGCTCAAAAATTGTAACTATTGCAATGTTAGCTGAGTTTTTCATATTAAAAATGAAATGATCAGTTGTATTACTGTACATCATTGAAGTCCTTTAGAATTATTCGTTATTTAGAGCCTTTGACTTCAGTATGCAATCAACTTCCACAAATGCGCAGAGCTTGGTACCAAAGATTGTGCAGATTATACAATTTGCGGATAAAAAATTCAGTCATTACATTGTTCAAATTTTTTTCTACTGTAATTTTACAGAAAATTAATTATTAATACATGATAAATTAATTTGTAAAAAAGAAAGCTATTATAATCATATTGGGTTATTTAATTAAAAAACACATATTTAAGGGAAAATTATTTAAATTTTTATTTTGTTTGTTTTTATAACTTTCAAACATAGTATCAATTGTCATTTGTTTGAGAACTTTTGGTATAGTATTTTTTCATGGAGTCTATGTATAACCATTATTTCTTGTTCTAAAACAAAACTCTGTTTCTGAAGAAAATCCAGGTATTTATAACCCATAGCCACAAACACTGCTCAAGAGTTACTTTTTCTCCTTCATCACCAGACTCTGTGTCAGAATTATCCTATTTTCAGTAGTGTTTAATAGAGTAATATTTATAATGTCAGTATCTGTGAAACTCTTTGTGATTGGAGCTTCATCTTGGGAGCATATCCATTCAATTATATTTTCTCCATTCAAGAAATCAGGCACAACAGTTAGTGAATTTTTTGCTAAACACCAAAATTCTGCAGATTTCTGTTTTGTACTATCCAAATTAAAGCCACCAAAGTCAACATCATCATCATTGTCTATAAATAAAGATACTGGCAACAAAAAAGTCTCCTGATCTTTTCCCTTTTTATTTTCATTACCATAAAATCCGATTGTAAGCCCCCTATCCATTTTAAGCAAGTTGGATTTTCTTTTCCATTCCCATATACCCCCCCCCCCCTCTAAACTTTTTTGTGCAAATACTTGATTTAAAAATCAAAAGAAGATAATTTTCCGTCTTTTGACATTTTTGCAAATTTTTCCTTATGTTTTTATATAATCTCAATGAAATCTCACCCCCCCCCCCACCCACATAAAATGTCTGCTTCCCTTCTGTGCCCCTCCCATACAAAAAGTTTAAAATCTTCAGAATCTTAAATTCTTCTGTCTTATTTGTTGTTCGCAAGTAACAATAAGAGTTAGATGATTATTTATTTATAGTTGTTGTAATCTGACATTACGGCATAATTTTTTTTTTTTTAAATAGAATTTAATGATTTTTAAATTTGTATGCTGGGGGGGGGGGAGAAGTAATTCGGATAATTATTTAATTATTGGTTACAAAAAAGTTATAAATAGAGCAAAAAACAACAACAATAATTTAAGATTTTAAACTTTGTTCCTTGAAGGTGGGGCAAAAGAAAAATACTTTTTTTTTTGGGAGGGAGGGGGGAGAGAAATAATTTAAATGTTTGTTTATTTAACTATTGTTACAACAAAATCACAAAGAGAGCAGAAAAAAATTAAAGAATTATACTAAAGATTTTAAACTGCATGAGATACAGGGTGGAGGGTGGGAATGATCTTCATGGGAAGAGAAGCAGATATTTGGGGAGGAGGGAATAATTTAGGTGATAGATTATCTATTTATTATTACTATAGAGTATTAAATAGGACAGTAAAGAAATTTAAAATTAAAGAGTTATAAAGGTTAAGCTATGCATGTTTGGTACCAGAAGGGAGGGGCAAACGGGCAGTAATTTCAGGAGGGTAGTTGATTGAATTTTTGTTGTTACAAGAAAGTATCAAAGAAGAAAAATTAAAAAAGAAAAAAGATTTAAAAACAAAATTGTTTAGGTTTTTTTTTTTTGTTCTGGAGATTTTTTTATTGGGGGGGGGGGGGGGGGGGCATTTAGATATTTTTTAAAAGCGGAAATATGGAAGATTCTCACCCCTGAAATTAACCTTTTTTTTACTTCTAAATTGATGATAAAAATTGGTTTTGACTTTTTTTTTTTTTAATCTCGATTATAAGACCCCTTTCCAAATTTAACTGTTTTTGCTTTTGAAAAAAAGGGGGGGGGGTTACAATCAGAATTTCATGGTAAAGCAAAAATTAAGCTTTACTTCATTGAAATGCAAAAATTTAAGGAGGGGGGGGGGGGAACTGAATACCAGTTGTCGATCAAATTGCTTCTATTTTGAATTTCTCTAGAAAAGTTAATAGTAACAGAATTTTCAATGTTTATATCTGAAATAGTGTGCGGATTATAGGTATTTGTGAATTATAGAGTCACGGATTTGAGGGAGTTGACTGTACTCTTAAATTTTGTCTAATGAAAATTAAACTTAGTACAAAAAAAGACTGAATATTTTATGTTAAATATATTATACAGTACACTCCCTCAAATCTGCACAGCCTGGGACCAGGGATTGTGTGGATTTTAGAATTTTGTGGATTTCTGGTCACTGTCTTGTTCACATTTTATAAACAGTAATTTGACTCTAGTAAAGCATTGTAAATTATAATGAATCATTATAATAAGTCAAATATAAAAATAATTGAAGTAAATTATTAAAAGAAGTATGTAAAATAATAAAAGTTACGAAAATAAAAAAGATTAATAAAAAAGGTCAAGTAAATAATAATTAATGATGCAGTTCTAAATAGGTATAATAATGATAAATATCAATCCTTCTTGTTTCATTCAGCTATATTAGTCAAAATTACGTACAAAATCACATAAAAATCATTAAAGATTAAAAGTGAAATTAAATACCGATGCAAAGTGGCTACTGTTACGCTGTTTTTTACCTTAGATACAAAAATAATTTGCATCATAATCTTAAAATAACGAAATTTTATTTCATGTTTATGCAGATTTAGTAAACAAAATAGCATGATTAATTAAAAATTGTCTCGAAAAAAAAAAAATCGCGATCACCACTAATATTGGTGCCATTTTGAATTTTTTCAGAAGAAAATTCATGTATATTCTTCATGCCAAAGCTTGAGTTCGGCCATTTTTCAGATTCAAGCGAAATAAGTTGTCTTGACAATAATAATAAGTAATAAAAAACGAAAATCTTACCCTTTCTTTGTTTATCCTTACAAAATAATTATAGCAGCGCAATATGTAGCTTAATAAATATAAAATACCATATATTAATTACCACACCCTACTACGTAAAACCAAAATGGCGAAGTGAACTATTTTAATTCGATTAAAACTCGTCAATCGTTTGGTTATAAGACGTGCTGCCATCTATTATTAACATACAGCTTTATTAAAGTATTACCTAAGAGCATTTAACAGATATACAGCAGCTACAAAGACGTTTTAATAGAGTTCTTTGGTAGCTAGACCAACATACGATCCTTTAGGATCGTATGTTGGTCTATAGTACAGTAGACTTCACTGAGAAAGAACCTGGAGGGGAAACTAGAATAGGAGAGGATATCGAAAATGCAAGACATATTTTTTTAACGAAAGAGGGCGCTGTAAAATTTGGCGGCGGCCTTTAAACGGAATGTTATTAGATTACATGTTAAATTCCGAAAGTATTTTACTCGATTATTTTTAATTATAGCAATTATATGTCATAAATTTAAGATGGGGTATAAATGTTTTATCCCGGGATGTAGATCGGGCTATGATGACGAGATAAACAAAAGAAAAATCGAAGGAAAAAAAAATTAAGTATGTTTAGAGCTCCAAAGGTGAGTGCTTTTTATTATACTTTAATTTAAAGTTATATGCATGTAATCATTTTTAAACTAAGAAATTTTTATTCTAGTATATCGATCTTAGTGTATATGTTTTTAAAATGTTATACTTAATGAATGCTAATGTCTGTGGCTAATTGACATGGCTATTTAAATTGTCTTATAGAGTGCTATTTGTTTGGCTGTAATCTGAAGCTGTTTTTTCAAAATTACCTTTAAATTAAGAGAATTGTCACTATATGTATCTTACTGTACATATATAAATATATATATAATGTATTTTGTTTGATGAATGCTAGCAGTTGCTTTGGCTTATTGATCACTGTCAAAAAACATTTAAATTGTTTTAAATGTATATATTTGTTTAGCTTTTAAATAGTATTTTGCTCATAATTATTTTTAATTTGTGAAAAAAAAAATCTATATTGATCTTATTGTGTGTGTATAACTGTGTGTGATTAATAAATATATAGTATATAGAATTTTAGGTGTTTTATTTAATAAATCCTAGAAGTTGCTTTGGCTTGTTGACATGTAGCTGTCAAAACATTCAAAACAGAGTTTAAATTGTTTTAAAAATTGTCTAATTTGTATAAAAATTTAAGGGTATATTTTTTAATAAGTTAGGTGATTTGCTCTTCACTTTGCTTTAGTGTTTTGCTCTTTGAAACTATACTGATTTACAGATTTCATTTAATATTTCACAACCTTCTCTCTTTCTTTATTTTCTCACTCAAAACAGATTCAAAGAAACTGGTAAACTTATATTTTTACAATGGAGTATGAAATGATGTATGATTGATTGGTCATGATTTAGTTATAAAAGAAAAATAAAATGAACTTTCATGCACTACCATTTGAGAATTATTCTGAATGACTAATAAATAAAAACTTTTTTACCTGCATTCAAATTTTTGCTTATTTGCTTTTTGTGCTCTTTCAGGATGAGAATAGACTCCAGAAATGGATAAAAGCTATCCCTAGATTAGATCGAAAAATTGGCAAGCTCGATAGAGTTTGTGAATTGCATTTTTTGCCAGAACAAATTTGCAGGCATTTCGTCCATCAAATAAATGGAGAGGAAGTACGTATTGAAAGAGAAGTACCAATTTTAACGATCGATGCTGTTCCCACAATATTCCCTAATTTGCCATCTTATTTGAGTAATAATAAAAGAAAGAGAAAATCTCCTGTTGAAAGATTGCCCTTGCCTAAGAAAGTGAAGAGAGATAATACTGAAAATAAACAACCAGAAGAAATCAGTATTGATGAAGCTGTGCATCAGTTTTCATTTAATGATTTGCTCACAAATCTGTCTCAAGTTTCTAAACCTCATAAGTTATGGGCTGTGTCATCACATGAAGACTTTATTGTTTGTGTGAAGTAGAATTTAAAGTTAACCCGAGAATTGGAATGTCATCCAGAAAGACAAATTATCATTGATGCTAACTTAGGTGTTAAGGTAAGTTTAAAAGCTAATTTTTTTTTAGATTTTTTTAAAATTTTCTTTAGAAATCTACCTATTGCAATCATTTGGTTTTTATATATTTATGTAACACAAATCTTGTCATCATGATAACCAAGTATATTGCTCCTGCAGTTCATTTATAGGGACACACAAAAACAAAAATCCTGCTAAACTTGTCAAATTAACATTTAATTAATAATAATAATGTATTATTTGTGCAAAATACTATGTATATGATAACATGTACATGTGTCTGTATGTTTGTTTTATGAACTACAGAAGCAAATTGAAGGTAACTTACCATTCCAACATAATTTGCAATTTCATTTTTTTTTTTAAATAATTTTTTAATTTTTTCCAGATTATGTACCATGGCATTGAAGTTCCAATTGCACCAAACACAGCTATTAAATCTGTTGAGAGTTTATCACTAATTCTTATCGAAGTAGATAAATATGTAGTTTGCCCTGAAGCTATAAAAAGGTATGCAACAGTTAATTGTGACTTTTCTTTCAAATGTCAAATTTAATAAATACTGTCTTTCACTGTAGTTTTAAATGTTATTTTCCATTTTTCTGTTTATATTCAGGAATAACAGTTGTTCTGTATATATTAAACCTGAAATTGGATCACGTGGCAGACCTCAGAAATTCTGTAATGTATGTAAAAAAAATGTTTCAAAGAAGCAGCAAAAACAAAAAAATACAGATATTGCACTAAAATATAAGAAAATGTATCAGCGAATTGCATCTGCTAAACAGAAAAATGCCGGCCTAACAGAAAAAGTGAGTCTTTTTTTTTTAATTTTTTTTTTTTTTAGCTGCAATTAATATTTAACTACGTACTTTTACATCTGATTTTTTTTCATACCTGCATTTGCAAATACAGTATACTCTTTAATCCGCACATTATTACAGATGTAAACAGTGAAGTAGTAGGGAAATACTTTCCTTATGTTTTGTTTATGAGGTGAGTTTCATTGAATAATTCAAGTTAAAATTATCTGTTTATTTAGTGTTGCATTATGAGTTATTTACTTCACATTTACTTTTAATATTTTAATCTTTTTTTTTTTTTTAATTTCTTAATTTTTATTATTTTAAATTATTATTGTACTATAATGTAAGCATTTGTTATAATTTCCAGTACATTAATTGCATTCAAATTTTTTAAAAATGTAAACAAAACAATATCCATAGATTCACAAAATTCTAAAATCTGCATAACCTCTGGTTTCAAGCTGTGCAGATTTCAGGGAGTCTACTACTGTATATATGTTTATTATATCTTAAATTAAACTTCTGTTGCATGATATAAATTAAATCTTTGTTTATGTATCTTGTTTTAGATTGCTTTATTTAAAAAGAACGTTGAGCTTCTTAAACAAGAGTGCTCAGTTATGGAGCAAACTGCTGTTTTTAAAAAAATTGCCCCCCTTCCAGAAGCTCAGAGGTGCAATATAGAGGCATGTTTAAAGGGTTGTAGAGGTGTTCGCTACACGGATCGGTGGGTATACGAATGCCTACTTATTCGTATAAAAAGCAAGAAAACGTATGAGCACCTCAGGGATAATAAAACTTTAGCCCTACCAACAACCAAAACCTTAAATAGCTATATGAAAAATATAAAAGGCTGCTTTGGCTTTCAAAGCCAAATATTTGAATGCCTAAAGACAAAAGCTGCATTTATGGAATCATCTTGTCGTCGAGGTATCTTCCTCCGTGGTAGACACAAGCGTCTAGCCCCTGCACTTTTGCTTTTGGCTACGATTTAAAAAAATGGATCACTCTGCTGCGCGCATGCGCATTGCTCTAGACAGTTTCAACGAGAACCATATTATTTTTATTCTATTTCGCGGCAGTTTTTTAAAATTCGTAAAAGGATTTTGATTTAAAACATTTAGAGTAATATAACTAAATATTTTCTTTCACAATTTTCATTATTATTATTATTATTATTATTATTTAACATTCTTAAAGAAATTCAATTTCAGACTTTTACTAAAATACATTTTTTTCCTCCGGATTTTTCAATTTTTAAGGATTTTTAACGATTTTATAGCGTTTTAAAGCGAATTTTTAACATCCAAAAAACAATTTTAAGATTAAAAAAAAACATCACTGCACACACGAAACTCGCTTTGCAGCAATCTCCAGAATGCACGAAATTCATTCAAGCCGCAGTCAATAACTTGTGTATGTACGCTTCGCATACATTAACCGAAAAAAAACATCACTGGACGCATGAAACTCGCTTTGCAGCATTCTCTAGAATGTACGAAATTCATTTATAACCAAATTTCATATTTATTTCCATTTTGTTTCAAACTTTCCATCGCTTATATGTTGAAAAATGGAAACTTTACATTTTTTTTATTCAAATTATTTTTTATAACTCAAATAAATACTGAAAAATAAAACTTACATTTTTTTTTTATTCAAATTATTTTTTATAACTCAAATAAATACTGAAAAATAAAACTTACATTTTTTTTAAAATTCAAATTCTTTTTTATAACTCAAATAAATACTGAAAAATAAAACTTTCCGCCGCTGGGATTCGAACTCAAGACCACAGAACAGAAGAAAAATGACATACCACAGAGCTATACGCACTCATTTTGAAATGGCTTAGAACAAAATTTTAAAGTATCAGACACGCACGCATGCGCACAGCAGAGTGATCCGTTTTTTGAAATCGTAGCCAAAAGCAAAAGTGCAGGGGCTAGACGCTACTTGGTAGACTCCCTCAAATCTGCTACACTAAAATCAGCACATCATTGCAGATGTAAACGGTTTTTACTGCTGCCTCAGTTGCGTAGCTGGCGTCGAGATATTGTTGAAGTTTAGTAATGATATATAGAAGTTTGTCGTCTATAATTTATTGAAGAGACTTTTAATTTCAAGATGAAGACGTAATTCGACCGTGTTAGTGGCGGGCTGTCGTCTCGTTGCCCTTCGTTTGTGCCATGTTTCAGTTTTTTCTTTAGTTTGGAATTACCGGACCCTCTTATAATTATTTGACGTGTGTTTCCTCTACATGGGGTAAGCGAATTTTGGTTTTTTTTAGTTTTATTGGTGTTCCGAGTTTGTGTCTCGCCTCTCTGACTGTTGGTTTTACTCTTGTTGACGTTCCATGTTTATCTGCTGACCTGGGTGTTAGTTTCTAGCTTTGGTTTCGTGGTGCTGAGCGGAACGCCTGCTCGGCTACTATGGCTAGTTCTATAATTAAAATTGTTCCTGACCCTGTTTCGGAATCTTACCCTGTAAATATCGAAATGCTGAATAACGAAGATAGTGGCTTTCTGCCTACAACTGATAACCCTAGTGTGATTCATTCTTCCATACCAGTGGATTCGCTTCTGCAAATGGCGGCTGATAACGGCGGTAAGTCGTTCAACATTTTCCTAACTAGCATAGAATCTTCTGCCTTACCAAAACGGGATCCCCGCGCTGTTCAGGCTGAAATAAAAAATAAAGTTGAACACTTCCCGCAGATTCACAATATTCGTTTTACACGGATGGGCAGTCTCTTTCTTAGTACGTCAGATGTTTCGTGTGCAACTGAGATCTGTCATATTGATAAATTTCTTGGTATAAAAGTTAAACTCAGAGTCATATGGGAGAATATTACAAATAAATTCCTATTGTTCAACGTTCCAGTCACAATTCCTCTGGAAGAAATTGGCCAGGAACTTTTAAGCAGTAATAAATTTCAATTGCTTGAGCTGCGTCGTTTCGTGAAAAAGGATAGCAGATAAGAAGTTTCCCCGGTGCTTGTAACGATTTTGGGTACTTCCCTTCCATCGGAAGTTAAAACCTGGATTTCCATCCAGCCCATTAAACAATTTGTAGACCGTCCCCGCCAGTGTTCAAAATGTTTCCAGTTCAACCACGCCTCGCATAAATGTAAATCTGAGCAACTCTGTGCCACCTGTGGTATGGCCCATACCGGGGCATGTTCTGAACCTGTCAAGTGTCGAAATTGTGGAGAGGAGCATCGGTCGGATTTTAATCAATGCCCAGCCCGTATAAGAGAGAGTGAATTCCTACGTTATAAATGTTCCAACTTTTTAACCTTTATTGAAGCAAGAAGGCTTTTTAATTGCAAATCTGAATCGAACTCATACGCAAAAATAACTGGCTCTCAGAGCACTGAATTGGAAAATATGAAAAAAGATTTGGAAAACCGTACGAATATTATGCTAAAAATTATCATGGACCATATGGATAGCCATTACGAGAAGACTCAAGCCCTCGTTTCTGGATTTAAGGAAGTTGTTGATTGTCTCAGAGTTACTTTGTCAAATTGGTGCACTACATTATGTGGTTTCTCGCCAGAAGTTCTGGAGAAGGTTCTCAGTGACGGAGGCTGTCAGGGGGTTGTCCTCCCCCCTAAGTTGAAGAAGAGGCACTCGCTCTCCCCGCCAGATCCTAAGGTAGCCTCCAAGAGTGTGAATAGTACGGAAAGGAGCTGAGAGGGGGATGTTGGTGTCGATGACGATGATGATATGAGTGATGTCACGGATGACGGAGCTCCCCGCGGGTGGTATATACCGGAAGACCTTAAAGAAACTATGAGGAAGGATCTGCAAGCCTGGAAGTTGGAATGGAGTCGTAGGTCCGTGCAGTGGGACCAGTTGATGCAGTCTTGATTCGCAGTCTCACATGGCATGTTCTTCTATACTCTCGTTTCAGGTTCTATTTCTGCATTGCGTAGTCTGTATTCCCTCGTTTTGGATCATTTGAGACGACAGCCTTGCCGCTATAGGTCTCAAAGCCCACCCCCCCTTCAAAGTTCAAAGTTCAAAGTTGCAGATGTAAACAATAAAATTTGTAGTGGCTCGATTACGCAGTTTAAAGCAACTTAATATCATTTTTATTAACTTCCTGTTCCCATTATTTTATTTCATTTTTATTTATTTTGCTGTTAAAATTATCCGCATGTTTTTGATAGAAAATCTGGCAACTGTCCAGCTTTGTTGTTACTATTCGAAAGAGAAAAGAATAAAATGTTATCGTTTGGATACTGTATTATTTGTGATAATGAATAAGTGTTATTAAATCATTTAACTATAAAAATAATTATATTATCTATTTGTATGAGCCTCCCCACACAAATTGGTGACCTGTTTAATTAAAGAAAATGTCTATAAGTCAACTGGAGATCGGAAAAGCCGGAACTTAACAAGATGAGTATTAAAATTCTACCTTTCTGGACTGACAGACCAGAGATCTGGTTTTATCAGACTATTATTAAAGAAGACACCAAATTCAATTATTTAGTTGCGCAACTTGAGCCGAAATTCGTAGAAAATATATGGGACATAATAAGTAGCGAGAGCTTAACCAAATATTCTGACTCGAAAACTAGATTGCATAATCTATTTAAAGAAAGTGAAAATGTTCTAATTAAGCGACTGATAACCGGAATTGAACCTGGCACTATGAAACTAGTCAGCCTCTTCAAAAGCTAAAAACTGTGGCTACTACTGATGCTTCAGAAAAGCTGATTAAAAGACTTTGGCTTGAAAAATTGCTCGATTGCATGAAAAATATATTGCTTGTTAGTGAAGAAGACTTAAATAAATTATCTAATCAAAAAAATCAGACAAAATCAGCGATATGAATCCAAAAACCGAAATCTTTGCCATAAGTAATAAAACTAAAATTGTATTTATTTTGTATATATATATATATAGAGAGAGAGGGGAGACTGGTACACAGTGGACCACTTTTTCAGTTAAAATTTTTTTTTATCTTTAACGGTCAAACTGATCTGCATGAAAATATTTTTGAATATCCTTTAAACGTTTACACATTCATCATAATTTTTTCAGATCATCGTTTTCAATATATTTTTCAAAAAAAATATTTTTATATGCACCTCTAAAGTGGACCACTGTGCCCCAGAAGTGGGGAACACTGGTCCACCCACTGGGGCACAGTGGACCGCTATTAGGTATTATCTAAAATACAATATAAATCTATTTTTCATTAATCTAATTCTTTTTTATTTCCTCTTTACCTGCAAAATAACATTGTAATATAAATTTACAAGTAACATTTTGAAAATATATATATATATATATATTTTGAAAATGATAACAGATTAATACAGGAACAATTGCAATTTAGTTGAAGTTATTACTTAAGTGCAAAAAAATCAGCGCTCATTAAAATTTGCAAATGAAATTCCAAAATACTTATGAGTAAGATTGAGCCTGAAATTTTCCTGAAAAACTTTTGGGTCTGGGAGCAACATTATGAAATCATTGGCATCAACAACAGATTCATCTACAGTTTTGGGAAAAATAAACTGATTTCCATTCAATTTGCTTCTCATGACTCCTACTTGAATAGAATCATCACCCATTAGACTATAGTTATATTTTTCAAAGGAACTCAATACAAAACAAAATATTTCTTACTATCTTAAATAAATTGTTATTTTTCTTTGTTTACTTTATTTTACAGTTAAATAACTACTTTAAAACAATATTTCTTTATAGAAAATAAGCAATTATTAACTATTTAGAACATTCTGCATTACAGGGGCAGAGTGGATTGTGGACCACTGTGTCCCAGGAGTGGGTGGTCCACTGTGCCCCATGTTGAAGTTCAGTAAATAATCATATTAATATTGTTTATAGCTTTCTTTTAAACATATTAACTTTAAAGTTAAATAAAAACAAGTATCTTAGCTTTGCAAAAAAACTGTTTTATCTTATTTATCTACAATCTTTAATTACTAAAAAAAAAAAAAAAAAAAAAAAATATGATGATGAAAAATTTTACTTTTAGAAGCTCAAAACAACCAATCAGGATAAAATAGTTCAATCTGAGCTAAACATATTTTCTGAAGGCTATAAATAATCAGTGCAATGCTGTTGTCTATTAGGATAGAAGAGAAGCTTAAATAAATAAAATATTAGGGGGTGGTCCACTGTGCCCATAGGTCTAGTGTGTACCGGTCTCCCCTATTGTTTTCTGTATGTTTTATACTTTCCTACCTTTTTTTTTAACGTAACGTTCATTACTGGTAGGGGAGCAAATGTAGTGGCTCGATTATGCAGTTTAAAGCAACTTAATATCATTTTTATTAACTCCCTGTTCCCATAATTTTATTTTATTTCATTTTTATTTATTTTGTTGCTAAAATTATCCGCACGTTTTTTATATGAAATCTGGCAACTGTCCAGCTTTGTTGTTATTCGAAAGAGAAAAGAATAAAATGTTATCGTTTGGATGCTGGATTATTTGTGATAATTAATAAGTGTTATTAAATCATTTAACTATAAAAATAATTATATTATCTGTTTGTATGAGCCTCCCCACAAACTTACAGTTAAGATGTAAGGGGAAAATTCAAGATTTTAAAAATTATTATATCATTCCATGCACATTTTAATATGTAATTCTCGTTAATATGGCTGGACACATGTTTTCTCATCAAGGAAGTACAACTTTATTTCTGAAAAAATTTAAGACAGTGCTGATCTCAGTGGTGATTGCAATCTTTTTACCAAATACATTTTGGTATTAATCAAGCATTTTTGGATATTACATTTGGCTAAGCATGAAATAAAACTTTTTTATTTTATGATTTTTATGTAAATTATTAGTGTACCTTTATGAGGCATCTTTCATTGAATAATTAAAATATATACAGTAGAAGATCTTTAGAACGCAATTCTCCATATAACGCACAACTTCTCAGATGTAAACAATGAATTTTCAGTTAAGAAACATTTGAATTCTCACATTATAAATAGTTGCTATTCTCAAGAGGACTAAATCTGATACATTAGTTCAACTTTATCTCCTTAATTCAGAGCTAATTACTGAAAAAATTGCTATGATTTGATACAGGTATGTTTGGACAATCTTTATAAAGTAAAAATAACAATGTGTGGAATGATCTATATTATGCAAAAATTATAATATACAACACCTGGTAATAAAGAATGCAATATAAAGATACTCTAATGTATTTTGGTATGTTTAACACATATTTGGCCATATTTTACAAGCTAAATTTAATGATGTGTGAAATGTGATCTATATAGCGCAAAATTCTATATAACGCACAACCTCATGTTTTTAGGTTTGTATTATAAAGATCTTCTACTGTACAACTTTATTTCTGAAAAAATTTAAGACAGTGCTGATCTCAGTGGTGATTGCAATCTTTTTACCAAATACATTTCTGTATTAATCAAGCACCAGTGGGCCTGTGCGAGGATTTCGCACTACAATCTAATATTTTTTATCAATATGTAATATTTATTAGATGCAGGTTTAAACTTCTAAAGAAAAAGTGAGGATAAAAATATCTGCAAACAACATTTAGTTAGTCAAGCCAGAATATCATCTATAATTTGTTCCATTAAAGTTACAGTAAAAACAGATCCAAAATTGCAAAAGGCACGCGCAAGAAAAAAAAATAACAATCATATTTTAACTAACTGCATTAGAGGATGATGTCATTCGCCTCGGGAAATACATGGGACATAGAAATATAAATCTAAACGTTTCAATTTCAACTTTGATTTTTAATCATAAATATAATTTAAACTCATGTGGTGTTTTTTATAATCATTGCTGAGTATCATATAATGTGGTATTTTATTTTTGTGGCAACAGTAATTTCAGGAAAACCTTTCATTTCTTTCATGAAATCAATGCCGATTTAATTTTTAATTATCAGCAAATTTTAATCAAAAACATGTTTTAACAAAATGTTAAGTGTGCTATGTCAGAAGCCTGTTCAAAATCCTTTCATATGCTATCTCATTCGTCGTTCTACATTTCATATTTTCTGAGAAAAAGGGATGTTGACAGGAGAAATTATATATATGATTTTTGGATATTACATTTGGCTAAGCATGAAATAAAATTTTATTTTATGATTTTTATGTAAATTATTAGTGTACCTTTATGAGGCATCTTTCATTGAATAATTAAAAAATATATATATCTCATCATTATTATGCCTATATTATTGTTTATTTGACCTTTACCTTTAAAATTTTAATCATGTTTTAAATTTTCTTAATTTTTATTACTTTACTTAATTATTTTAATATTTTACTTTATTGTAAGCATTCATTATAATTTACAATGCATTATTACATTCAAATTACTGTTCAATAAATGTAAACAAAACAGTGACCAGCATTCACCAGATGACAGGTGAATCACCAGTGACCAGATTCATATTGTTTCCTCATTCTGCATTGAATAGCTATTTTTTAGTTCTGATTCCAGTAGTCATATTTTATCATTATTACAATTCATTTTTGCTATTGATAATTTGTCTGTGTTTTAAAGTATATGCTTCTGGGGAGGTTTTTAGCCACATGTGATCAAAAAAAGTTGTAGCTATTTTTGGACATATTTTTTTATTTCTTCGAAATATTCAGCTTTATTGAAATTGTTGGAGCATTTTTTATTTTAGGTTTTAAGTCTAGTACAGTTATTAGCCATAATTCAATAACTTTAACTCTTTTTTAAAAACGGAAATCTGATCATTAGTTTCCAATTATTCCTTAATTTGTCCCTTCCTTCACAAATTTCATGATTTTTTTAAATGTATATTTCATGAAGGTTAATGGTCATTTGTTTTATCAAAATCCCATGAGCATGTGTAAGAAGGGAGGGTGGGAGATCAAGAAGGAATACTTGCTACACCTAAAAATATGAATTAACTAAGGAAAACTAAGAATATGTGTTAACTTTTTGATGGTATTAAAAAAGAGATTCAACAAAGGAAGTTTGTTTATACTGAACAGAGCCTGACCACCAAAATTTTGGGCCCTGGCCACAGAAAATATTTTCGTCCCTAATCATAGATTAACACATTTTTACAAATATTGTGAATGAGAATTGCATGAATATAACTATGTTATGCACCCATGTAAATGAAAGACTGAGAATAAATGTGAACTGAAGTTGGATTATTATTATTATTACTGTTTAATTATTATTATTACTGAAATTTCTTCATAAAAAAAATAACTTGCCAGACTCAAATATGATGTTAAATAAACATGAACTAATGCTCCATGAACTTTAAAAACATATGTTTCCCAAAAAAAAACACGGTTTTATAGATAAGATAATCATAAAATTAAAACATCCATCTGAAAGTTTAAAACACATATAAAAAGCACAAATGTTTTGGGTGCACTATGAGAAACTTAAAACTTTAAATTAACAGAAAAATTATAAATACACTAATGATATCACTGAGAGTTTTAACTTACATAAGTTGCATAATGAATTTAGAAATTTTTAATTTCCTATTCCATTTAGATTGTTTACAATAAAATTCATTTGAAACTCCAGAAATTTTTGTGCCTCTTAAATCTTTGAGTTCTGAGAAAGTGCACCGCGTGTCTTGCCAGTAACAGGGAATTGATCCTGAAATAGAAAAAAAATATATATGAAATCAATTTGTTTTTGTTTGTGATTATCTCAAGCAAAATGAATTTATTGTCAAGCAAATATCATAACCAGAAATTACTTTTTGGGAGGGGAGAAATTTTATAGATTATAAGTTACAGTGACTTTCTTTTAAATGAAAGTACATGAAACAACCCATTGTCACTTTTCAACTTATTTCGGTGTGTGTGTGTGGGAGCTGTACTCCCCCCCCCCCCAGTTTCCCCTGGATATGACCTTATTGTCAAACATGTTTTCTGTTTACATGCAATCCAACATTTTTAGTAAAACTTAGAACATTATCGAAATTTAGGTCCGCCACACCCCCAAAATTAAATCCTGGATACGGCACTGATGACAGACATATTGAAGAAGTATTTTTTTTTTATGAAAGATTCATTCCTGTTTTTTCCTTTATTCAACAAATGGACTCCTATAAACATGATTTGCAGGTATACTAATAGCATTTGAATTGTATACTACATGAGAATCTTTAATTGATAATACCTTTGAGATATTTATGAATATAATAAATAAGCTTGTGAGTTAAGGGTGTATTCAAATCCAAACTGCTTATTTTGAGGCACATTTGTAAATACGTTTTTGCTCTAAAATGCATCCAATTGGCAGGTTCTCTTATTCAGAAACTTTATAATGTCCGTATTGTCTCGCTTTTTTTATAAAGGCAGAATATATTTCAAAAAATGCTGTCAAAGTGGACATTTTGAACCGAATTTCCCAAAGCGATAGCGTTGGAAACAAAAAAAATGATCGTACTGTGAAAATAATTGTCTCTAAATCAATTTCTAATTAATTGAACAAAAAATAAAAACATGGAGCCCTTATAAATGTCTTTATAAATCACGCTGCCAAGTTTCCTGTTGTTACTTTTAAAAATGAGTCTGAGAATGTGTCTCAAATTTTTGAGTTGTTGAGCGTGGAAAAATATTTTTTTTGAATACCGTCTTAAACACTTTCTCTGAATAGCAGTCAGCATATTCCAATGTCATTCAAAAAGTTATTAAAAAACAGTAGAAGATCAGTGGAGTTAGACCTCAGACCATTGATTTGAGACTCCCTGAGACCCTTTCGTTTTTTTGTTGTCTGTGAAACTGAGATGCAAATACTTCAAACTTTTCAGAATTCTTTATTGTGTAGGATTTGTAAGGTGACAATGTTTGTCCATAACGACATCATTTATACGGATCTCAAAATTATGCCTATCTCACAAGTTATTAAAAAACTTGCACAAAATTTCCACAGAGATCGAATCCTGATACCCAACGATGCATTGCGGGCCATCAGACCTTACAGAGTCGATGAATCTCGAGGTAAGAAAAGACCGCTTGCCATCGTGAGCAGAGATGACGGCTTTGCACCACTTTCCAAAAGGAGGAGGAAAGAGCAAATAAATGTATCTTAAATGTATCGTTGCAACCTTCCAAATTCAAAAATTTAATTAGGTTGCATTTTATTTTTCATTCTGATATATCTCCATTAACTCTTTTATGACATCTTCCTACCTTACATTTGGCACGTGCCCCGTTCACCTTCCTAATTCATATTTTAATTTATATTTTGTTGCTTATAAAAATTTTATTACTTTTAACTTTAGATTGCACTGTCTTGTATTTTTAATTCTTTATTTATTGTTTGTACCTTTGTTAGGAAAAATCTTTTTTGCAGAACTCTTTTTAGAATTTTTTTATTTTTTTTCTTCTCTCTCCCCCCCCCCCCCCCCTTAAGGAACTGCTATGTCACTGTCAAAGCACATTGAGTTTAGTACTCCATCCTGAAAACTCTACCTGAGTTGCATTCCCCCATAGCCTGCTCCTGGACTGCAAGAAGAACTCTCTATTTTTTAAGTATAATCCTGATAATTCCAGCTTAGATACGAGTTAATATGGGCATTACGCCCCGCGTAGGCACTCCACGGGCTAACTGACTTTGACTTGACTTGACTTGCTGTTCTTTATCGCTCTAACGTGATGGCAGCATAGGTCATAATTTTTCGCATATAAATTTTTAATCGAAAAATCCTTTTGCATCAGTTAGAATAAGCTAAATGAGGTTGGATAGGTTTCTAGATACTACTTTCGTAATTAAAAAGATGATTTAAATCTAATTTATACTCAATATGTTTTTGATTCCTAACAAAACAAATAAGACTAATAAAATTTAGGCCATGTTAAGCCTAATTGAGATGAATTATACTTCTAAGTACTGAGAGAATGTATTGAATGTCACCTGTTAAAAGGTCTGTTCTTTTCTGTTTTCCAATTCAGTTTCTTTTCTTTTTACTCGCTTAAAGAAATATTTGTTTATTTAAACGAAATTTTTGCAGTTTACTTCGAAATGTAATCTTTTTTACATAAATGCAATTTTTTCAAACTTGAAGTCTTAATTATTGGTATTTGTAGAGCAAATGTTTAAATTTCTCTTAATCAAATTCGGTCACATGTATTTAGCAAAACTTTTTTATTAAATTTGTCTTATTTCAAAAAATTTATGTAATATCAATGTAAGCTTCTCAATTTCACAATAAATTTTATATAAGGACGAATATAAAAATTTATTGTTATTAAATTTTTTATTATAATATGTATTTTAATCTCTTAAAAGATATTCTTTAACATTTTAATATGAATATTGTAGCAAAAGACATGGGTTTAATGAATCTGTTACCTAATAAATATTTTTGCCTAAAAATGATTAGATGCCCAATTTCTTGGCAGACAATTATTATGCCAATGTTGGTACACTTTCATATTCTGAGTTTAATGTTTGTAATTTAATGATTTTGGAATCAATGGGAATTTTGAGTTTATAAGTTTTTTTAGTTTCGGGTGCATGCACTGTTAATTTATTTGAGTTTGGCTATTTTGATCAGAACTAGGAAAGTTTTCTATATAGGGTGTCCAAAAAAAGATAATTGCATGGTTAATTTTTAGCAATAATGCAAGACATGGAAATCTTCTAGCATGTTTTTATTTGGTTATTCCTAATCTTTAGAAAAGTTTTCAGTCTTGTTTTGGATAGACTTCTTGCACCCATGTACTAAATGCAGAGTATTTTAATATTTGCATTAAGGTCTTTAATTGCACAAGCTGTAGCTTGATAACTTAATGATGTTTCGGAAAAGCTGCCTTGTTTATATCCTCACAAGATTTTTTTTGTGGGAGGGGGGGGGGAGAGTTAGTTCCATATCATTATCGTCATGATTTTTCTATACTTTCAAATATACATATTGCCTAAAATTTACCTACAATGTCAAGATAACATCAAGGATCATGAGCGGTCAAATTTATTTAACAATGAGAATTGAATAAAAATGTGAGAACAGTTTCTGGCATTTCATAGCAGTATGTAATATGCCTTAATAATGCAATGTTGTAATGTACAAATATTTAGATGTATTTTTGCTTTATCTAGTATTTCTAGGGTTGCTGCAGTCCTTAAGCTTTAAAGACACAGACAGCATACTGGGCGTGCCACTCAGTGAAAAAACAGTTGTGAATTCTAAAATTATTATGTGATTAACATTTGCGCTTCATTTAGTCTCTTCCCAAAGTTCCTTTAATGTTCAACCAATGTTTAAGGTTGAAGTTCTCAATTTGTTTGCTGTGTTTCATTATTTTTATTGGTAAGTCACTGCTGGTAAAAGGAATATGCAGCCTGTGTAATATATTGGGTCTATGCATAATTCTGTAGCAAAAATTGAGTAAATTTCAGTAATTGTTCTAAAATATTTAGGGAAAAAGACAATTTTAATCAATCAAATATGTTTCATTCTGTTCAATAACTTTCTGCCATTCCTCCACGAGCTTCATTATCCCTCTTTCATAGAAATCCTGATATTTTTGGGCAAAGAAGTCATCCAAGTGGTTTTTGAGGATGGTCCAGGCAACTGAATTTCTTTTTATTCAAATTCTTCTGTAGCACAAGTGATAATATGAAGGTGCAAGATCCAGACTATACGGTGGGTGCATCAAACATCCCATCCAAGCCACAATAATTTTTCCAAGGTTATTAGAGAAATGTGCAGTCTGGCGTTGTCGTGGTGGAACTCAACGCCCTTTCTGTTCATCAATTCAGGCTGCTTCTGGTTGATTGCTTTCTTTAATTTGTCCAGTTGTAAGCAGTACTTGGTCAAATCAATCGTTTGGTTGGGTGGTAGCAGCTTATAATAGAAGACGATTCCCTTCCAATCCACCAGATACAGCACATGATTTTCTTCAAGTATAATCTAGCATTTGCAACTGTCTGAGCAGTCTCTCTGCCCTTTGACCATGATCTTTTTCGACTGACATTATTGTAAACAATCCATTTTTCATCACCAGTGATCACCTGCTTCAAAAATTGTTCATTTTTATGGCGTTGGAGCAGAAAATAACAAGAACTTCAGTTCCTTGGACATCCTCAAAAACTATTTGGATGACTTCTTTACTCAAAAATCTCAGGATTTCTATGAAAGAGGGATAATGAAGCTCGTGAAGAGATGACAGAAAGTTATTGAACAGAATGGGACATATTTGATTGATTAAAATTGTTTTTTTCCTAAATATTTTGCGTTTGAAATTTACTTAAATTTCGCTACAGAATTATACATAGACTCAATATCATATTTTCTTTCTTAATTAAACTTTTTAAAAAATAAATGTCTATTACTTTTATACTCTTACTAGACAATAGACACTATTAATTATTTAGCATCAAAAGTTGATTTTTAGGCTTAAAAGGTATTGGTGCATTTAGTACGCAACCTGTGTCTTTATGTTACTACAAACTACCCGTGTTATATTAATTCTAATTAATTAATAATTTTTAACTACTATTTATTACTTATTAAAGAAAGAGCAAATTTGTTCCCAGATAAAATATTTTTTTTAATTTACAATCAAATTCCTTTGATATTAAGATGGATAAAACGATTTAGAGGTTTCACTTCTTCTTTCCACACCTATATGACCTCAGCACACTTTGCCAATGTCTAGGTGCTTTTTGAATGAATTAAAACTTTCAATTTTTGTGAGTAAGAAATTTTGTGTTTTTCGAGCTTTATAAAGAATTATTTTTTTAAGAGATTAGTTATTTTTTTCTTGGACACTTCTAGTAATTAATAATATTTTGAAATTTTTGCAATTATAGCCATTTTAAAATAAATTTGTTTTATCATTTCTTATGTTTGCATATGAATTGATGTCCTAGAGATCTGATAGGGAAGAAACTTCCCACCACTCTCAGTCTAAAGAGGGCTTAATTTTTTTTTAAACTTTATAGTCTAATTTCAGATTGTCCCTTGATCACATTTATAGTATTTTTGTAGCGTATTTTCACAATTTTAATAACCCGGAGCTCAAAGGGTTAAAGAAGGGTGGGAATTATGCAATTACATTTTTTGCAAAATATGTACATTAATGGGAATAATGTAAATATTTAACTATAAAAGAAAGATTGATTATACAATATAATTTTTTTTTGTTTTAGATGTAAAAGGCAAACCAGACAGTAAATGACAAGAAGGATTTACTCAAAAGCAAATAATTGCATTGTGCACGTGTCTGTTAAAGAATTCCTTTTAAGTAAATAATTTTCATTGTTACAAACAAAAATATATATATTTTTTTAAATATGGTCTGAAATTTCGTCAAGCTAGAAACTTAAATGATAAAATCAAACTAAAAAACTAATGTCATCCATAGATCAATAAAAAAATTAGTTGAAAAATCTTATGTGTTTCAAATATGTCTGGAAATATTTTCAGAGAGGATCGCCCATCAAAAGAGCACCATTTCTCTAATAATGAAGAAAGTTCTTCTGTTAGTGATACTTGTTATTTAAAATTTTCTCCGAATGTTTTGCCAAATCCTGCTGAAAGAAAGCCATTCATTTGTGAGGTATGTTTCAAAGGATTTTCTAAAAAAGTTACTCTAAAACAGCATCTTTGCATACATACTGGGGAGAAACCATTTATTTGTGAGGTGTGTTCTAAAGGGTTTTCTGAAAAGAGAAATCTAAATGAGCATCATCGCATTCACAGCGGGAAAAAGGCATTTAGTTGTGATATATGTTTCAAAGGATTTATTCGAAGTACTAATCTAGAGCGACATATTCGCATTCATACTGGGGAGAAACCATTTGTTTGTGAAAATATGTTCTAAAGGGTTTTCCGAAAAAGGAAATTTAAATGAACATCTTCGGATTCATACAGGAGAGAAACCATTTGTTTGTGATGTATGTCTTAAAGAATTTCTCAGAAATAGTGAGCTGAAGCGACATCTAAGCACTCATACTGAAGAAAAGGCGTATAAATGTGATGTATGCTCTAAAAGATTTCCTCATAAGAATAATCTAAATCAACATATTCACACACATAAAAATGAAAAGGCATTCATTTGTGATGTATGTTTTAAAGAATTTCGAGAAAGTTCTCGTCTGAAGACTCATTATCATACTCACACAGGGGACAAGCCATTTAGTTGTGAAGTATGTTCAAAGGGGTTTTGTAGAAATAGTGATCTGAAGAGACATTATCACACTCATACAGGTGAAAAATCTTTCATTTGTGATGTATGTTCAAAAGGATTTTTTATCAATCGTGACTTAAAGAGACATCTCAAAACTCATGCAAAATGAAAGCTATATATTTGTGAAATGTATGATTTTTTTTCAAAATGTAGGTCTAGAACTCAACTCCACATTATTGATTAATGCAGTTCTTATTTTTAAAAATGTGCATAAGTAGAAATGCAACTTAAGAAGAAAATTAAATGACCAATCATTCTTCATTCTTCTCGGCTATATATTTATATTTATTTGTGTTACTCTTTTCTAAAAATTTTAAAGTACTGTTCTTGAAAGTATTTTTAATTACCTCCTTTTTATTGCCTTAAACAAATTTTATGAAAACTTTTATTAATTTTAAATAACTAGTGTTTAGAATTGTAACTCATTATACAAGATTTTAAGTTTATATTACAATGAAAGTTTATATTACAAAATATATTGTTTAGTGAAGCTATACAAGCTTTAACTATACTACGTATGTCTTAGGCTATAAAAAATGTCATTTGTTCTGCTTCTTATCTGCTTTCTCACTGCAAATTGCTCTTTAGTTTTGTTGAAGGGCTGGGTTCATTTCTTTGGTCTGACACGTACATAGTAATTTTAAAATATTCATATTGTTATTAAAGTGTTTTTATTACTTTAAATAAAAATCTGTTTTTTTGGTACTATTTTTGTTTTATTGTAGAATTCTACGCTGTTTTAAAAGTCTAATCGGAAAATCAAAATAAAAGTTTTAGGTTATAAAGGACAGCAAAAAACTATAAAATCCTGACGAATTTGGATCAAAAGTTTTGCAGATTATAGATGACTGTCTTGTATACATTTAATCTGAGTGTAAATTAACATTATTATAAAGAAAGTTAAAGTGTTAAAAGAGAAATATACTACAGAAGTAGTTTAATTAATTAATTAGTAGTTTAAGTAATTATAAACATACTTAAAGTAAACTTATTAAATTTTCATTTAATTTTTTTTCATATTGACACAATGGCAAGTTGTACTGTATATACAGTAATTGTTAGTTACTTCGTTAATGATTAAGATGTCTGAGGAGACATCTAAGTAAATTTTAATTTATTTTAAATCATTACCAAAGATGTGATGGTGTATGTAATTTTTTTGTATGTAGTAGAGAGTGTTTTATAAGTATCATAAATAACCATTGTAATGAAAATTATATAAGTATTGGATCATTAGCCTTTCAAACATCGCAGAAAGTAACCAGAAAAGTTGCATAAAATCGTTTTTATAAATTATTAGTTCCTTTATATTTTCTATAATTTTTCTAGCTGCTAATTGTTCCTTTATTAGGATGTTAATTTTATCTTTCAAAATATAAAAGTAAATCACTTTTTTGTTTATATCCCATATACTTGTGGATATATTATTCTGAACTATCTACTTTTCCATGCTGATTTGATCCAAGGAATAAAGTTTTATAAATGGGTGTTAAAATTTCAAAAATGAAAGTTTGTCCAATTTATAATATTTAGACAGCCACTATTTCGAAAATTGTATTCATATGCAGAAAGAAGACACGATCACCAGTCAATGATTCTCACGTCTCTCTGGAACAATTCAGTAATGAAATAGTATGTTTTTACTTTCTTCTGTCTTTACAAGAAACAAATATTGGATTTGTGAAAAATTTCGACTTCTGGTTTTCGTTGGATTTATATGTTTTAGAAGGTCCTGAACACAATTTGATTGTTTTTTAAAAATGTCTGTTCAAGAGTCTGTGTGTCTCTATCTTAGTATGATGCATGACATAAATTTTGTAGGCGCTCTATCTCAAGAAATAATTCACAGAATTTAATCAAACTTCATAAAGGTTTAGGTCATAAAGATTAGGTTTTGGTGTAAATCGCCCAACAGATGACACAGCTATGCTGCATTTGTCACCATTTCCGCGACATCTATATCTCGTAAACTAATGCATGGAATGTCACCAAACTTCATATTCTGTTAGACCTTGACATAAATAGACGCAAATTAAGTTTTGGTGTAAATCGCCCAACGTGTGGTGCTTTTATGCTGCACTTTTCACAATTTGTGCGATAGTCATATTTGAGGAACTAATGCACGGAATTTTGCCAAGCTTCATATTCTGTTAGACCTAGATGTAAACAGGTGCTTATTAGGTATGGGTGTATACCGCTCACCAGGTGTCATTGCTATGATCTGTTTTTGATGATTTTGGCGATAATTATATCTCAAGAACAAATAGATTGTCATTTAATTTTAGTTGCAGACGATCTGATTTACATAGAAGAAAGTTTTGTGATTGCCACAACATACTACTAGTTTTTATTTTGTTATTTGCCTGTACATTTATCACATGGCAATTCTATTGCCAATTTAAAATCTGTTGGCAAAATTGGAATTGAAATATATAATAGTTTAAATTTTCTTAATTAATAGTTTCAAATCTTATTTTTAGAAAAAGTCATATGAATAAATTGGTGTAAACAAAACAAACACCATATAGAAATAAAAGCTATGCATGAAATGACTTATTACTGTAGATATGCATACATGCCAAGTCTCCCTTTTTTCAAAAGAGTGAAAAGGTAGGACTCTGTTATCCCTCTTTATACCTGCTAATTCTTGATTTTTTTCAAGGTAGACTTGGCAGTTAAAAGATTCTTACCCCTAATTATATCTACTAAGTCTCTGTTTTTCAAGAGACTTGGAAGGTAAAAATGGTGGACTCCACTATCTCTCCTTATACCTATCAAGATGCCCTTAAAGGGAGACTTGATAGGTAAAAAGGGATGACTCGCTTATTCCCCGATATTCCTACTAAGTTTACATTTTTTCAAGGGAGACTAGGCCAGTAAAAGTAAGAGCTCCCTTACCCCTTCTTATACTTACCTAGTCTGCCTTTTTTTCAAGGGGGACTTGGCAGGTAAAAAGAGAGGGTTTTCTTTATTTCCTTATAACCCCCGCCCCACCAGTGGCTGAGAGGTTGTGCTCTCGAAGCTGGTAGACGGGAGGTGCTGGGTTCGATCCCAATCGCGCCCGTCGGCCTAATCGTTCGGAGTTTTCGTGGTTTTCTTCGAGCCGTGGATTTATCCATGCGTAAATACGGGTTAGGTTCCCTTAGAAAGACCCCCACGAAGGGCACTCCCCCCGGGCCTATATCCCATGTGTAGATAATTGGCCGTCAATAATCAACCCAACCCAACCTTATAACCCCCATACACTTCCTTAAATCTATCAGGTCTCCTTTTTTTTCAAGGGAGGCTTGGTCGATAAAAAAGGAGTGATTTTTTAATTCCTCAGTGGTATCTCCCTTACATTCAAACATTGCATCCTTTATTTTATTCTTGAGTTTTTAAAAAATACATATATTTGAAAATTTTTAATAACAAAAACAATAATTTGAAAAAATTTCTAAACAGTTTTTTATTTGAAAGTTAAATGTTATTCTACTGTGTAATCATATGTAAATTCATTTTTCCCATAAATAATATTTGTTAGCAATAACCATAGTAATTATCTTAGTATTGAATAAAGTATTTTTTTTTAGATTATTTCTTGAGGCTAAAATATTGGTATAAATATTTTTCTTGTTTAGAAAGTTATTATTATTTAAAAAAAAATCCCTCTTTAATCCATCTCTCTTTTTGTAACTTCTATGTTTATCTAAGTTTTTTAACTACATGCTAACCCCAAAAATGCTGCTAAGAGATTCTCCCTCTTATTTTCTTTTCCAAGTATGGATGTGAAAACATTCAATGTATGCAATATGATGCAGAAATATTTAGAAAATGTAATATGTAGAAAAGATAAAAATTTTCCATTACTTAAAAATGCTGGATACGAAATAACAAGTAAATATTAAAGAAAATGCATAGAAGCAAAAACTAAAGTATAAACAAACAATTTCTTCTTTTAAAATATATAAGTTGTTTATTATAATCTTTTTACTTTCTTCGAAATTTTTTTCCACTTCCGGTTTTCGATGGATTTACACGTTTTAGGGGTCAGAGATTTCGAAAAACATGTTTTTAAAAAATGTCTGTCTGTCCGTCCTCATTGTATCATCGAAAAGTGTATGAAGTTATGCTTCAAATTTAACAGAATTTTTTTTCAATGTTTTTGGCTATGGCAAGCAGGTTCTATTAGAATTTGGGGATATTTTGACGAAAGGGGGCGCTGTGATCGATATTTTTGTTCCATTTTCACTATTGTATCATCAAAAAGTGTATGAAGTTATGCTTCAAATTGAACCAGATTTTTTTTTTCTATGTTTTTGGCTATGGCAAGCAGGTTCTATCAGAATTTGGGGAGATTTTGACGAAAGGGGGCGCTGTGATCGATATTTTTGTTCCATTTTCACTATTGTATCATCGAAAAGTGTATGAAGTTATACTTCAAATTGAACCACATTTTTTTCTATGTTTTTGGCTATGGCAAGCAGGTTCTATCAGAATTTGGGGATATTTCGACGAAAGGTGGCGCTATGATCGATATTTTTGTTCCATTTTCACTATTGTATCATCGAAAAGTGTATGAAGTTATGCAGATAATTGAACCAAAATTTTTTTTTCTATGTTTTTGACTGTAGCCTGCAGGTCCAGGTTGAATTCAGGGATATTTCAACGAAAAGGGGCGCTGCGATCGCGATTTTTACTATTGTATCATAGAAAAGTGTATGATGTTATGCAGATAATGAAAACAAAATTTTTTTATATGTTTTTGGCTGTGGCCAGCAGGTCCTACTTGAATGTGGGGATATTCTACCGGAAGGGGGTGCTGTGATAGCCATTGAAAGATTTCAAATTCAAAAAGATGTACAAAAAAATTAGAAATCCTACAAGTTTTTCCCGTTAAATGTTCGGCCTTGATCCGGAGAATCTGCAGCAATTTTTATTTTGCCTCTTTCTTAAAAAATGGCGGAGATATAGCAGTTTGAAATTTTAGGGTGGTTGACATTTTCAAACAAGACAGCAGAATTCATCCATAAACGGGTTTAATTTATGAGTTTTAGTTAACATGGTTTCGGCAAATTTTCTTTCATTGTTGTAACCATTCTTATGTGCTTAACACTATATATTTATATTCGCCAACGTCAAATTCTCGCCAAGCTTGGCGACAAAAATAGGTTGCCATAAATGAAGCCAATTTGGCTGTAGAGGACTAATTTGGTGATATTCTCATTCAAATTCAATGTTGACAAGAACTGGGAATGAATCTTCTTTAATTGGGTTCCATGCATTTTAGCTTCGTGTTTTCCAGTAAAATTAGCTAAAATCGTAAAAGCAAGAAATAGGGAGGGTATCTGTTCCTGTCGGTACAGGCCAGAAGGACTTTTCGTAGTTTAGTATACATCAGTTATTCACATCCCGGTAACCCGATGATTCGCAAGCAGCTGACGTACAACAGAATGACGAAAAATATTGATTTTATTGGCGATGTGATTGCAAATTTTGAAGTATTAAAATGACTGAGATAGAAGAAAGTTTTGGGATTGGCACATCCGACTAGTTTCCACTTGTTAAGTTATATCATGAACTGAAGCCCTTTTTTTAAATGTGTAATATAAAAATGCAATTGATATTCAACAACTGAATATCAATTTATTTTGTTAAATGTGATGAATTTTACAGTAAAGTATTCCATAAAATTAATAGTAGTTAATTATTTTTCCATAAAATTAAATATTAATTAATGTATGCCACAAAGTAAATGACATTTTCTTTCTGGATTTATTAGATTATGATTAATATGTAATTACTCTTTTTTTAATTAAATGATTATTATTTTTTTATTATTTTCATTGTTAAAAAAGGTGTAGAAACATAATTTTATTATATAATAGCAATAGTTTTGTATACCAAATATATAAATTCAGGAAATTTTAATAAAAGTTCTCCCACCAAATTGTTATAAGTAAGATTTCAATGTTTTGTTCCTTAGTAACTTTTTTTTATTATTAATGTCTTGACAATTCTTTGTGGTAGATCTTTTTTATATTTAAGTAAAACTTTTGTATTTATCATAATCTATGACAGAGCACAACCCTAAACATGAATGAGAAATAAAAATACGAATGTAAGTAAAAGATAATTCAAAGTTTCATCATAAACACATATGAAATCATCATATGAAAAATATATACTTAGCTAGACCTGTTTTTCTATAAAAATTCATTAATTTTAGCAAGTGTTACTCCTTTATTTTCCAATTCTGGAATTTTTAAATTGTTATTTATAGTCTAACTTATGAAGTTTTAAAATTGGATCTTAATAATTTAATAACACTTGGCAATTACCTGAACTTTTACTTTAATTAAAGCTATTTGAATTGAATTTAATCCAACGTAATATATGTTTTACTAATCTTTCTCCAGGGTCATTTTCAGACACAAAATGAATTTTGTACAGTTTTTCTTAACTGTCAGCCTTGATTAAATACTCTGTAATATAATCTATTTTTGCATGAATGGGCATTTGAAATTCTTTGTTATATGCTATGTGCACATAGTTTTTTACCTGGATTTTTTTTTCTACCACCCAACTGCGAATAAAATTCTAGGAAAACTACCCTCAGTCAAATTGTATTTCTTTCTCTTGTATAATGCTCATTTTTTATTCTAAGTGTAGTCACTAATATTACTACTTATCCACACATTCATGATTATTATTTTAAGTTGGTGATTCTGTTGTTTATGTGCTGGGGTTAAATTTATTTACATGTTTCAAGAACATCTCATTTCAAATCTTTTCTTAAGAAAAGAAAGGAAATAGGTGAACCATTCTAAAATGTTAAATTGTCTTGTGTATTAATAAATAACATTTTAGCATCAAGGTTTAAGTTTTCTTATTAAAAAAGAAAGTATTTATATAATGCATATTTGCCAGCAGAAAGGGCAAATAAATAAAAGACAGTTCTTAGCACTCTAGTTGCACCCATAGGCAATAAGCTGATTCTTCTCTCCTCATGCAAAAACACCTGCTCACTAATGTTAATCCTATGGGACAGTTATTTTACAATATCTTGTTTGCATTTCAATATTTTTACATGATTTACTTACATGAAACTGAAGTCATAAACACTTTCCAACCTAGTTGAAAAGTGTTTATGACTTCAGTTTGTCTGGCCTTCTGCTGTCTGTCCGTGCTCTAACTCCCGTAAATATGCTCGGATTGCTCTGCAATTTTTATATGTTATTGTCGTTATCTATAGCATGTTCCCTATTTCAAATGAAGTGTGTAACACTTATAGTTTTTTTTACAGGGACACTCAAAAGAGTTTCGTTACATTACGGTCTATGGGGAAAAATCATTTGTGGTTCATTTTAATGATGTTACACAATTTCAAACACATCGTAATTGATATATATCACTAAGGTGCATTACAAGAAGCTTAATATGGAATAGGGTGTGCATAGTACTTATAGTTACAGTCAAAAGAATTCCGTTACATTACGTCTATGGAGAAAAATCGTCTGCGGTTTATTTAAATAATGTTTCACTATTTTAAACGCATTGAAATTTATATATATCACTAAGGTGCATTACAAGAGGCTTATTACAGAATATTGTGTGTATAGCAGTCATCGTTCATTTACAGGGACACACAAAAGAATTCTCTACTGTCTGTTAACAATAATTCCTGGAAGTGTGTTTTAAGTTACTGAATGCGATTTTAATTTTAACTCACTTTTTGTTTATTACGTGGTGTGTGTAAATTCTGTAGATCATATACAAGGAAGCACAAATGTTCGCGAACACATTTCTGTTTATTGACAGAAACTCCAGAAGGAGAATTTTAAACTGTGCTACGCGTTTCTTAACTGAACTAAAATTTAGTGTCCTATGTAGTATATATACAAATCTATAGATCATATACAGGGCTGAATAAAAGTATTCAGATATTTTTCCGAATATTGTATATGTTGGAAATTCCTGAAATTACGCTTTTAAATATGTTATGCGTTTTCCAAATTGTTTACTTCGATGTTATCTTTCAGCTTATTAAATGGTAATGATTTGTAAAATTATTTTGGAAGCATTGGAAAGTGTTACATAATCTATGCTTGACGCATGATTTTTAGTTCTTGTTTTGCATTCAACCAGTTTTGAAAGTATCTTCATAAAAACAAATCTCCAAAGAAAATCAAAAAATGTAAAAAGAGAGCTCTGTAGAGATGTTGAACCACACTTTGTCAACCACAACTGTCCAATGCAAAAAAAAAAAATTGTTTAAAAATATTGAAATGCATTGTTAAATACTGTCTCATAGGATTAACATTAGAAAGCAGGTGTTTTCGCATGAGGGGAGATTATTCTTAAGCTGTCATATATGAATGTTGTATAAAACTTATTTGTAAATAACTACAAATTGCAATCCTGGAAAAAAAAAGTGATCACCCCTTAGTGATTCTGCTGCAAATAATCATATAAATAAAAAGAAAAGTGCCCAGTTAAACTGATGGCATTGAGCTCACAGGCTATTCACACTAATTGCATATAATACTCCTATTTCAAAGAATAATGCCCCTCGAAAAATAAAGAAATCGACAATAAATTGAGGGGGGATCCAACCTCCCGTTCCCCCCTTTTATACTTAACCAATGAACACCCAAAAGTAATCAGGAAAGCACATCACAATAAACCAATATAAAATATTTGAAGCAAATCAGATAATTCTACCTGAAAAAATCCATTTATCTAAATTAAGGGTGAATTAGCCCCCCCCCCCACCCCTCCTTTATACTTAACCAAGGAACCCCCAAAATTAATCAGGTAAGCACCTTATCACAATGTACCTATATACAAAATTTGAAGCAAATCAGATAATTCTGCATGAAAAACCCATTTACCCAATTAAGGGGGATTAGCCTCCCATTCTCCCCCTTGATGCTTAACCAGTGAACCCCAAAACTAATCAAGGAAGTGCCTTATCACAATGAATCTCGCGTTATGTACATACAGAACAGGCAGGCACATTAACTCTCAGGTTTTGGTAGCCTGTGAACTAAACAGCTAAAGGTATTAATCAACTGATAATAATATCTATTAATTAATGTTATATATAAATTATGTTTTGACGCCATCTACATATTCAAAATCATACAAATTTTGAATTTTCAAATATTAGCATCCACTTTTGACACCTTTTTTGAGTACTTTGGATCAAGGAAAAAAGATATAGTTTATACTTTTTCTTAAATTTAGATAGAGTTAGAAGAGTTCAAAGTTTAAAGATGCAAATGTTAAATTTACATGATATATCTTCCAAAAAATCACCCTATTCATTTAATTTTTTATAAGATAAATGAATAGACCTAAACATATTCGAAACATTTTTTCAATTCATAAATATATTTTTAATTATGAAAATTACTCATAATTTCTTGAATAGAAAACTTGCACGTGACAGTTTACAGCTAAATCCAATCATTAGTTTTTGAGATATAGATAAATTTCTCTTTTAGACGGTCTAAAGGAGAGTGTCTCCTGTTCACATACATAGAAAAGAAAATGTTAAATAGTAACAAGAAAAAAATTATCACATTTTCTTTATTATAAAGTGATTTTATATATATTTACAATTTCTGTATAATTTTTCTAGTAAGTAATTGAATGATCCTAGTAGTTTTGCTTGCCACAGGGCTTGACAAATGCAGTAGCAATTGGCTACAAAAATTTTTGGTACTTTTCGGTTAGCCGGGCGCCAGTGAAATATGTATATCTATATATACACATATATACATATACATACACACACATATATATACATGTATGTATAGATATACATATAATAATATACACATACATATATGTGTGTATGTATACATATATATGTATATATAGATATACACATTTCACTGGCGCCCGGCTAACCGAAAAGTACCAAATTTTTTAGCTAGCGACCACATTCTTAAATTTGGCAGGTTTACTTTTGTACAAAAATTGACTGAAGAAATGAGTACAAGCAGCATTTTTTCTCCCCCCATGATAAACATTTTCTTTTATAACTCGAATATTTGAGAAAAAGTATAAAAATGATGCCTTTTTCTGGGCTGCCTGGATCCAAGGAATTCAAAGTGGATGTTAGCACCAATTGTAAAATGAATGTTGGTACAGTTTTTATATTAAGATTGCCACTGAAACAAAATTTTTGAACAGCATTTCAGTCTTCATTATTCTCAGTTGAGTTCAGTTAGTTGTATTTTCTAGAACAACAACAAAGATAGCATACACAGTAAAAAAAAAAAAAAAAAAATATATATATATATATATAAATGAATGATTTTATGTGAAATTTCTTTCTTTTAATAGAAACTTTCTATTTCGAGTGGAAATCGTAAATTTTCCTGGAATAAATGGAAAATTTCTATTTATCTTTACTCCTTGAATGTTAAAAATGGAAATATTCCTTTCCAGATAGATGTTCCTTCTCAACTGAGATAAAATGGGAAAATTTCAGTTAGTTTTTTGTAATTGCCGTTTTGGCCTATAACCAAGTCATTGGTGTAGGGGACAGAGTATTCATCCTCTAATGGTGAGTACTAAGGTTTGAATCTGGAGGAAAGCAAGGGGATAAAAATAGAGTATGATAATATTCAATACAAATACCCATTGAACTTAAAAATGCATCAGTATGTATATATAATTATTATTTAGATTTTTTTTTTATATTGTGCTATTGCTTACATCTAATTCTAAAAACAGAATTTTTCCAATTTGAATAGCAGAAATTTTCATCTGGAAGATGAGTGAATACCAAAATGAAAGTTTTGTAAAAAACATAGAATAGGCTGCAACTTTGCTGCCAGAACATTCTATGTTTTTACATAGATTTTTTATTTATTTTACAGTATATAAAAGTCTATGAGAATCTTCAATGTGCTGACTTGTGTTATATGATATTACAGTTTCTACAGATGCAAAAGCATTTTTATAATTATCAAATTGAAATACCGGAAAAAGCTATTTTAAATTCCTATCACGCCACACAGAAAAAAAAAATATTCCATACTATGATTTGAAATTTGATTTTTAATATGTTTTTTCATTTATTTTAATGAACAATATTCTGATGTAAAAAGAAACATAAAAGTAATAAGTAAATATTTATTAATATGGGGTAATTCAAATTACTAATAACGTTTCAAATTATACATAAATTTTGATTAGAAGATATGCATAGAAATTTATGCTATTCCAAATGCTGGGAGTCAATAATTGATTACAAAATCAACTTATATAAGACATACATATTACACAAGTGTTTGTTCAGGTGTAGTTTCAGATGATGTGCACATCGAAAAGTCATGTTACACATGACATAAATATGATTTCTATCCTATATGTAAAAGCATGTGACGTTTTAGATCATGTGTTCGAGCAAAACATTTTTTGCATATTTTGCACTTGTGAGGACGTTCACCAGAATGCACAAGAGAATGCCTTTTCATGTGACCTTTGTGATTTGTGGAATAAGAGCAGAGATCACATTGGAAACGTCTGACAAAATCTTTATTACAGCGAGTCCCGTCGTGTGATTCTAAAGTTTCAGCGAATGTAACAGCACTTTCATATATATCACTTTGATACTCTGAAAAAGTTTAATTTAAAATTAGTTTAAGTCACAAAAAGAAAAACAATAATAACAAATATTTAATACAGTGATTCATGTAAATTTTTTTTAAAAGAAATTATAATATCTTATTAATTATTAATTTTTCTCTTGAGAGAAGAAAATAATAATAAACATACACAAATTAAAACAAACAGATTGAAATATCATTTGAAAATCAAGGATAAATATATTAACAATAGTTAGATTAATGTTCTTAATGACTTATGAAAACTATTTATCATTTTTTTAAAGTTTTAATGCATAAATATTATATATAATTGTTTAAATAGTCTTATATCTTAAAAATTCTTAAAATTTTAATGAACGATTTTAATACTGTAATTAACAGAAGAAAGAAGAATGAAATTAAACAGAATTAGAAAGCATTGTATATTCAATCATAAATAAATGATTACTATAACAGAAATATTTTAAATTTAAAAAATATTAATTTTCAAATATGAAAACTTGTGCCACAAAAATAATAATAACAAATATCTCTTACATTGATTTATGTACAAATTTTAAAAGGAAAATTATAATATCTTAATATTTCTCTAAAAAAATAATAACAATAAGGATGCACAAATAAAAGCAAACAGTTTTAGACTTCATGATTTGCAAATCAAGGATAAATAACAATAATAAGATTAATTTTCCCAATGTCTTTTTTAAACTATTAAGCTTAAATACATAAATATTACATAAAACTTGCTTAAATAGTTTTAAAAATTTTAATGAATAAATTGTGACATTGTAATTAACGGATAAAACAAATGTGAATCTATCCCTGAAAAAGAGAAAGAAAGAATTAAATTAAACAAATTGGACATTTAGAAGCATTATTTAATCAAATAAAAAGATTACTACAACTTAATCAAATAAAAAGATTACAATAACATAATCAAATAAAAAGATTACTAATGATTATTTATAAAAGTGTTTTATAAAGTTTTTGTATCTGCTGAGAATCAATTCTGAATTCACCACAAAATCTGCAGATATAAAGCATTCATCTTTCAGTAAACACTGAAACTGATAGTTTTTGACACAGGGAAAGTATGGGTATTTGTGTCCCAACACCCGCAGACACTCAAAGTTAGGCTTACAAAGAGAACAAAAATTCATACTACACAAATTGAGTAATGTGTGAACTATGCAACAAACCTTGAAGAATAATTATAATACTACAAATTATTACAAATGTTATTGAAACAAGAAACAAAAAATGTTATAAATGAGATTTATATTATAGGCAGTGGTATTTTAAGTGAATGTGAGCATAGTGCTTACTTTAAAATTTGTTTCAAAATGTTGTATTTAGCACATACAATTAAAAAGATATTCAATAATGAAGATTTTACTGTTATATAAAATTGATTAAAGTAGTAAAATAAACAAGTAACAGATAAATTTACATTCGAAATTAAATTAATACAATTTCTTGTATTTCATATTAAGCAAAAAAAAAAAAAAAAAAATCATAATTTAAAAAAAGAAAATCTAATATCGGCTAGTTGCAAATGATGTCACAAATCATCCATTGGTCAAATGACTGTTAGTGGGCAGTGGCGATTAGTAGTTGAGAGGCTTGTGGGTGTTGCTGAAGGTCAACCAGGCAGTTGTGATTGGCTTATGAGAGGATTATTAGCTGATTGCAACTTCCATATAGATAAGAAAGTTTTAAACACTGGTGTAATGAATAATACCATAGAAATAAATATGTTTTTTAAATATATCATAAAAAATAGCTAATGCTACATGTTTTGGAAATAATTAATCATTTTCATGTGCAAACAAACGTTCTACCACTACAAGAGCAGAAAATGACTCTATCATCGTTTTCCTTATGCTCTAGTACCAATAGGATATCGTTTGTGTGTCTGAAAAACAATGAATTCTTCTGAGGTGTATTTAAGAATATTATTTCTATGGGGCATGGCTAATGTGTATAATTTTATCTGGTTATCATACCAAATTAGATGAGCTTATATACATATAATAATTATTATAATTAGGTATTTTTAAACCTATGAAAGTCTTCTCCGCTCAGTTACTAGTTTTGTTTTTGTATTATCCAACTGCAAGATTTTTTTTTGTCCAAATTTGATTATTTGGATTTTTGTATTGAACAAAACAGTAAATCCAAATATTTATTTGGCATCCCTTCTTTCCAATATCATGGCATAAAAAAATCTTCTCTCCTTCTCTTTCTCTTGTTTACTCAATGTAATTCGGACTGCTTGTTTGTTTAACAAATATGATACAAATTTTATAAGAATAAGGCTTCTTTTCTGTATTAGGATGCAAAAATATTAGATTATTGGTGAAAAAAAAATACATATTTTGCCATTGTGTGGGCGTACATTAGACTGCAAAAAGTCTTTATGTGGGTTGGGTTGATTGTTGACGGCCAATTATCTACGCTAGGGATATAGGCCCGGGAGGAGTGCCCTTCGTGGGGGTCTTTCTAAGGGAACCTAACCCGTATTTACGCATGGATAAATCCACGGTTCGAAGAAAACCACGAAAACTCCGAACGATTAGGCCGACGGGCGCGATTGGGATCGAACCCAGCACCTCCCGTCTACCAGCTTCGAGAGCACAACCTCTCAGCCACTGGTGGGGCTGTCTTTATGTGGGATTTACTATTTGTAGAAAAGTACAGTTTGCATTTAAAAGTCTGATAGCATATTCATTACGGTCAATTTAGCTGCGTGATATTAAAATTTCTACTATTGCAAGATCATTTAAAAAATTATCAGACTGGAATTCCAGGGAATTATGCATGAAGTAAAATTTACGACTTTTTTCACAGCATTTATATATAAATTTTGTAGACTATATTGTTTATAATTAGCTAAATAAATTATAAACAATAAAATTTATAGTTAAAATTACTTTTCAATCAGCTTAAATAAATGAAAGAAACTTTTTTTTTGTAAGCCTAATACGCTTCTACTCAAACTTGTTACTCCCTGGTCTTTTAATGCTCTTAGTGCATCATGCATGAAAACTTATACTATTTAGTAAATAAACATAATTTTTCTTAGTTCACAGTATTTTTTATCAATTGAGGTAACCCAGCAACAGACTTTATAAGCTCAGTGATGAATTTTACTATTTATTAGCATGACAAAAAATATGTCAATAAAAATAAAATATATATATGCAAGAAATAGAGAGAGGTTTTATTTTCTTTTAAGTTTAAGAGTTTAATAAAATAAATTTATCAATTTTTGACATTTATATTGTGGATGGAGAAGGATCAAACACTATACGCTTCGTTGTGACATTTGTTAGCCTTAAATTATTAAGGATTTTTTAAAAATTTTCTATTAAGAAAAAAAATTGGCAATTCCGTGACCAATTGCCACTTTTCACAATTTATTTCTGCTTCTCCTTGACGAAATTCGCATTTTTTTCCACGACTGCTTGTTGAAATTAACAATTTTTTCCATAACCGATTGACGAAATTCACAATTTTTTCTTCGAACGATTGATGAAATTGGCAGTTTTTTTCCCCACAATGGATTGATGAGATTCACAGTTTTATTCCAAGAGCGATTAACGTAATTCGCAGTTTTATTTGGCGAACGATTGACGAAATTCGTAGTTTTACTTCGCTATCCTTTGACTAAATTTGCCGTTTATTTCGCGATCGTTTGACGAAATTAGCTGTTTTACTTCGGGCTCGTTTAACGAAATTAGTTGTTTTATTTTGCGTTCGTTTAATGAAACTCGAGATTTTTTCCCACGACCAACTGATAAAAAGCACGGTTTTTATTCCGCGGTCTATTGAAGAAATTCTGGCTTTTTTAGCGATCAATTGACAAAATTCGCTATTTTTTTCCGAGATCGACTGACGGAATTCGCGATTTTTTCCGCGAACAATTGACGAAATTCACGACTGATTGACAAAATTCACAATTTTTCTGCGACCGATTGATGAAATTGGCGTTTTTTCCTCACAATCGATTGATGAGATTCGCGGTTTTATTCTGCGAGCGATTTACGTAATTCATTTTTATTTCACGACCGTTTGGCGAAATTTGCGCTTTTATTTAAAGATAGTTTGACGAAATTCGTCGATTTACTTCGCGATTGTTTGACGAAACTCGAGATATTTTTTCATGACCAACTGATAAAAGCTTGGTTTTCTTTCCCTCGGCTTATTGACGAAATTCATGCTTTTTTCAGCGATCGACAAAATTCGTGATTTTTTTCCAGGACCGATTGACAAAATTCGTGATTTTTTTTCCAGGACCGATTGACAAAATTCATATAGATATTTTTCCGAATCGACTGACGAAATTCGGGATTCTTTTCCGGAATTACTTGACGAAATTCGCAAATTTTTTCCCGCGAACAATTGACGAAATTCGCAATTTTTTCCGCAACCAATTGACGAAATTTACAGTTTTTTTCTGTGATCAATTGATGAACTTTGTGAGGTTTTTTTCCCCACAACCGATTGATGAGATTTGCGGTTTTATTCAGCGAGCGGTTTTATACGATCGATTGATGTAATTTGTTGTTTTATTCTACGAGCGATTGACGAAATACGCAGTTTTATTTCACAATTATTTGTTGAAATTAGCAAATTTTTTCCCGCGAACAATTGACAAAATACGTGATTTTTCTGGAGCCGATTGACGAAATTCACATTTTTTTTCCTGCGATCAATTGATGAACTTCGCGGGTTTTTTCCCCTAATCGATTGATGAGATTTGCGGTTTTATTCACCGAGCGATTGACGAAATTCACGGTTTTATTCTACGAGTGATTGACGCAATTTACGATTTTATTCTACGATCCTTTGACGAAATTCGCCGTGACCGTTTGATGAGACTTAAGATTTCTTTTTCACGGCTATTGAAAAAATTCCGGCTTTTTTTCAGCAATCAATTGACAAAATTCGCAATTTTTTTCCAGGACCGATTGATGAAATTCGCGGGGTTCTTTAATAAAAATTAATAAAAGAACGGAAATCTGCTGTTCAGCAGTAAAATGGCATCCCTAAAAATCTCAAGAGAGCAATTTTAAAATCAATTGAAGCCATGGTAATAAAAAAATCCACACTATGATTTGAACCTTGATATCTGATATGAAATTTTATGATTTATTTTAACACACATATGTATGTATCTCCAATGATATTTGATGAAAAAATAAAGATCAAAATAATAAATTAATATTTATTAATACACATAGACAACCGACCAGTAATTTTATAATTCAAATAGGAATGGAATTAATAAAATATCTAATATAAAATTATGTAAGAGTTAATGACATCGAAGCACATTAATATTATGCTAAATAACTCTTTCCAATAAATATCAAGAAACAAGAAAAACAATCATGCATCAAACATAAATTATGAAACACTTTCCAACACTCTCAAAATACTTTAACAAGACTGGGTCGTTTAATAAGGTGAAACTTAATACCTAAATAAACAACACATTTGATAATCCATTTACAGCAATTATTACCTATGGTCGGAAAAAGATATGAATTCTCTTGTGCAGCTTTGTATATCATTTATAGATTTGATACATTCTTCCAGTATGCTATAATTTAATTCAGTTATGAAACACAGCTGAAAATACTCCTTCAGCAATTTCCACCAATAAGTGAAAATGTACTCTAATTCTTTTATGCAGCCCTGAAAATGATCTATTGAATTTATACACACCAAGTAATATGTAGAAAATTAGTTAAATTTAAAAACACATACCACAATTGAAAATGCACTCTCAGCAATTATTGTTATAGACAGTATTGTAACAATTATTTTGTGTGTCCCTGTAAATGAATGATAAATGCTATGTACACCCTATTCTATATTAAACATCTTGTAGTCCATATCTGTGATCTATATTAAATTCAATATGTTGAAACAGTGTAACATCATTAAAATAAACTACAAAAAATATTTCCTCATGGACCATAATGTAATGGCAATCATTTGAGTGTCCCTGTAAATGAACTGTAAATTCTACACACTTCATTTTCAATAATGTACATGCCATGGTAAAACTCAATAACATATCAATTGCAAAGCCATCTGACTATATTTACATGAGTTAAAGCACAGACAGAGAGATGGCTAGACAAACCAAATTCATAAACACTTTTCAACTATGTTGGAAAGTGTTAAAAAGATGAGATTTGGATAGTTGAGTTGTACATAGAGTGCTCCTTGCAGCAAAGGATGGTTTAAATCAAGGTAACTCAGCGATTCCCAGGGGGCTGACATATAACAGAACAAGAATTAAAGGTAAGAGATCAATATCATTTTTGTATAAACAAAATGGTGAAACACATGTTATTTTTGATGGAGAACCCAAATTCATCATCAAAGTTTAACAAAACAAATGTCGGAAACAATACAAACCGAATTGTAAGAGTTATTGGCTTTCAATATGTAATCTAAAATACTAATAATTTTTTTAATTTTACAAAAATATTGATTGTAGAAAACATTTGTGGAATCCCAACTGCTGTGAATAAATAAATAATTTACCATAATATCAATTTATATAAGGCATACATATTACAGGTGTTTCTTCATGCATTGGTCTAGATATTCATGTTTGAAAGTTCTTGTGGCCTGTACCGAGAAGAAAAGGTAACTTCCCTATTCCATGTTTCTACGAATTTGGCTAATTTTACTCAAACATCTAAAGGTAAAATGCATTGAATTAAATTATGGAAGATGCCCAGTTTTCAACACTACTGATTTTGAATGAGAATTTCGAAAAATTAATTATCACCAAGTTGGCTTCCTTTATGGCGACCTATTTTTGTTGCCAAGTATCGCCAAGCTTGACAATAATTTGATGCTGGCAGATATGACTATGTAGTTTTAAGCGTATGACAGTAGCAGCAATGATTACAACAATAAAAGAAAATTTGCGAGAAATCACGTTGATGACAACTGTTGTAATGATGTTTTGTCATACCAAATACCACGTATTTGATTCGAACTACTTCAGGTTACAAGAAGATTTGATCTCCCCAGGGAATCATGGAAATGAGCTTTCTTCACCTCTCTCCCCCTCACTAATAGTGGTTCCGTGCACCTACAAAAAATTGTAAGGAGTTTCCTGTCATCTAGCATCTAGTCTTGGTCAACATTGAGCTTTATTCTCTACTGATATTTCCTGCTTCATAATGGCTTGGATTTTAGCCAAAAGCATTTGGAGAGAGTTACTGTACTGTTAACATCTAAGGTTTTAAAGTTTTTAAAAATCTTTTTGTATATATTTTCATCAAATACCTATTTTAGTAAATTTTAATGAATCATTTTCATGAATGTTTTCATATTTTATGTCTCGGAATTATGTAAAAAAAAAACCTAATTTGATTGGGCTGTAAGGACGGAAATTACACTTAAAACATCTGACAGAATCTCCATTACAATGGGTTTTGTTTTGTATTTTAAAGCTTTGGCAGACATCAAGGCACTTTGATAATTTTCAGACTGAAATCCTGAAAAAGATAAATTAAAATTAAATTTAGCCATATGAAAAAAGAAAATATGAACAGTAAATAGTCTATTCTATGATTCATGTACAATTTTAGAGAAATAACAATAATGTGATTAATACAAATCTCTGTCTTGCAAAAAATATTATAACAGGCATGTACATATAAAAAGAACCAGATTTAGAAATCATGGATAAATATAAATAATGGCAATAATCAGACTAATGTCAATCTATAGTTTTCATAACTCTTATGAAATACTATTTAACATTTTTTTAGCTTAAATAAATATTACATAAAAATGTTTAACTAATATTTTATCTTGAAAATTTTAAACTAGTAATTAAAAAATGCAGTATTGCAATTAACAATATAAAAGTACACAAAAAATGGGATCAATTACCTAAAAGATGACTAAAATACTTTAATAGATGTTTAAAAAATTACATTAAATTGATCTAGTACTTTTGGTTATGCACCTAGCCTTCCTCAGGATTCAGGATTGAAACTGACTTCACTTGTCTGGATCTCACTTGTAAATGGCACACTTAAAAATTGAGAACTCGAACACATTCATCCAGATTCAAATGATTGATACCATTAACAGGAAAGAGGTGGGGGAAGGAGGGGAAATTTAATACATTTTATTGCTTTCTGATTAAATTTCTTCTTCTGCCTTATATTTGGAATATTATAAGATAATATGTCATTGCACTCTTTTTCATTCTTGTTTAACTATTTTTATAGATTCACAGACTGTTAGCTCATAATAATTCTTCAGAGGGCATATAATACTTGCATTACTGAGATCTAGATGATTTTATTGTAATTTTTTTTAAAACATCTATTAAAGTATTTTAGTTATCTTTTAGGTAGTTGATCATATCGTGTATTTTTATATTGTTATACTAAGATGAATTTTAGCATTCTGAACTAGTTTATTTTATGTTGCAATTAACAGAAAAAAGAAAAGAAAGAATAAATACATCTTTTAAAAATAAATAAATATGAACAAATTAAAAAAGAATTGAACACATTTCAAAAGCAGTATAGTTTAATCAAACACAAATACATGATTATTACAACAAAATTAGCAATGGTTTATGAAAATTGTTTATCAATTCTTTTAGCTGCTGAGAATCAACAATTTATCACAAAATATATACATAAGAGGCATACATATTACAAGTGTTTACTCATGTATAGTTTTAGAGTCTCTGCATGTCTAAAAGAATCATTACACATATTAAATGAATATGGTTTCTTTCCTGTATGTATAAAGTGTTACGTCTTAGATTCTGAGGTACAGTAAAAGCTCCATTGTATATTATGCACTTTGAAGGCTATTCAATAAAGTGTATCAAAGAATGTTTTTTTAATGTCACATTTAATATTTGTAAAAAATGAACAGAGAACAAGTATAAAACTCTTAAGAGAATGTTCACTGCAATGAATTCAAATGTGCAATAATAAATTTTTTGCAGATACGAAAACATTTTGTTATTTATTACAGTGAAATCCCCAAAAAGGTAATATAAAATTAATTTGAGCTATATAAAGAAAATAATTGTAACAATAACAAACAATCCATATTTTGATTTCTGTATATACAGTCAAATTTGTTTAATATGAGCACGGCTAAAACAAGGACATGGTTAAAATAAGCAATTTACACATTAATAATGTTTCGTCATTTAAACTATACTATGATTTTCATGCTTTTTATGAGCTATAAAAGTAGGATCCCGGTTAATACGAGCAAAACATCTGTTCATTTCAATGTGATTCTCGGCAAAATGTAGGGTAGAATTAGGAGAGAAACTCTTTCTTATCGAAAACTGTTTTTTCTCAACAATAATATTGCTACATTACACCTGTTAGTCAAAATGTAGTCATTTATCAGTTTTGCCAGACAGAATTTCATGCTTCTTCCACCCCCCCACACCCAAGAAAATGTAAAGAAATGTCCTAAGGTTGTGAAACAATGAACAAAAGAAGGGATAGATAAGAACATTTCATATTTCACTCACTTGTAAGATTTACAAATAAACCTTGGAAAACAAGATCATAGAAATCTTATTTGTTATTTCTTTAAATACAGATCCTGGGACATATTAACCAGCCTTTTCACTAGCCTTATTGCACTGTAAAAGTTAAAAAGATATGTGAAATCTATAGCTCAAAAATTGAAGTAATTATTACAATGTTAGCTCAGTTTTTCCAGGAAAAAAGGGAAATTATTAGTTGTATTACTGTACATCGAATTCATGCACTTCAAAATTACTAATTTTTTTTAGACGCTTTGATTTCAGTAGTGTGAAGGCTATTCAATAAAGTGTATCAAAGAATGTTTTGTGATCTTGTATAAAAAAAAATCTGTTTAAAAAAATGACACTCACAAAGGGATTCACAGCGTATAGCAGAAATTTTTATTATTCCTACCACTATTTTGAAATTATTATCTTCATGATGTATTTCTATTGCATATGTTAAAAAAGAAGAGTACAGAAGATTATTGATTAGATATACTAGTAGAAACAATAAACTATTTCCTGTATGCTGCAAACTCTGGGTAGGACTGAACATTTTATATTAAGTTTATGATATTAAGTTAATTTTAGTAGTGATATAATTAGAGCAATTAATTGTAACTAATAGACCCGTGGGAGGATTTTGCACTGCAGTATAACAATTTTTAGCAATATCTAATATTTTTTAGATGCAGGTGTAAACTTCTAAAGAAAAATTAAGGATAAAAATATCTGCAAACAACATTAGTCAAGACAGAATATCATCTTTTTTATTCTATCAAAGTTACAGTAAAAACTGATCAAAGATAACAAAAGGCATGCACAAGAAAAAAAAATTAACAATCGTATTTTAATTGTATTAGAGGATGATGTCATCCACGTCGAAAAAAAAAAGGAAGCAAAGAAAAATAAACTGAATAAATAAAATACAATTTAATATAACAAAGCATACATTTTAGGCTATACGTGCAATTCCACTGATTCGATCGATCGATGGTGTCTTTTTTTCTTCTAAACATTTTAATTAAAATTTTTCTTTTTTTTTAATCATAAATATAAAATAAACACGTATAAAGACATCCCAATTTATCTTTTTTGTACTATTTATTTTTTTATAATCATTGCTGAGCACGATATAAAGCAGTATTTTATTTTTGTGACAACACTGATTTGAGGAAAACCTTTCATTTAATTTATGAAAACAATGTTGATTTAATTTTGTAACTAACTGCAATTTTTAATCAGCAAACATGTTTTAACGAAATGCGAGTGTACTATATCAGAAGACTGTTCAAAATCCTTTCATACAGTATCTCATTCATCGTTCTGCATTTTGTATTTGCTTACAAAAAGGGATGTTGACAACAGTAATAATATGTATATGATAATTTTAATTATGTGTACATTTTAAAGATTCTTATTATTTTCCTGAGTATTATGAGTAATGGTTAATACGAGGACTTTTATAATTCTTTTGCTTCTCATATTAAGAGAGTTCGACTGTATAAAGAAAAATTACATTATTCTTATTATTATGAATCTTTCTTCTGAAAAGAAACAAGAAATAATAACTCCAACAAAAACATTATTGTTAAAAAAGAAAGGGATGAGCCAAATTGTCCTTCATTTCTGTGCTATACTGAGAAGGAAGGTCTTCATAAGTGCATACTCAAAACAAATTGAAAAAATTACAGAATATTCTTGTCATGAGGATAGATGTGTCTATAAAAAATTTCCTGTGGAACCTCAGTCCACAAGTATCCAAAAACAATAATGAAATTTTCATTTTTTGGCGATTTATCATGTGTTACCGAATATTTCTATGTCTTGCATTATGGTTCATATTGTTCTCTTACAATAAAAGAAACTGATAATTAAAAGTTCTTGATAGTAAAATTTCTATTATTTAAGCACATAAAGAAGAATTTAGTATCAGTCAAAAATCTCTTCAAGACTGAAATCAGTCCTGAGACTGGAGATCTTGCACCCATGCAACTTAAAAATATTATATAAGCTTATAGAAATAATAATAAAATAAACTATTTTATAGTTAATTTAGAACTGCACATTTAAACACTTGTTTAACAAGCAATTTCCAAATGCATTAAAAACACTTGTATTTGGCGAGGAAAAAAGTGTTGCTTGATAAATTGGGTCTTTTACTGCCAAATACGCAATAGTAATTTTTTTTAGATTTTCTACTGGGATTCCTCAGCTAAATTTGACTGATCCTTCATAACACACATAAGTAGTTTCATTAGCATTTTTTTTTTTCAAAATATGTTGAGTATGCGCTTTGAAGAGACCTTCTTTGTGAGATCAGGAGTTTGCCCAAAATATATTCTGAATTTTTCGTTGAAAAAGTTCTTCTGTGACTTGACCCTTTTAGAAGTGTTCTCAAACTTTCAAAGTACACATTTTATATTTATTTGATTTGATTTAACCACATTTTAACATGAAATCCAAGAACTAGTTTTTAACTTTCATTAGCAACATCTGCTACCTATTTAAATGGAGAGATTTTAAGAACAAAAAATTCACTATTCTACACGCATTCAAAGCTGTGAAGGTACTACATTATACATGTGATGTCACAACCCAGAGCTGGCAGTAACTTTGATTCATTATGTTTAATGATCTCAAAGAGGTAAAAAAATTAAAGCATGTTTAAACATAAAATGTTTTCACATACCTTTTCAAATTGAATCAAAATAACTTCATTTTACTGAATAAAAACCAAATGCAAGTTCTGCTCTGAGAAGAAACATAGATCATGTTGCATCAATCGTACATATTGTTCTTTGTTTCAAATTTCTAACATTATAAAAAACAGTAAATAAGGTAGGGGAAGACAGGATAAGAATATAAAAATCAGATAACGTAAAATTTTTTAAGGTTAACTCTTCCTAGTCTTCTCTTAATATAAAGAAGGATCAAAATTACATTTCATAGAAATAAAATTTCCTTAAACCATACTTTGAACATATAATCACATCTAAATTCTCTAAAAATATGTTAAATTCTAAGAAACAGATGGAGTTTTTTCTTAACCCATTCGAGACCATGGGTGCATATATGCACCCTCAAAAATGGCTTTAAGTGCTTGAGTTTGATACCGGTAAAAAAGAAAAGTAAAATTGATTTTATTTAATTACGGCATTTTTGTGATTTGTAAACTTACGTCAAATAATTAACAAAAAGTGGTACCAAACGAATAAAATTCGTGTAAAAGATGCTGGTCCTGAACGGGTTAAACCAGGATGTAGAATCAGCACTTATTCAGTAGAAAAATTATCTGAAGCAACATAAAACACACAAAATCAAATTTTGTGTAGGTACATACAAATGTAAAGTTGGGGTTTTTAAAACAACATTTTCAGAAAATTCTATATTTCACATATAAGGGGCTTTTCTTTAACATGAATTTTATAATGTGTATTTAAATGATGCCTATGAGAAAAATTCTTAGAGCATACATCACAACTGAATGGTTTTTCACCAGTATGGGTGCGACGATGTGTCTTTAAAACCTTTCTCTGAGAAAATGTTTTGGAACATACTTCACATATGAATGGCTTTTCCCCAGTATGAATGCGACGATGATCATTCACGCTTTCCTTATGAGAAAATCTTTTAGAACATACATCACAACTAAATGGCTTTTCTTCAGTATGAATGAGGAGATGTACACTTAGGTGTACCTTTTGAGAAAAACTTTTAGCACACATTTCACATTTAAATGGCTTTTCTCCAGTATGAGTGCGTAAATGTTTGTTTAGTTGCCCCCTTTCAAAAAATCTTTTAGAGCACAGTTCACAAATAAATAACTTTTCACCTGTATGCATAGCAAGATGTCTCTTTAGGTGATCATTTGAAGAATATCCTTTAGAACATACATTACAAATAAATCGCTTTCCCTCTGTATGCTTGCGGATATGTTTGTTTAGATTGCTACTCGACGAATATCCTTTGGAGCATACATTACAAATGAATGCCTTCCTTTCATTATTAAGAAGATGCGATTGATCATCCATATTGAGAAAAGGTTATAGAATGAAAATCCTATTGAAAAGCTATGAGTGTATATATATGCTCAATTTAATAGAACATACTTTAGTGAAAATCTCAAACAATCTTCAGAAGTTTATATATCTATATATATATATATATATATATATATTACTTGTACGACAGAAGATGGATATGTAAGTTTTTTGTTTCAATATTTTTTTAGAATATATTTGCTCACAGCAGTGCAAAAATGAATCCATACTATTTTTTATGGAAAAATGTTTTTCTTTAAAAAACTGCTTATTGGTAGATGTAAAAAGATATTTCTGTGTCCATTCAATGTGAGAAAATTTTCAGGTTCGTTCTTCAGTAATAAGATGATGTCTGGTCCAGTTTTTACACCTGTAATATAAAGATTTCATTTAATAAATGAATTTATTATTTGTAATTAATAGATTTATAATATTCTCATCTATTTTTTAAAACAAAGTACAAGTAACAAGTACTTGTTTATATATCAGGAGGGTTTGTAATTTTTCAATGATTTAAAATCATTATAATAAATCTGACTGTTATTTTTGTTGAAGCATTAAAATCATCATTGCAAGCCTTATATGTTTATGCTTTCATTCGACTCATTCTTCATTGATACTAAATTTAATATTCAATTGCTCTATCTTAAAAGATACATTAAACAATTAAAATATGCTGGAAGACTATGTATATAATAAGAAACACACTTTGGAAATTGAAAACGGCCATAATAGTTGAAGACTATAAATCAATTAATTGTCAATATACAGATTTCAGTAACTGCACAGGGGATTATGAAGGGTTTTTCTTGGGATCCATTTTGTGAAAAGTAAAAGTCATTTTCATGAAATTCATTATATTTTTCTGAAAAATGACATTTTGTTGTGAAAGATGAAATCAACTTACTCAATTCTGAACCAAGCATTTAAAATTAATAACAACTGATTTAAGTAACTTCTGCTAACGTTTTCTTTCATGAACTTGTTTTGTTTCCAATTTATGCATTTTTAAACACAATAAAATGAAAATAATTAATGAAGAGCATGTTTTTATGGAATAGTTTTTTGAAGGTGTCTGTTTTATTAAATGGATTTTTGTGAAGGGTCCCTAAATATGTCCCATATTTTGCCTGGACCGACTCCTGTTTCGAGTTCAAAGATTTTCAATACATTTCTGAGATTTAGAAAAGAATGACCCATGAATACGACAATAATTTTTAATGCACTCTTCTATTACAAGATTCCTACAGATCAGAGAATTTCCCTAATTTCAGGTCAGAAATATCAGTATTTACTGAGACAAAAACTCACTTTATGCAATCGTGCGATTGCATAGATTGAGTTTTCGTATAAAAAATAATGGTATTTTCAGTGAAACTGTAGGAACACTGTATTAAACAAATAGTTTAATATGATTTATAATATTGATTTTTTAACTACCAAATTGTTAAAAAGGTAAAACAGTTATATAGAATTTTGTCCAATATAAAATTACAATAGAATGGTTTTAACAATTACACAGCTAATTTATTACCATACTAGCTGATCTGCCTGGCATTGCTAGTGCCCGTGATCAGTAAGACAGTCGAAAACCAAGTTGAATGAGACAAATCCCATTGTAATCTAGCCCATAGAACTCGAGATAAGAATGCGACTCCTGGCGGTGGAAAGTGGAACTAAAATCTGTAAAACATTTGAAAACGAAGTTGAATGAACCAAAACCTGTTGTAATTGGGCCCATAGAACTAGTGTATATATATATATATATATATATATATTAGCTGACCCACTCAGCATTCCCCCAGGCTGTGATAATAACCTTAAACAAAACTCAAGATTGTATGATTTTATATCTTCGGAAAATCTTTCAAATGAATCTAGTTTCTGGGGTCCCACTGCCTTTGGCAGCATAGAGTATTCAAAATGAATTTATTTAAGTGTTCATAGAGAACTTATTTAAATGTAAAGAGTTTCCGGAGCCCCAATGCTTTCGGCAGCGTCTAGTGTGTTCCCAACAAACCTCTTTCCAAATGAACCTGTTACCTGGGCTGCCTAAAACAGAGTGTACCAGGAGTGCTCTGCATGTGCTGGAGACAATCGAAAAGGAAGTTGAATGATCCAAACCCTGTAGCAATCAGGCTTATAGAACAGGAGATAAGAATACATCTTCTGGCTGTGGAAGGTGGGACTAAAATCTGTAAGATAATCGAAAACCAAGTTGAATGAGCCAAACCTCATTGTAATCGGTCCCATAGAACCTGAGATTAGAATGAGCCACCTGGCGGTGGAATATGGAACTAAAATCTGTAAAACAATCATAAGCTAAGTTAAATGAACAAATTCCCATTGAAATCAGGCCCACAGAATCTGACAAAAGAATGCACCCCCATGCAGTGGAAGGTTCCTCCCCCTGTGAATTGAACAAATTATCTTTAACATTACCGCAATATTTAATTTACGGATGAAATCCCATCCCATCTAAATTTAACCCCCTATTTTCAACAGTAACACGATTTTTAATTTGCGGCTGTAGTGAGTAAATGTAAGTTGATACCAAAAAAGAAGATTAATATTTAAAAAATTGGGTAGTTGGGGGTCTAAGGAAATTTTTAGTAGCTTATAAAGTAGCTGGAGGACTCTACAGCTATGTCAAAGAAAATTGCAAGAGAACCAGATCATTTTTAAAGAAGATGCACCAAGGGTCCAAAGAAAGAGATTAATATTCAAAATTGGTGGTAGCTAAGATCCAAGAATTTTTTTGTCGTTCATGTTGTACTGGAAGACTTAAGAAATTGTTAGAAAAAAAAAAAACTAGTGAATCAGACGATTTTTATGGGAGCAAAAGGGGCCAACTGATAGTTTTGAGCAGGACCCTAAGAGGAAAACATTTTAAAAGGTTCTAGTATTTAGCACTTTAGATCTTCAATTAGTCAAAATTAAGCATAGGGTATGAATTAATCATTAGAATAAAACTTCCCTATGGCCTCAATAAAAATAAGAGGGCAGTGGCCTGAGGACAGAAGGCTAAAATTCAATTTCAAAGTTATGTATTGAGAGGTTGACACAATAAGGGGGGGGGGGTGAAAAATGCATGATGCACAAAAAGTTCAAGGGACTCTGGACCGGGAACCAGTCTTAACTGGAATGTAGAAATGGGGGAATTACTAAGTTGAGAAAGGGCTCCCAAAACGAAGAAGAGCAGATAAAAAAGTCGCAAGTTATTAACAATTTAGGGCACAAGAATGTAAAGAGGCCCAGGGTTCTCCAATCTTAAAAAATTAAAAATCTGAGCCTCAGGTGTATTCAGGACCTGCTTTGGACTGTCCGATCACAAATTTGCAGGGTTTTACTTACGGTAGATTTCGCTAGCCATCGCACACATACTGACAGATACATACACATACTTTCTTTTATTAATATAGATATTGTAAGAATGTATCAGTGCGTAATTAGATGGTTTTTCATCGCTTGCAAAGTTAATATGTTCCCAGTTCTTTAATCCACACTCACTTCAAACAACGCTCACTAAAATATGCCAGTTGTCTGCGAACCCGATTACGGAAATTTCCTTATACAAACATACATACATGTGAATACAATCATGCATACACATTGCTATCATGACATACATGATATTATATTTTTCTAGATTTTTTGTTTATTATTCGTTAGCATGCAGCAAATATGGAAGTACCCAAATTCATGTTCTCCGTATTCGTATGAAATTTCTTTCTTTCTTTTTTTGTTAAATATAAAATTCAAACCAAATTACGTCAATTTGGAAGTTACAAAGAATGTAAGGTCTAATGGATCAGTTTCGGGGCTAGCGAGAAAGATGGGCTACCACGCTTCTCCAATTTAGAGTAGTCACGTGACGCCCACGGTCTTAGCTGAGCTGAGAAAACCAGTTGATACAATAGATCACTGCCTCCATTTTAGAATACTATCATATACGTCATTCTTTAATTTGATAAAATTTGTTACTTTCCCAAGCAACGGAATCATGATTATCAAATCTTACATATATTTCAAAACACTGGGATAATTATAAGTACTATTAAAATAATTTGTAACAAGGTATAAAGTTATTAAAACTGAAGAACAATTAATGAGCCCTTAATATCCTACAAATCATTGTGAATAGACCAAAATATAACACAAACTACGTAAATATAATTTATTTAACATTTCAAAATGGAAGTACAGTTTAAGATTTAGGAAAAAAAAAACCTGTCAATTATTTTTTTTTAATTTCAAACAGGTCTTTTATACCCTAAATATCAATATTTCTCCACCAAAATTATATACGGTCATGGGATATATATTTTATATACCGTAAAATTCTGTTAATCTGCCCCCCTAAACACGACGGAAATTCGTAAAATAAGCAGGGGGGACGCTTACATGGTATTAAAACTGTAGTATATGATATTTATGGGTGGTGGTGGTGGGGGGGGGGGAAGATGCTAATGGCAGATCATCGTAAAGCATGCATTATTTTAATAAAGTAACAAAAGAAAAACATTTTGAAAAAAAAAAATGATAGACAAAATAGAAAAAGACTATAACTTCACGATTAATGGCGATTTCAGATTATAGAAAATTCTGGATTTCAGAAGCTTTGAAACTGGAATGCATTTAGATTAAATAATAACACTAATATCTGTTATTAATATGGTAACAGAAAAATAAAAGGAACTTAATAATTTAAAATAATTAAAATACACTGAGAAATTGTAGCTGAAAACGTCCTGAAATAATTTCGAGAACTAGTAACATTTTATGCGGTGTCGCCATCTGTTGTAAGTTAGGAAGATTAAATAACCGTTTTTTCTTTTAAAATCAGGATTTTGTATCTATAAATGTTAAATAAATAACACAAATCACAAAAATTGAGTAGATATATAATGAATTGGTAGTGTTGCCAGATTATTAAAACAATAAATATTACTACCACAAAGACAGCACAAATTACGCTACAAATTCGACTGTGTATCGACAATTCGATTGATCTGATCAATCAATCGATATATATTTTTGTGATTGGTTTTCATAATAATGTTAAATACAACTGTAAATTCTTTAATAAAATACTCTTTTAATGAAAATATTTTCCACACAGCATCAAACACACATTTTTTTAACTTATTTCATGAGAAACTTTCACTATCGATATGTTTATTACCTTCATATCGCCATGGAGATAAATTTACAGCAAAACTAATGTTTAAACTAATGTTTAATGGTTATATTGCTTTTTCATATCGACAATGTGTTTGTACATGTTTGCGATATATCAAAGAATCATCACGCCTTTCTGATCCGTCGGAAAAAAAAAACACTCGGGAGATAAAATTTTTGGTGTTGATCTTGACGCGCACGGCACAATTTCTTTTGGGGGAAGGCGCTTTCTCGGGATTTTTTGAATTTTCCAATTTGTTTACAAAGTGGGAGGGGGGCGCTTAATCGGGAAGGGCGGATTAACGGTATTTTACGGTAATATATAAAAAATTTTAAAGCTTTACTAGAAAAACAAATATTTTAAAAAATGAAATGTGCTCAATATTTATCACTGAGCATAAGATAAATAAAATATTTTTAACACACAAAAAAGCTAAAAATTAATATTTTTTCACCAAATTTTTTCATAGCAAAGAAATTATAATTAAATCTTATAAAAAATTCAAAACACTATCATAATTTTAAGTATATTAAATAAAATTACTTATAAACAGTTATAATGTCAAAAGTGAAATTTATATATACATTTAACTGTACCTAGATCTCTGTACCCTAGAAGTCACTGTAAATACGAAAAATTAACACATACTAGATACTACTTAAGAATAATTATATAACATATAAAAAATGCTAAAGCTGTAGAACAATTTAAGTTATTGAGAAAATTTATAACCTAATATCAATATTTTTGCACCACAGGCATTGGACACACACTTTATATAGTACATAACATTTTAAAAATTTTAGTACAAAAATAAGTATTTAAAAAAAGATATTAAACTCAATATTTATCTCAGAGCACATAATATATTAAAACGAGAAGCAAAGATCTTAATTTTTCAGGGCAAATTTGACCTTATTTCGCATGCCTCAGCTTTTTTTGAAGAATAGATAAAGCAGCAAATAGAATTAAGAAGAAACAAGAGGGTTGGGGAAAGAATAGCTCACCTATTGGCCTTCACTGCTCACAACCCTACCCCTAAGAAATACTTCTTCTAAATTCCTTTTCGTTCCATTCTTATTCCCCCTTCTTGGAGGAAGCATCCATTCTTCCACCTGCTTTGTTTGAAAGAGGGGTGAAGAAAAGGGAAGGGGAGGGATGCGCTTTCATATTTTTGAAGGCTGGAAAGGTAAATGGGAGGGGGGGGGTGAGTTCTTCCATTCCATAGAATTTGAAAAAGGGTCATTTTCTGGGGAAGAAAATATACTTCTTTTACAACCATATACCAATATTTCTAAGGTAATTTTTACACAGGCTGTAAAACCTTTATACTAGGTGTACCGGTTAATTCCCGCTGTTTTACTTAATAGATGGCAGCAGCTATTAATGCAACGTTCAATCATTTGACATATAGTGTGTTTTGTTGTACTAACATAAGGCTTGAAAACCATAAATGTCAAAAGTTCTCAAAGTAATAACATCATATAAATATTTGTGCTCAAAAATGTCGAATTTCGTTCCTTCCAAAGAGTATTTGCGGACTGTGCTTTTGTTTCTGTTTCATTCCAAGAAATCGGCTGCTGAAAGTCATAGAACTCTTGTGAAAGTTCATGGTGACAATGCATTATCAGAAACAACATGCAGAGATTGGTTTCGACGATTTAAAAGTGGTGATTACAGCGTTGAAGACAAAGAACGTCCAGGTCAGCCAAAAAAGTTTGAAGATCCCGAATTGGAAGCTTTGCTCGATGAAGATCCGTGTCAGATCAGTCCGAAACAGTTAATGGCCAACGCTACCGACAACAAATGATGAATTTGAACCATGAATTGATCGAAAAACGGCCAGAATGGGCTAGAAGACATGGAAAAGTGATTTTGCAGCATGACATTGCTCCGGCTCATACCACAACTTTGGTCACAGACACCGTGTAAAAGCGCTGGGATGGGAACTGCTGCCTCACCCGCCGTACTCTCCAGACCTGGCCCCGTCCGACTACTATTTGTTTTCATCAATGTCGCACGCATTGGCAGAGCAACACTTCGATTCGTACGAAAATGTGAAAAAATGGCTCGATGACTGGTTTGGCTAAAAAAACAAACAATTTTTTTGGCGAGGCATCCACAAATTGCCAGAAAGATGGGAAAAATGTGTAGCTAGCGATGGCCGCTGGTTTGAATAATCCATTTTTATTATTTTCTATGTATTTTTAGCTTCAAAAATCAATAAAAAACAGCGGGAATTAACCGGTACACCTAGTATTTATAACTATTAAAAATTTCAAAGGGCTTTGGCAACAAAAACTTTTTCATTAATGTTTTCTTATGAGCACTTTTATCACTAATTATCAGTATTTTTTATTTGGGGTTTTAAGATTTTATCACGGGCCCGGGCAATGCAGGTCTGGTCAGCTAGTAGGTGTTAATAAACTAAATAAAACAATTTTTAAAACACAAAATGTCTAAAAATTAATATTTTTTTACCGAAATTTCTTCCAAGCAGCGGAATTATAAATGGTAAAGCATATAAAAAGTTCAAAGCACAGATATAATTTTAAGTATAGATATATATATAAAAATTGCAACCAGGTATAATGTTCTCAAAAGTGAAAAAAAAAATGGAAATATCCAACTGAGTTCTTTGTAGAATAGAAAACATTGTAAATACCCCAAAATTTAACACAGACAACTTCAGAATTATTTATTTAATAAATAAAAATTTGAAAGCTGTCGCCCAATTTCAAATTATTTGAACAATACGGATTGTTCAAAGAAAGCAAAAAAAGTGAAATTTTTTCAAGCAGAACTTTTATATTCTAAATATCAGTATTTCTGCACCAAAATTATACATGGCCATTGGATACATATTTTATTTAATGTGGTATAACATTTTCAAAGCTGTATTACGAAAATAAGTACTTAAGAAAAAGAAAAAAAAAAGTGCTCAATATTTACCTCTGAGCATGTAAGAGTTAATAACGAATTAAAACAATTTTAACACACAAAATATCTAAACAATAATAATTTTTCGCTGATATTTTTCCCAGGCTGCAGAATTATAATTGTCAAATAAAAAGTTCAAAGCACTGGCATAATTTTATGTATATTAAATGAAATAATTTGTACCCAGATGTCAAAAATGAAAAAAAAAAAGAAAATATTCAACTGGGCTCTTTATATCCTAGAAGTCATTGTAAATACTCCAAAATTTAACACAGCCTATTTAATAATGATTATTTAAATATATAAAATTTTCAAAGCTGTAACACAATTTTAAGTTATTAGAAAAAATACAGCAGGATGGATTACCGTATATGCTCGTGTATAAGTTGATCCCCATAATTCTTAAGCAAAATTTTGAAAAAAATTGATTTTTCGTGTATAAGTCGAACCATATTTCAGGTAATATGTTGAAAAATGATTTGTAATCGAGGATAAAAAAAAAATAAATTTTCATTAAATTAGTAATTTTTTTTTAATGCAACATTTTAAAACTGTATAATTATGTACAACTGAAGAAGCTTAAACTATTTTGAAACCTATTCATATCAATTTAATGATACTTAAAAAGAAAAAAATTCTTTCAAAAATCTATCCAAGCCTTATTTACAAGGGTAAACAACTTCTTAGACTGCTAAAATATAGTACGTCTTTGTATTGTAGGACTTTTAGAAGAGAGATCTAGAAGCATTCTCAAGTTGAACTCTTTTTAAAAAGGGGGTTAAAATGTTGAAAGGGATGTCCCTGTATTGGAGGTGATTCTATCCCAAGAGAAAATGGGTGCAGAACAATTACAGGAACATTCTTGTTGAGTTTTTTTTGTCATTCACAGGGAAATGACCATTGTCCGCTGTTATCTCTCTCTTCAACTTAGACCCATATGTGATTACTTAAAACACTTGCCCATTCACCTATAATCTGCGATTTTTTTTTTTACTATCTCGTGTATAAGTCGACCCTCCATTTTCAATTCCCAAATATCATCTAAACTTCGACTTATACACGAGTATGTATGGTAATATCTATTTAAACATTAGCCAATTCTTCTAGATTACAATTTTACCGATCTACTTAATTTCGTAGAAATAAAATTATCTGTGCTCTGGTGAAAAGACTAAATTGTTATAATTGAACCAAAGATTTAGAATATATAACGTTACACACTTAAAAGTCTTATATATAACACTCAAATGGAGAAAGGGTTGATACTTACATTTGACAGATTACATATTATCACTGGTCTCGACTTCATCTAAAGCGATGACAATTTTTTCATAAACAATAAACGAAAGTAAATTTTCAGTAGAAAAGCATACTCGCAATGAAATGTATGTTATTTTTTCTTAATATTTCAGAACAATCTAATTATCAAATCGAAAACACAGCGGTAGAAAACGAACTAGTCAAATTCTTTTGTTTGATAGCTGTGCATCAAAGTGAGTTTCGAATAAGACTGCGACTGTCACGTGATTTTTAACTGCGGTAGCCCAGTGTGTAAGCCTCAGATCAGTTTTAACTAATGTCATACCCTAGCAAACACTTTAGCAACCTGATGAACGTTTTGGTTGCATTAAATCATTTAACAAACTGGTGTGATGCCATTAAAGCATAAAAACTTCACCATACAATAAGGAATGTTCAAGGCCTTTCAAAAGAACTTCGTCAGGTGCAAAGAAGCCGTGCAACCACTTTAAAGGCAGGAGCAAGACTTAAAGGAAATGGCAGGGAAACAGGGACAAGTTAGGGGAACAGCCAATAGGAAAGTAGAAGGCATTAGCCAATAGGAAATCAGAAAAGCAACACCCAATCACAGAAGAGAATTACCTAGAATGCAGAAAAGAAGGAAAATTATGAAGAAAATTGGAAAAATAAAATAAAATAAAATAAAAAAATAAAATAAAAATAAATAAATAAAATGCATAAAAAATAGCAGTACAATAGAGATTAAGAATTCGAAATATAAACCAAAAACTATATGATTGAGCTGAACTAGTTTTTCCAAGCTGCAGAAAGCTTGGTGGAATCAGATTTTTCATTACCGATAACATCACAATTAAGATAAATGGCTAAATTTTTCAGAAATTCTGAGGGCCTATTGGCATTAAAGATAATTTTAGCATTTTGAAAATTAAAACTATGACAAGAATCCCAAGAATGGTTGGCAATAGAAGATTTAGAAATATCTTGGTAACATAACGGGAGTATTCTTTTAAGCACGTTTCAAGATTTCTTTTATTTTGATCTATATAAGATAAATGACAACCATTGCAAGGAACATTATAAATTCCACATTTTCGGAGATGAGGAATGGGAGACTTAGTTAAGGGGAATTTCAATTTATTGACAGGTTTAAAGATAACACTAAAGTTGAAGCGTTTTAAAACTTTAGCTAATTTGAAACATAAAGGAAGATAAAAAGGCAGAACAATTAAATTATCAGATTTGATTATACAGTAGAAGATCTTTATAACACAATTCTCCATATAACGCACAACTTCTCAGATGTAAACAATAAATTTTACAGTTAAGAAACACCTGTATTCCCATTACTACATTATAAATAGTTGCTATTCTCTAGAGGACTAAATTTGATACTTCAGTTCAACTTTATCTCCTTAATTCAGAGCTTATGACTGAAAAAATTGCTATGATTTGATACAGGTATGTTTGGACAGTGTTTATAAAATAAATTTAACAATGTGTGGAATGATCTATATTATGCAAAAATTATAATATTTTGGTATGTTTCACACATATTTGACCATGTTTTACAAACTAAATTTAATGATGGGGGAAATGTGATCTACATAACGTACAACCTCATGTTTTTAGGTTTGTGTTATAAAGATCTTCTACTGTAATAGATTTAGAAAGTGTAGATTTGATAGAGATGGAGTCTCAAATTACCATACAAATGCTCCATTTTAAATAGGTTTTCATCCTATCAACTATAATTATTTCTTCCATGAGATCTATGAATGTTTTATATTTATGTCAAGATTCGTTATAGAAAAGTTCCATTTTCATAGAATTTACTATATTGTTATGTACCTATGTAAAAGCTACTAACCCATTTTCTTTTTTGTCTTTTTGCCCCGCTTTTTGTTAAAGTAGAATAGGGCTGTAAACAGATGGGAGCAGGATGTGCTGAGCATCTCCTTCACTCCCTTAGCCTTCTCTTGAGTTCCCATAATCTTTTAATACAATACGATATCTATTACTTTAAACATGGGCATATGCAGGATTTTTGATAGAGTGAGGGGAGGGAGCGTCAATAAAAAATAGTTCTTGAAAAATTTTTGCCATAAAAAACTATTAGCACTAGAAAACCTTTAAAACAAAACTAACATACAATATAAAATTGTAATCATATAATAATAATTTCAATCACAAGCAGCTTTTCATGTTTATATTTTTTAGTACTTAAAAAAAATTACATTTTCAAAGATTGAGACACAATTACCACAATAACATCATAATTAAGATAAATGGCTAAATTTTCAAGAAATTCTGAGGGGGTATTGATATTAAAGATAATTTTAGCATTTTGAAAATTAAAACTAAGGCCGGAATCCCAAGAATGCTTGGCAATAGAAGATTTAGAAATATTTTGGTTAGTAACATAACAAGAGTATTCTTTTAAGCATGTTTCAAGATTTCTTTTAGTTTGACCTATATAAGATAGATATAGATGATAACCATTGCAAGGAACATTATAAATTCCCCATTTTCGATGAGGAATGAGAACTTAGTAGAGGGGAATTTGAATTTGGTGTTAATCAAGGGAGTGTTCATGGTCCTTTTTTTAAAACTTACTATTATTGTTTGCATTTATGTTTATTTATTTATTTATTTATCATAGATATAAAATAATGCATACTTTATTTTACTTAGATTTTCTATTTAAAAAAACATTTACAAAATAATATATCCTTTTAATATTTGATTAGTTCTAAATATCTTGCAGCATCTTAACTGATGAAATGCAAAAATGTTTATCATTACCGTCATTGACATTTTTAATTATATAAATATAGAATTAATTGGACGATGATGCATATCGCAAAAAATATTTAAAACATAAAATGGCATTAAAAATCACCATAAAAGAATTTCTTAACATGAACTTTTTTTTTAACAATGTTGAAAGAATGCATAAAATTAAGAAATATTAACTAAAAATTTTATCAGATGGCGAATTTTTAAAGAGATTATCATTTTCTAACAATGGTCTCGCAATATTTTAGAGCATTCGTTACTTCATCTTTTAGTTTTTCTTCCAAACCAGAATTGTCCATATCAGTGCTTGTTCCTTCCATTATATTACAATCTGTAGCTTGTTGTCAACTTTCATATAGAAAATTTTCCTATGTACAGCATTACTCCAAACATTGCAACTGGCTTAAAAAAAAGCTTATATCAAGGAAAACAATTTCATTCTGATATTACCATGAAAGTCGCAGCAGACAATTTAAAAAAAAAATATTTTTTTGTATGTATTGTAAATTTTATCTCTCATTTACAGACGATTTTTGCATTTTTAGTTGAATTTTTATGTATGATATTGGCAATGTTTTTACTTGTTAGAATAAAAACAAATCTGAAATGTAATCTGTCATTTTTTGTGCGATTGAAAAATGATATTGAGTTTGAACTTTAATGATAAATGTATTTAGAGTGCACTAAATATTTATACAACTGGTAAAAACTTAAATATAAGTGTTACTGCTTTAAAATTTTATTATTTCTTTGAAAAGATCTAATCTCGCATACGTTTGGGAGATCCGAAGTGAAAACTATTTTGTATAAGTTATACAAAAGGAATGGTAATTTTTCATTTAAATTGCATAACAATTTAAAAAAAAAAAAAGTATTATTTTAGAATTGTGCTTAAAATATAAAAAAGTAAATAAATAAATCTATACATAAATTATCTAGGAGTTTCGTAAATAAAAATATTAGTTTAATAATTGCAGAAAAGTTATAAGTTTTTATGAAAAATTCGAAGATGTAAATATAATTTATTAGGAAAATATAAAAAAGTTCAATGATGCAGAATTCACACTTCTGCTTAAAACATACAACGTGCCAAAACTATAAAATTATTAAAAAACAAAACAAAAAGAGGGTATAGGACGGGACAGAACACTTGCATTCCGTACAGGAATCTCAAATGCTAGCACAGCACCATGGAGACCTCGTTCAAAGTTGCAATCTAATGGGTATTTCAAACGTACGCTGAACTTTAACCCTGAATTTCTCAAAAACTAAGAGCCATTTGAAGGAAACCTTTGACCTGAATAGTTAGGGGTATGACCTCTACAACATACCTTAAAATCATTAAAATCTGTGTGCATCATATTTGGTGGTCCCCCTGTAAGTCTAAGGATAGGGTCATGAGATGTTACTTTTGGTCAAACTGTTATCACTATATGGAGAATTACGTTAAGACTTGTGATCCATGTCAAAACATAGGTAGCAATCGAGATAGGTGAAAGGCATCTTTAAAGTTGGCACTGATAATTTCTGAATGCTTTACAAAAATAAATCTGGATATGGTCAATCCTTTGCAAACTAGTAGTAAAAACAACAAGTACTTAATTACATACATTTGCCTCATTTCTAAGTATCCTGATGCTATTCTGCTGGAAAATGTCACTTCCACATTCTTTATTGATGCTTTTTTTTTAATGTTTGCTAAGACAGGCTATCTGAGAGAGGTGCAAAGTGACCTAGGAAAGTCTTTTACCAGTGAGTTAACAACAGAATTTTTTAATATATTTGGTATCAAGGTGTCGCATAGCACAAGTTTTCTATTTGGAGTTGAACAGCATGGAAAGGATGCATTCTACTTTGAAGAAAGAACTTAAAGCCTTGTGTCTCGAGTTAGGTTGTGACTGGGAAGAAGTTTTGCCAATGGCGTTGTTTATTCTAAGAACTGTAATGTATAAAAGTACTGGGTTTAGTCCTGCCAAGCTGATTCATTGTAAGAACTTGCATATGCCCCACACTTTAGATTATGAGAATTGGATGGGTTAAGATAATACAGATCAAAATGTGGTAGATTACAATTTGAACTTGATGAATAAGGTTTAAAAAGTATCAGGATTTGGCAACTAGGTGTATGGAGGAAGTCATGGTACAATCGGAATGAAGTAACTAGAAATTTCAAAGTCATTTACCAGGTGCTGGTTCTGGCAACATTAAAGCCCCCATAAGATGGCCGTAAATAGGATCGGGCCGGGAACTTTCACAGAAGTGATTTTGGAAACAAATTATACTGTTGATTTGCCAGAGAGGTGCAATAAGGTGACTATCTACCATATGAATCATTTGAAACCTTATTACAAGTGGCCTGAATTTATAATCTGCTGACTGACATAGATGTGAAAGAGGTAGAAGATGTTGCGATCCCTTATCCCTAACCAAACCTATGCAAATTGACTTTTGGGAAATTGTGTATAACAACAAGCTGGAGAAAAAAGTGACGGAAAGCCAAATAAGTACATTTAAGAAGGTTATAGAGAGAAATAACAAATTATTTTCTTCAGATCTAGACATACCCATTTGGTAGAGATGGATATCGAGTTGATAAATGAGTCGCCAGTAAGGATCAAACCATATAGAATGTCACATAGGCAGACAGAATTTTTGAGGGAGGAAATTAGGAGACTATTGGAATTAGGATTGATCAAGCTAGGGCAGTCCGATTTTATGTTCCGATTTTGGTAGAGGTTCTGGGAAAGGATCGTTGTCCCTGCATAGACTATCGGAGATTAAATGCGAAGACCCAAACAAAGTTTTTCCCACTCCCCAATATACAGGAGTTTGTAGAAAACTTTACTTGATTTATGCATTGGTATATTTTTTTTTACGAGTATTGTGTTTTTTTTTAATTTAGTAATTGTATATGTTTTGTGTATCATTCAGTATTTTATAGAATTTACTTTGATTTCAAGGATTGCACTGTGACAGTTGTTGAACTCTGATAAATATCTCATCTGTTTTATTAAATTTAATTGTGAAAGTGTTTTTACTATTTGAATTGTTATGAGAATTTATAAGTGAAATCTAGGATGGTGATGAGTAGTTCAAAACTGAATATGTGTGTGTCTGTATGAACCTTGTATAGAAAATTAAATGTGCATAAAGCAGGGTTGGTATTTTTGCTAGGACAGGACAGTGGTAAAAACTGGATAAAACCAGGCCAAAAATTAGAAAAAAATGGCAAATTCTTATTGGTCTTTAATTTGTGGCAAGATTAGGAGTCGATGCAGGTTTTTTTTTTCTTCGGGCCCATTTTGTGAAAAGTAAAGGTTATTTTTGTGAAAAATAACATTTTGTAAAAAAAAATTGAAATCCAGTTACTCAAATTCGAATAAAAAGAAAAGCATTTATTAACAAAAACTTTTTTTAATTCTTTTGCTGAAGTTTTCCTCTCTGGTGACTTGTTTGTTTACAAATTACATATTTTAAAATGTCACAAAATAATAAGTAATTAATAAATAGTAATTTTTTATGGAATAGAATTTTGAAAAAGGGCCTATTTTGTTAAAAGGAGTTGTGAAGAAGTTTGCTAATTAATAAATATAATTAAAATAGTTTTATATATTTTAAATGTTTATAAAATAAGTAGGATTCAGTCTAATACTTAGGAACTTAAGAACCAAATTAAAATTTGTATATCTATTTTTTTTTAATAAATTATTTTGTCAGCCATTAATATATTTTTCAATTATCAAAAGGTTTTACATAACTTTGCTACTTTTGTTTTATGTAATAAGTCCTAAAAATATGTAGATACATTTAAGTCTTTGGTACTGATTTATAATTATTTATCGGATGAAAGTAGTTTGCTACAAATAAAAAAGTAATTAAATTGAAAATTACATATGGAAAAAAACCTCTTTGTTATATCTTGTTAGGAAACTAGAATTTTCTTTCCTCCCTCTTACATTCCAAGAAAGGGACAAAAAGTTACACTCTTTACTTTCAGGTAAGTAGCCTGTAGCTATTTCACAGTGTTCTGGTTTAAATATAATTTGCAGGGGTCTGTCCAGACTTTTTCCCCAGGGTCCTTTTTTGTGAAATTGTGAACAGCTTTTTATATTTGTGAAAAATCTAGTCATAATTTTGTGAATTTGAAATTAGCGTTATATTCAGGTTCTTGTTTATACATTTTTAAGAAGATATATGGATGTAAAATACATATATTTTCTTTATATGTGTAAAAGTGATAGGTCAGATTTTACTTTTAAATGATTAATTTGTGAAATGTTCAGTTTAAAGATGGAAAAATTTTGTGAAAAACCTATTTTTAAGATAAAGAATTTTGTGAAGGGTCCTGTTTTAGGAAAAATAGTTTTGTGAAGGGTCCTGTTTTAGAGAAAATAGTTTTGTGAAGGGTCCTGTTTTGAAATGAAAAATTTTGTGAAGAGTCCTTTAAAGGACCCAATTTTTTCCTAAACAGATCCCTGTTAATATATTAATTATTTATCAATATTACATCAATCCACACATCAGATATATGTATACAGTTGGTAAAATCCAGGCGATGTGTTTTGATACCACTGCAGTAAACACAGGTCGCCTAAATGCAGCAGTCATTAGAACAAAATCTTCTCTATTTACCATGTCGCCACCATATTCTAGAAATTATTCTCAGAGCAATTTTTGATTGTAAAGTGGAACAACCATTGCCCCACACCCATATATTAAAAAAAAAATTCAGACTGGGTGGTCTAAGCTGCACAAGACTAAATACAAAACTGCAATTGAAGATGAAAATATCAGATATAAAATACAGTCAACTCCCTCTAATCCGCAGCTCTATAATCTGCAAATGCCTATAATTCGCACACTGTTTCAGATGTAAACAGTGAAAATTTGGTTACCATTAACTTTACAAGAGAAATTCAAAGGCGATAATTTGATTGACAATCGGTAGTCAGTTCCCCGATTTAATTTATTGCATTTTAATGATGTAAAATTTTATTTTCAACTGAAAAAAAAAAAAAAAATCAGGAGACTTTTTTCCTGCATGCTACATATTGTAACCATAAAAAATCATGGTGTCACCCGGCAAATTTTCACAGAATGGTTTGAAAACCATTTTGTAAATGAAGCCTATATTCATTGTAGTACAAAAGTCGGTTTACCTGTAAACTGTAAAATATCATTGCTCTTAGACAATGTGCTGCACATCCAAAAATATTACAAAAAGACAACATCTCTACATTACTTTTACTTCTGAATACAAATTCTCTTATTCAGCCAATGGATCAAGGAATGAAATGCCAATACAAAATGGAATTTATGCACAGAATTATAACCTAATTTATCGGCTAATATAGAGGAGTATAGAAGGCAATTTACAATTAAGGGCTGTATTTTTCTCTTGGCTGATGCATGGGTCTCTGTATGCAAAGACATTTTAGTAGGTACAAGGCATAATTTGAAGTTAGCTTAGCATCTTTATTTATAGACAGTAATGGTGATGGTGTTGACTTTAGTGGTTTCAGTTTGGCGTTTGGATGGTGCTAAACAGAAATCTGCAGAAAAATTCACTAGCACAAAACTAAAATAAATAAAATCGCTAACTGTTGTGCTTGATTTCTTGAATGGATAAAATATAATTGAATGAATATCCTACTAAGATGAAGTTCCAATTACAATTTCACAGATGATGACATTATAAATACTACTCTGTTAAACTCTACTGAAAATAGGATAATTGTGACACAGAGTATAATGAAGGTGAAAAATAACTCTTGAGCAGGGATTAGACATGGGCTATAAATATCTGGATTTTCTTCCAAAACAGAGTTTTGTCTCAGAACTAGAAATAATGACTATACATAAGACTCAGAAAAAAGTACTAGACCAAAAGTTCACAAACAAATGACAATTGATAATATGTTTGAAAGTTGTAAAAAGAAACAAAAGAAATTGTAAAATAAAATTGAAATAATGTTTCCTCAAATATAATGTGATTTTTAATTAAATAACCCAATGTTTAACAATATCTTTCTTTTTTATCAATTAATTTCTGCATCAATAATTAATTTACTGTAAAATTACAGGAGAAAAAAGTGTAAACAAAGTAATGACCTATAATCCGCAAAATTCTATAATCTGCATAACCTTTGGTCTCAAGCTGTGTGGATTAGAGGGAGTTGACTGTACTTAATTCAGACGAAATTTCAAGTTTTCTTATCGAACATTTAAAACATAGACACCCCAAGGATGACTATAAAGAATTTATCCAACTTTTTAAAATTATTATAGGACGTCTTCCACCAAAAGACATTTTTTCAGAGTATCTGGCGCTATTCTTCACGCCAGATGGATGGCTAAGGCCATTTATTCTCTCAAAATAAATCTTTTCAGAGATAAATTATCATTAACATATTTAGAAGAAGAGGATATTAGAGACATTTGTTTGTTTATAAATCAGTATATATGTAAAAGCGTGGTTCAATGCTCCTCCTCCGGCTCCCAATAAAGACCTACAATTATTAAAATCATTTGTTTGACTACAGAAAAATTGATAAAGAGGTTGCAGACCAAGCGCTTTCTATAATGATAAAACATCTTTGGTATCTTAACTTGGAGCAAGTTGCAGTTTCATTTTTCGATGATACTTTGGAAAAAACTGTCATAGGTATGGCTGAAGAATTAATGCCATTTGAAGAAGAAAATGATGATGATGTGATAAGGATGTAAGAGCAACAATAGGTTTCAATGAAGTAGGATATTTAATCAGGGTTGCCGGCTTTTAGCCAGGCCAAAAAAAGCCGGCTGGCTTTTTTTGGTTTTAACCACTTAAAAAAAGCCGGCTTTAATTGAAAAAGACCGGCTTTTATTAAAAAAAGGTGGTTTACAGCTAATTCACATTATATTTGCATTCATTTATTTTTAATGCACTCATAAATATTTCCTACTAAAAAACTTATAAACTTCTATTAAACTTCATCTAATAAACAACTCTTTATATCTGCTAGAAGGCAACTATGAAGGATATATGTCTAATAGAAAATTGAAATACTTTGAAAGAATATATTAGACCCGAAACGTGGTATTTTGAAATTGTATTTTACATAGCTCGACACATACTATACATTTTAAAGATTATATTTAATTAAACAATAACAAATCACCATCGTCAAAAATGAAAAATTATTACATACTGCTATTTACTTTTAAAATTGATTAAAACTTAATAATTTATATATTTCATAAATGAAATTATCATATATAATCCTTGCATCCATATATAGTTAGTAATCAGTATTCTAATGTCTTATAAAATATACTTTAAAAAGTTTTTTATCTACTAAGCAATTACATATCTCATCCCAGTTAAGTTCATATGATCAGATTAAATCATAGAATGATCAACGCTGAAAGAAGAATTAGGAAGAACACATAATATTTAAGAAGATTTTAGTACATGTAAATGTAAGTGTATAAAACAGAGAGACAATTAAAAAAAAAAAAATCTCAAAATAAAATTTTTTGAAATAAAAGTTTGAAAAGCTTGTTGCTATTTTCTTCATGCATATGTTATTCATATTACTGATTTTAACAGTGATAAATAGTGTTTTTATTAAATGGCTTTATGTATAATTTGAAATATTTATGAGAAAAAAATAAAACTTTCATATCAATAGCCCCAGTAACCGATTTTTGTGTATACGTGTGTCAATCTGCAGTAAAACAAAATTTAGGTATGACGCAACAATGTCTACTAGTAACCCGTAAAATAAACAAAATTTGCATTTACAAAAAAAAATACAGTAAGAAGATTACAGTAATCTAGAGACAAAGTAAAATTTAGATTTTTTTTAAAGTACAGCATTTTTTAAGCTATTAATCTTCAAGTCTAAAATCTGCAGTGACCACTGTCATGTTGCATAATTTATACTAGTGGGTCAATAGCACTTAAAATTAGTTAATAAAATATGCAATTAAACAACTATTGTCCTATATAATTATTTAAAGCAGTAAAACTGGAAAAAAGGTGTAAATTATTTTTTTTAAAAAAAAGCTTTTATTTAAAAAATATAGCAATAGTTAAGCAATGAGTAAGCCTTTTTAAAATTTAGCTAACATATTTACAATTCTGACTCAAATCACCAGTCAGCTATCTGTTATACCAACATTAATGTCTTCATTATTGAGAAATTAGGTTATTTATTAAATTCTAACTTAGTAAAATGTCTTTTAAATTAGTTTAAAAACACTTAAAAATCTACAGTTTATAAATAAAATGCTTCACTGTATAAAAGCCAATTTTGGCCAAAAAGGCCAAAAAAAAAAAAAGCCGGTTAAAACCAATAAAAGCCGCTGGCGTGCTTTTTTTGCAACCCTGATATTTATTGGATAAAGAAGTAATTTTTTTTTTCATCTCAAACTGTAAATTTTTTTAGGAGATATGAGATTAATATGCAATTTTTAAATACTGATCCCGATGTAAGGTGTGAAAATAAACATTATTTGAAAGCAAAAAAAAAAAAGAAAATAGTGAATGGTTTTAAGGTTGTCAATGACGCAGCTGAAAGGGGAATAAAATTAATCCAAGATTTCAATTCCTGTTTAACGAAAGACGAATAACAAAAGCAGTTTCTGTTACAAATTGTATCTGAACGCAGAAATTTTTTTCCAGATTCTTCAAAAGCCACATTATCGGAGCCCTTACCACCTTAATGTGATAATATTTTATTTCTTTTATAATGACTCGTTTTTTATAACGCAACTTTAATAATGAAATGCATTTGAACATTATTTGTTGTCATTTTAATACTTTGCTCTTTATTTCTTATAATTCATTCAGTTTAAATTTCGATTTTTCTCATTTATTTTGGATTTTTTTTTTAAACTAAACCCCTTTTTATGTACAAAATGAAAAAAAAAAAATCTTAATCTAAAAGCAGATCAAATGGAATGTTACAACATTTTTTCACATTTTCATAAAAATTGAATTTTTAGAATTCAGAACATGTTTGGTTCTAAAAAATGCTGTGTATTTTTAAAACTATAACTTTTTACAAAAAAAAAGATGTTTGGTTCTTCAATGCAAAAACATTTTTTATGAAATGAGACCAGAATTAGGTTTCTATGTTCTTTTGTATTCATTTTATGAAGGGAAAACTATAAATTTTTGCGAAAAATCGCGGTTTTTCAAAACTTTGACCTCAATGAGGCACGGGTTAACATTATCCAAATGAGCTGAAACTTTGCCAATCTCATTTTTCAGCCAATTGACAACTTTTAGGCGGTTCTTCCCAAAAAAAATCAAAAATTGATTTCTTGTGACCACCCTAGTGTGACAATATGGTGCTTTATAATACAATTAAATGTGCGTAAATAAATAAAATTAAAATAATTAATAAATAAAATTAAATATGGAGCACTATACTCTGGTGCATTTGCAATATCTGTCCCAAAATTATTAATGTTAAAGTTATTCTATTCCTTTTTTACATAAATTTTATTATTAAAAGTAGAAAAAAGTCCATATATATATATATATATATTATATGCTCTTTAAATAAGAGAAGTTTAGTCAAAAAGTATTACTAAAACTGATTATCTGAATTTGATGAAGAGAAATTCTAAAAAATGCTCTACAAACACAAATTAAGAACTAGAGTCTACATCCTGACTGTATAATTCGAGCAACACATCACACAATCAGAATTGGGCATGCACATTCATGGTGCGCTCAGGACTAAAAATGAAAAAATCCCTGAACTGGAATGCTCTTTCAAAATTTTTCTTGACTTTTTTTTTGTATAGATGTTTGAAGAAACTTCAGTCAATCTCGGTCATCATACTATAGTCAGTCTCAGTCATCATCTTATCAGCACCCACTAATACACATGGTCGAATAACTGCAGTTATCAAATTATTTTTAATGATAAATTTAAATACTATAAAAACATTACAAAGTACCGCAATGATAAATGCACCAGTAGTGCAGAACTATTAAATGTGATGTCCAAAATACAAGTATTAGCAGGTAATCACAAGAAAGATGGTACAACAGACAAACCAACAACTAACTTCCATAGACTTTATTTCGTCTCGATGCTAACTTCCTGCATATTGTTATAAGAGGGCAGGGAGAATTCAGTCATCTGCATTGTGAGTCGTTTACTTGGAGTAAGAACTATCGCAATCGCTTTACAGTCGTGGATATGGGTGGTAGCCCATTTTTTCAGATGAACCTGAACCGGAATGGAAGTATTAATGTTTTTCAGGAACTGTAACACTATGTTTTAATAACTGCATGAACCGTAACAATATTTACCATAATTTCACAAACCAGAACAATATTTGTCATAATTTCACAAACTGGAATATTGTTTTGGTTTGCTCCAGTACATTTCGAGCCCTGGGTGTGCCATTCTGATAGGCTCGCTGATATCCAGACCATACTGTTTTCAATGTCTTGGAACCTGTGATATTGCTGAATTAAAATTTTATGCTAAGCTGCTTTAGAATGAGAGTTTTGTAGCATAGTGTTATGTTATCTGCCTTGAAATCTGAGGACTTCAGTTCAATCTCAGGGAAGGGAAGTTTTAAAAAGTGGAAAGTTTTCTTTATTTAATATTTATTTAGGTTATAAACTTTTTATTTTTTAATATTTATTTAAGTTTAAAAAAATAATTTCAATGAAAAAAATGGAAATTTGTGATTTTAATAGTTAAGAAAGTATAAAAAATAATTTGAAACAAATATAACTATTTATATAATGTGAAATTTTTTAATATCAGTTATATTGACAAATTTCCTATATTTATAGATCCCAATGCAACGATTTAGCCAAATTCACTTTTTTTTTTATTGTATTAAATTGAGAAATAAAATTATTTTGAATGTTATTTGTTTTCTCCCTTTTTCATTTTTTGAGACTATAACAATTATCCTAAATAGCTAAGTCTAACTGTGTAGTAAATTCGTTATAACTTAAGTTCAATAGAATGTTGCAAAGAAACTTTTTTTTTCTTGAAATTATTTTTTTATTTTACATATTGTTTCTCAGATGCTAAATAATTTAAATTTAAAATATCTAAGTAAAACTTTAAAAGATATATATATTATAATGACACACTCTTTTAAATAATTTATGCATGTAAAGTCAATCATTGTTTCTGTACATTGAAAAATATTGCTAAAGATTTCAATGAAGTACTTTGTACAAAAAACGGCAAATGAGTAAGAATAAAACTTAAAGGTTAAAAATTTTTCAAATAAAATATTCCCCTTATAGATTATAGATTGCAACAGCAGCTAGAATGACGTCTGATCCGATGCTAACTGAATCTAAGGATGCTAATGCTCAAGTTAGATGGTGGGGTAGACGCTAGTAAATTAGGACTCGAAGAGGGGATTAAAATAAATTACGGTACTTTTTGGTTAGCCGGGCGCCAGTGATATATATACATATAAATATATATATACATACATATATGTGCATATAAATGTGTATGTAAATATATGTATATGTATATATATGTGTATTTATATATATGTGTGTACATATACATGTATATATATCACTGGTGCCCGGCTAACCGAAAAGTATCTAAATTTCTAATAAAAAATTAAGTGTTACAATTACAAGAAAATTTTAAGGAACTGATGCTTTACACTCACGCAAACATGTAAACATAAGTTTGGTGACTTTTTGGTTGGCGCGATTTTCAAGACCACGCCAAACGAATAACTTAATACAATGGCTAGGTTGCCATTAAAGGAAAAAATCCCCTAAATTTGGTGACTTTTTTCCTTTTTTTAACCGATTAATTTTTTTTTTTTTCTGCGTGAGTGTAAAGCATCTTAGCCAATTTTAAATAATATATCTTATACATATAGAACTGATATTCTAAAGTAACTGCAAGATTACCTTGAAACACACAAATGTTGATTTAAAAGAGTAAAAGAAAAATAAATTGAATAGACATACTTAAATAATAGCCATATATATTTCAATGTGAAAATCAACTGCATCTGAAGTAGGCTTAACTTGAATTTTTCTTTTTATTAATCTTATTGCTTAATGAGGGATCAAAAGTGACATCACATAAATTACATCGAGAAAAATAGTTTCGTTAATACTGAAATAGTAACAATTACCTGTGAAAACTATGTTATAATACCTAAATAGTAAACTTAATCCCATTCCCTTGGTGCAGTTTCCTCTCTGATGCTGGCCATGAAAACTTTTCGATTACAAATCCTAAATCGATTAATAATAGGGATCTTGACTAGATCTATGCAGACCTCTAGTTAAAAAGTAATTTACTACAGTTCTTTGAGGTTAACAGATGGCAGCACCAATGATCAAATGAATAATTCTTTTACTAAATCGAATATTTAATCCATATAAAAGAGTTAAATTCGCCATTTTCTTTTGTATATTTTACGTACGTTTTCCTTTACATTCAGTGTTTTATAAGTCTAAATATTGTGTTAATGCTTTTGTGTTTGTTTTGTACGCGTAGACTAATAGGGAAAATTTTGATTATTACTTTTCATTATTCAGAAGAGACGTTATTTCGCTATAATCAGAAAAAAAAATAATTCCTTACATTGTAATTAAGTTACAATAGCACTTTATTGTTCTTATTTTGAGGCAGTAAAGCCTAGAACATGGAGTGAATAGTTACATCGCTTTATACCCTAATAGCACTTGGTATTCTAAGTTGGTCAATTCCTGGAAGTAGCCAATATTACATATTTCGTTAAATAAGATTAATGACCTTTAGAAAACTCTTTTAGAGCTTATTATGTGAAAATCATTTTAATCATTATTGCAGTTAATAAATGTTTAAACGTTGACTAAACCATTCTGTTTTCTGTGGATATTCTTAATTCTTTGCGATCATAGAATGTAGGTATACTTAAAGATCTGTTTCAGAAAAAAAAAAAAAATGTTTAGCATATCCTCTGTTGTATACTTTATATTTGATAAAATTAATTTTTATGAAAAAACAAATGAGTAATACATTCTGTAATTTATTTTTTTTATGTGTGTCTTCTCAATTTTATAATATAGTTGTGTATAACTAACGCAACTAAACTTAAAAGATTTATGGTCATTACTCACAATTGCCACTCTCGTATTTTGCAAAATATTATATTTTACATTTATAAATGTGGTGCATTACAGTGAAATGGCAACTGTCTTAGGGTTATCTCATCTGTCTGATTAGTATTATGAAATTGATGTTTTGCGAAATTTTCGTTTATTATATGTTAACATCTAAATAAGTTTTATTCGCCAATCATATTTATATTCGGTAAGAAAATATTAATTTATATTTTTTTATATTCGAGATTTAATCCTTTGAATTGAAAAATATTTACATTTAGATATTATATTATATCATTTCCGGTGTAAATATAATAAATAATACTGAAACATAAAAAGGAAAATTTATTGACAAAAAAGGTGATTTTTTTATATCTGAAATAAACAGAAAATTACATATTTTTCATTAAGTATTGTAAATTTTCTAATTAAAAATTGTAAAATATAGGAACTGACCTTTGTGAAAAATTATTTCTGAATGTCTTTAGCTTTTTTAATTTTACTAAATTCAGGACATTTTTTTAGGCAAGAATAACGTGAAACATCTCAAGAGATAATATTTACCGTAATTTCGGGAATATGCGCCGCACCCATCGTAAGCGCCGCATCATTGAAAAATCGGTAAAAAAGAACAAATATACACGTAAGCGCCGCACCCATTAGAAGCGCCGCATCATTGAAAAATCGGTAAAAATGAAATAGTCACGATAAAAAACGATCTGCAAAATTGGATTAAAAGTAACAAGAATAGCGATAAAATCTTACAAGATATATGAATTAACAATAAAACACAGGTTATCTTAAAATACAATAGAAAAATATACGTACTACGCAAATATGCGTACCACGCCAATCGATTATCGTTTTAATCGAATATCGCCGTATGCGGTGTGCTTATGAAATAAATATAATTTATCAACTATTGTAAAGTATACAATAAATACTTTTAAAGAGTGAGCTATTAATATTGAAACACAGGTTATCTTAGAATACAATAGGGGGAAAAAATGTACTACGCCAATTGATTATTCGATTATCGTTTTAATCGAATATCGCCGTATGCGGTGTGCTTATGAAATAAATATAATTTATCAACTATTGTAAAGTATACAATAAATACTTTTAAAGAGTGAGCTATTAATAGTGAACAGAAAATAGAGAGATATGGGTAAGTTAAATATATTTTGACTATAGTAATTACGTTTTTATAATAAAGATATATTGTGATGTACTGTTTATGAACTTTATACTGAGATTAAATGAATGTAAATAAAGGTGAAATATGAATGAATGTTAATGAATCCATGTGTTTAAAAGTGTATTTGAGGCAGTAAGACTAAAAAAAACCTGAAATGAAGGCTTGTTTTTCACAATACCCAGATTTTGCTATGTTGAGGAAAAAAAAAATCATCGTACCCGCCGCCCTGGCGTATGCGCCGCATCGCCCATATTTTGAACTTTCAAACACGTATGCGCCGCGGCGCTTACTCCCGAAATTACGGTAGGCAAGAATAACGTGAAACATCTCAAGAGATAATATTTAGGCAAGAATAACGTGAAACGTCTCAAGAGATAATATAAACTTTCGTATGAAAAATTTAACAGTATTGCCATCTATTGATGATTATATGAACAATTTATAACTGCATTCAATTTATAACTTCTATTGGTTTGTTGCAGAAACCAATATAATGTTGATATCTTATCAACACTTGCTGTTATAATCTGATGCTTTTTATAATTTTCCGAATTTCCTTGTGCCTTTTAGTTCGATTTTGTATGTTAACATTGCCTAATTTTCAAAAAAATTTCAAAGTTGCCAAATTTTGCATTTACCATGACTTGTAAGGGAAGACAGGTACACACTGGACCTATGGGCACAGTGGACCACCCCCTAATATTTTATTTATTTAAAAAAAAAAAAAAGAGCTTTTCTTCTATCCTAATAGACAACAGCACTAGATTGATTATTTATAGCTATCAGAGAACATGTTTAGCTCAGAGTGAACCATTTTATCCTGATTGGTTGTTTTGAGCTTCTAAAAGTAAAATTTTTCATGAGCATATTTTTCTTTTTTTTAGTAATTAAAGGTTATAGATAAATAAGATAAAACAACTATTTTGCAAAGGTAAGATACTTGTTTTTATTTAACTTTAAAGTTGATATGTATAAAAGAAAGCTATAAACAGTATTAATATGATGTATTTATTGAACTTCAACATGGGGCACAGTGGACCACCCACTCCTGGGACACAGTGGTCCACAATCCACTCTGCTCCTGTAATGCAGAATGCTCAAAATGTTTGATAATTGCTTATTTTTTATAAAGAAATATTGTTTTAAAGTAGTTGTTTAACTGTAAAATAAAGTAAACAAAGAAAAATAACTATTTAGCACAGTAAGAAATATTTTGCCTTGTATTTACTGCCTCTGAAAAATATAATTGTAGTCTAATTGATGATCATTCTATTCAAGTAAGATTCATGAGACGCAAATTGAATGGAAATCATTTTATTTTACCAGAAACTATAGGTGAATCTGTTGTTGATGTCAATGATTTAGTAATGTTGCTCCCAGATCCAAGTTTTTCAGGAAATTTCCAGGCTCAATCTTACTCATAAGTGTTTTGGAAATTTTAATATGTGCTAATTTTTTTTTTTTTTTTTTTTTTTTTTTTTTGTATTTAGGTAATAATTTCCTCTAAATTGCAATTGTTCCTGTATTAATCTGTTATTTGTAAAATATAATAAATTTTTTTGTTTTGTTTTGTTTTGTATATATATTTTTTTTCCAAACGTTACTTGCAAATTAATATTACTAGGTTATTTTGGAAGTAAAGGGGAAATAAAGAAGAATTAGATTAATGAAAAATAGATTTATATTGTATTTGAGATAATACCTAATATCGGTCCACTGTGCCCCGCTTCCGGGAAACACTGGTCCACTTTACAGGTGTATATAAATAATTTTTTTTGAAAAATGTATTGAAAACTATGTTATGAGAAAATTATGATGAATGTAAAACGGTTTAAAGAATATTAAAAAATATTTTCATGCAGATCAGTCTGTTTGTTAAAGAGAAAAAAAAAATTAACTGAAAAAGTGGTCCACTGTGTACCAGTCTCCCCTACTTATATATTCTGATCATTTATTGTTAGTTTTGCAGTTTTAGAAGCAAGGCAGAAACTAGGATTTCTTTCACCTGGGGAAAGCATGACTTTTGGTACCGCCTCCTACGCCCTTTTTAAAATAAATTTATATCCATAAATAAATTTTTGATCCATTTCTATTATTTTTAACTTTCCAACATAGTCGAAAAGTGTTTATGAATTTGGTTTGTCTGGTGTCTGTCTGTCTGGCCATGCTCTAACTTGCATAAATATACTCAGATTGTCATGCAAGTGATATATGTTATTGAAGTTTACTTTGGCACGTTCGGTAAAAATGAAGTGTGTAGCACTTATAGTTCCTTTACAGGGACACTCAAAAGAATTCTGTTGCATTGTTGTCTATGGGAGAAAATAATTTGCAGGGTTTTTTAATGATGTTACACTATTTCAAACACACTGAAATTTATATATATCACTAAGGTGCACTACAAGATGCTTATAGAATAGGGTGTGCATAGCACTTATATTTCTTTTACTGGGACACCAAAAGAATTTGGTTACAGTACTGTCTACAGACAATAATAGTTAGAAGTGTGTTTTCAGCTGTGATATGCATTTTTAAATTTAACTAATTGTATTTTACATATTACTTGGTGTGTATAAATGCTATAGATCCTGTACAAGGTAGCACAAAAGATATTGAATACATTTTAGTTTATTGACAGAAATTACTAAATAAAATTTTTTTACTGTCCTATGTGTTTCCTAACAACTATATGCTAGCACATTATGTAGTATATATACAAATCTATAGATCCTATACAGGACTGCACAAAAAAATTCGGATATATCTGACTCTAGTTTTTCTGACTATAGATAGTAATTTCTGAAATAAGGTTTTCAAATTCTTTAATGCATTTTCTGAACTGTTTAGTTAGACATTCTTTTTAACCTTATCAATTAGCAAAGTTTTGTTAAAGTGGTTGAAAAGTGCTTCATCACCTCTACTTTAAATGCATGATTTTTCATTCTTGTTTATTTTAAATATGAAATGTTTGCTAAAAAGTATATTGAGCTTAATATTTTTAAGTTGATTTGTTTAGAAATCAACCTTTTGCAATCATTTCATTTATATATTATATTTATATAATGCAAATCTTGCCAACACGATGACATCCAAACTGCTGAACCAATGCGAACATAATCGAGACAGTAAAATGATCTGCCAGTATCTTGGATGAATTCATTAATCAAATATGTAGCTGTTATTGATTGTTTACAAGGACACACAAAAGCAGAAAACTTGTCATCACAATTACTTCCAAAATACTGAACCAATTCAAACCTAATTGGGATAGTGTATTGATCTGGCAAGTATCTTGCATGAATGTGTTAATCAAGTATTGTTTTGCCACCTTTAGATAATCACCTTATGAAAAAACCTGCCCTGTTCAAAAAACGAACAGTATAAAATCAATGAATACCAATTGTAATTTGTGTTGTCTGATTGCGTGACTTTTTCATACAAATTTTGTTTTTTGTACTAAAAGACAAAAGAAATTTTCTTTTAAGTATCCTTTATACACTGGCACCCAGGGCATATGCTGTGTGTGTTTTCCCCCTAGTTTTGTCCAGAAGTCTTCTATTTGAAAACTGTCAAGGAAATTTTGCACCAGTGCCCAAAATATTCTGCAGTGTGATATAACAATTAAATAAGTACATTAAAGCTGCATTTATATGTTTTATTTATGACTGAAAAATTAAAAATGTTTAAAAAAAATGAAAATTGCTTCAAAAGATCTTATGTGGTAATTGAAGGGTTAAAAACAAAGGATATTTGCAATATTTTTCTGCATGTAATAAATCTAAAATTTAATGGGCGTCTGTCAATCTTTTATTTTGAACATGTTCCATATATTACTTGTACAAGATAATCTATCAGCTATATGTATCGTTGAGTTTGAAAGTATGACAAGTCTATTTTCTGAAAGAAATTAGCTAAAGCTATATCTTATTATAAATTAATAAAAAAATACATGTTTTTAATCAATTCACAATAAATACCTTTTAATATCAGTATAATTTTGTTACTAGTCATTTATTGGGTCAACACTATTTCAAATGCATTGAATTGGAAAGGGAGGCAAGTCCACTTTGAATAGTATTATTTTGAATGATGAATAATATTAACAAGCAGAATCAGAATCTCATCATGAATACTTTAAAAATCTTCACTATTTAATTTAAAAAATCAAGTGTGAGGATTTTGCACTATAATCTAATATTTTATTACAATATCTAATATTTTTTAGATGCAGGTTTAAACTTCAAAAGAAAAATTAAGGATAAAAATGACTCCAAACAACATTAGTCAAGCCAGAATATCATCTCATTTATTCCATCAAAGTTACAGTAAAAATTGATCGAAGATAGCAAAGGAGACATGAGAAAAAAAATTAACAATCATATTTTAACTGCATTAGAGGATTACGTCATTCACTTTGGGAAAAACATAGGGCAAAGAAAAATAAATTAAATTCAGATAAAATACAGTTTAATCTGATGTAATAAAACATACCTTTTAGGCTACACATGAAATACCACTGATTTGATCGATTGATGATGTCTTTTTGTTCTAAACATTTCAATCGTAATTTTCCTTTAATTGCAAATAGAAAATAAACCCATGCAAATGCACACTTTACCTTTGTTGTACTATTTAATTTTTTATAATCATTGTTGAGCATGATATAGTGAGGTATTTTATATTTGTGGCAACATTGATTTGAGAAAAACCTTTCATTTCATTTATGGAAACAATGCTGATTTGATTTTTAATTAACTGCAATTTTTAATTAAAAAAACATGTTTAAAAAAAAAGGGAGTGTACTATGTCAGAAGCCTGTTCAAAAACTTTTGGAATGATACCTCATTCATTTTGTAAATGCATAGAAAAGAGGTGTTGACAACAGAAATAATATATATGATAATTATATGCAAACAGCTTTTATTACTGAATAATTTTTTCCATATTTTCCTATAAAATTAAATTTATTTTTTATTTGTTTGTAACTTTTCTAAAAAAGAATGAAATTTTGAAATAAAATAAATAATATTCAAATTTTAATTGCTTAATAGGCGTATAGCCAACATAGTGAAAAAGTACCCAAGCCGGGACTTGAACCCGGGTCATCAGATTAGCGCACTGACGTTCTACCAACTGAACCACTTGGGAACGATACTCAGCCTGGAACTTTTTCACCATAACATGTTGGCAAGACTACAAACACAGCACAAGATGGAATATTTTACATGAGCCGCCAACCCTGGGGCAAACATGAAATCAAAGAAAATCCAGCATCGACAATTGAATAAATTCCTATTTAATACTTGGATTTTTTTTTTTTTTTTTTTTTTTTTCAAGAGAAAATTTCTCATGCCTTGCATTCATTATATTCAAATTTTAATTGCTTAATAGGCATATAGTCAACATCTTGTGCTGCGTTTGTAGCCTTGCCAACATGTTATGGTGAAAAAGTTCCAGGCTGAGTATCGTTCCCAAGTGGTTCAGTTGGTAGAACATCAGTACGCTAATCTGATGACCCGGGTTCGAGTCCCGGCTTGGGTACTTTTTCACTATGTTGGCTATATGTCTATTAAGCAATTAAAATTTGAATATTATGAATGCAAGGTGTGAGAAATTTTCTCTGAGGAAAAAAAAAATTCCAAGTATTAAACATAAAATAAATAAGTAAATAAAATAAAGTACTACTCACTTTTTTGTTATTATAATTATATTCTATTCAAAGAATTTTTTTTTTTCAACAAATCATTTCTTTTAAAAGCGAGACAAGTCCATTGGCTTGATTTTTTTCGATCAACATGGATAACCATTATTGCCTATTAAATTCACATAAAAAAAGACCACAAAAAGTATAAAAATAAGTCTATTACTGTTTACAAATGTTTTTAAACCGATTCAAATGCAAAACATTAAATTTCTAGCAATTACATAAAATGGACTTGCTCCACTTTAAAAATCGGTGGCTCATATGTCTTATTTAGAGACTAATTAATTAAAAATATTTTTTTTTAATGAAATCTGCTTCAAAAGATCTTATGTTGTGAACTGAAGTGTTAAAAACAATTAAAGGATGCAATATTTGTTTGTGTGTGTAATAGATCTACAATTTAATGTTGCTCAACCAATCTTTTATTTTGTACCTGTTCCATGTTACTTGCACAACAAAATCTAACAGTTATACACTGAATAAAGTGTGATGCATGGAAAAAACAACAAAAAAAAAAGTTAAATAATATTTTTTTTTTTTTTTTTTTGGTACCAACACCATACCAAAACGTTTGCTAATGTGCCATACATTTCAACCTTGACCGTACAAAGGATTTTTATTGCAAACCGTGCCAAACATTGTAATTTGCTATTTATTAAATGTGAATTTTGTTGTTGTTGTTGTTATTATTATTACTTAATGGTAACCTTGCAAAACATCTCAATTTGCTGTTTTTCAAATTGAAAATATTTATTTTTAAGTTATAACTTACATTTATTACTGATGCTGTGATGGATTTTACTATCTGACATTTATGTGATGATAAGGAATCTGGGATAAAATTGTTTCAGGTCTGTTGAATTATACATAAAAAAGGGGTACTTACGTATTAACGCCACTGCAGTTACAGATTTGGCAGTTTTTAAGTGCCGGCAATCTTTCGTAGCACTAAAAAATGGCGTCAAAAATCAGCAAACAACAAGGCAACAAAGAATCCAAAAGATAACTGCATGCGAACAACAAGATTGCTCTTTATTGGCGCATTAGCACAACTTCTGCTGTGGTGGCGTTAATACGTAAGTACCAAAAAAGGTTTTGTTCATAAAACCATAAACATGTTCATTCAAAAAATGAAATATTTACTGCAATGCTAAGAAACATTATAATTTCATGCTTGACGTTTAAATTGTGTTTTACTTTATCATTTTTTGTATAATATTTTTTTCTTCCCAATTGAATCCATTTGGACACTACACTGTTAACTAGTATTTTAAAAACACAAATTGCACAAATTGTGCTTATTAGTTGCTAAAATCAGTGTAAAAATTGTTTTAAACTCATAAAAGAGCTAAAATCCTACATGTTTCGGCTTTAAACTTAAAGCCATCATCGGGGAAGAGGAACAACACAAACGACTACTGATCTTTTAATTTTCGACACGAGAAAATTAAAAGATCAGTAGTCGTTTGTGTTGTTCCTCTTTCCCGATGATGGCTTTAAGTTTAAAGCTGAAACATGTAGGATTTTAGCAACTAATAAGCACAATTTGTGTTTTTAAAATTTTTTTCTTTTTTTTTTTTCTTTTTTTTTTTAATAAAATAGTTCATGAAAGTCTGTAAATTTCAAATGTTATATATTTTTTAAATGCACACTTTCATACCAACAATGTTATTATTTTTTTTTTTCAAATATTTTATTTTGCCCCAACTATTACACTTGGCGACAATGGTGTTTGTATAATGGAAAAGTACCAATTTTTATTATTATTATATCATGCTGAAAGAAGACATCAAAAGTATTGTGATAGTATGGAAAAAAAAAAGATCATTATTACTTAAAATTTATATATATGTCTTGAAATTGCTAAAAGTTTCTTTTTTTTCTTTTTAATTTAATAAAACAGTTCTTGAAAGTCTGTAAATTTCAAATGTTATATATTTTTTAAATGCACACTTTCATACCAACAATGTTATTATTATTATTTTTTTCAAATATTTCATTTTGCGTGAATTTTATTTTGCACCAACTATTACACTTGGCGACAATGGTGTTTGTATAACGGAAAAGTACCAAAAATTTTTTATTATTATATTATGCTGAAAGAAAACATCAAAAGTAATGTGATAGTATTGAAAGAAAAGATCATTATTACTTAAAATTTATATATATGTCTTGAAATTGCTAAAAGTTTCTATTTTTTTCTTTTTTTTTTTTTTTTTTTTTTTTTTTTTTTTAAACTTAATAAAATAGTTCATTAAAGTCTGTCAATTTCAAATGTCATATATTTTTTTAATTTGCACTTTCATACCAACTTATTATTTTACATTATTATTATACATTTTTTTTTTTTCAAATATTTCATTTCATGGGAATTTTATTTTGCACCAGCTATTGCACCAAATTTTAAGTACCAAATTTTTTTTTTATTATTATATTATGCTGAAAGAAGACATAAAAAGTATTGTGATAGTATTGAAAAAATATATATATCATTATTACTTAAAATTTATATATATGGCTTGAAATTGCTAAAAGTTTCTATTTTTTTCTTCTTTTTTTTAAAAAAAACTTAATAAAATAGTTCATGAAAGTATGTCAATTTCAAATATCATATATTTTTTAAATTTGCACTTTCATACCAACTTATTATTATTTTACATTATTATTATACATTATTATTATTATTTTTTCAAATATTTCATTTCATGGAAATTATATTTTGCACCATCATTATTACTTATAATTTATATATATGGTCTTAAAATTGCTAAAAGTTTCTATTTTTTTCTTCTTCTTTTTTTTTTAATTTAATAAAATAGTTTATGAAAGTCTATAAATTTCAAATGTTATATATTTTTTTAATTTGCACTTTCATACCAACAATGTTATTATTATTTTTATTCAAATATTTCATTTCACATTAATTTTATTTTTCACGAACTATTACACTTGGCGACAATGGTGTTTGTTTGATGGAGAAGTACCAAAATTTTTTTATTATATTATGCTAAAGGTATGCTAAAAGTATTGTGATAGTATTGAAAAAAAAGATCATTATTACTTAAAATTTATATATATATGTCTTGAAATTGCTAAAAGTACTCGCTTTATTAAATTTTGATTTATCAATAGTTGGTAGATGTCATTTGATCTGTTTATTATATTTCCCTAAAAAACTAAAGTTAAAAATTTGTATTTTGAAATGTTGCAATAAGTTGTTTTTATTCCTATGTAGGTTTTATTATGACCAGTCAATAAATTTATGAAAATACATCATTTATATCATTCTGCTGTAAATTAAAAAAAAGTATGGTATTGATTTTATCTGTTTTTATCTATGTATAGGTCAGGTGCCATTTTATGGGTTTGTGCCATTGTTTCCCATTGTTCTTGAATCATTTTGAAAGCAGTCTCGTCTAATTGATAAAACTGATGTTTTCGACGCAGTAGTTTTCAAGGTAACATTGAAAATTGAAATAAGTGTGATTAAGGTAAGCATAGACGTTCACAAAATAAATTATATTTTTCATATGTATTCCCAAGTGAAACCTATATTTATTACAATACAAAAGCTTCTGCTTGTAAGAATCATGTTTGTAATTATTATTTTTTTTACTCTTATAACCAAAACAGGATATAATTTTTCTGTAAAATTTTATATTCAACAGGCTTAGATAATAAACTTCAAATAGGAAATTCTATATAAATATTCAAATATTATAATAATTTTTTAGTTATATCATTTAAATATAAGTTTTGAGCAAATGTTAAAAATGTTTTTTTCAGTTGATTCAGCATTTGTATTTTTAGGCTATGATGTATGTTTTTAAAAGCTGAAATTTATGATCCTGCTATGCAAATTAAATTTGACTTTTGTTATAAATGGGGTTACTGTGTAGTTTTTTGCATCCATTGATAAAACATCTATGATAACTTACTTCAATGACAGAAATCTAATATAGAATTATACTCTCTGTCAATAATATACAAATATCTAAAATACATTTTAAATTTTAAAGGTGTCTTTCTGTCATGACATAAAGAGTAGGCCATTCCACCCATAAGCAATGGGGATTCCGATCTGCTTGACCTCTCATGTTTAAAATTGGTTGACCACATGCAATGCATTCTCACTATCTCATGTTATTAGGTTTCCTTTTAAATTATTTCCTTCCATATATCTGACAAGAAATTTTCTTGTGCAGAAAATTTTATTTTCCTTTATCTTTTATGTAATTTCTTGAACACATCTTCATTTTTTTATAACAGACAACAAGATTCCTTTAAATATTGACGGCCTCAGATTTTGACAATGTGGCTTTTTTGGCAGACAATGGATCACAAGAATTTTCTACGTCATCCAACATCATGAGGCGTATTTTCTTTTATACAGTTAATGATCGTCCTGATTTTTCCTACAACTGTTTGAGAAGATCCAATCAAATAGGGTAATTACCCCCAACCCACAAGCATTGCATGTTCCACCCCGTTCATGTGGTCCATTGCAAGGCTGTTTTCAGTTTTTATCAAGTTGGTTCACAATTCCCAATTGTGGCAATGTTTGTTAATTTTATATACAGTGTTAATTTTATACATTTTTAATTAAAAATTATCAAAGTTTAGTTATTTTTACACATTGAACATCAAACTGAAATCATTAACTAAGGGTTCTTTTTTAAAATACATGATAATAAATTATCAATAGTCCTGTTTCATTGCAATAAATTGTCTTTAATTAAAATATTGAAAGCACATGTATTCATGTGATATGGCATCCCGGGACATATTTCTGGCACATATATTTGTGTGCCATGGCAGTCAATGTATTAAGCAGAAATAATATAATATGAAACATATTTGTTTTTAATTATTCTCATAAATAATTGACTGTTAGTGGTGGATACTATATATCACTCAACATTTTAATGATTTAAAAAAAACTGAGGGTAAAAGATACTTATGTTCAAATCACGATATAAGATCATCATAGGGAACAATATAAAAATGATATAAATACCTATTCAGGGTGACCCTATAAATAAATTCATGTGTTTAAAATTTAATGGGAATTATAAAATGTAGCTCTATAACCTATAAGCCGGGTGAACATTTACAAAGCTGTGATTTTATTGGCTAGTGTTGTACAATTACCATAAAATCCCCATTGTAAAGCTCTCTTTTTCTAAAGCAAAAACAATTAAATTTGGAAAGAGGGCTTATAATCGAGACTATTTAAAAAAAATTCATTGAAAGTGCATTTTTATCATTCATTTAGAAATGAAAAAGGTAAATACAGGGGTGAGAATTGTTCCTATTTCAGCAAATTTTCATTAAAAAAAAATCTAAAATATTTAAAAGTCTTTTTTTTTCTTTTTATTTGTTATTGTATTGCAACTATAAGTAATGAATCATCTAACCCTCCCCTCCCTCCTGAAATTACTGCTTCCCCTTTGCCCTTCTCTGGTGCCAAACACACATAGTTGTTTAATCTTTATAACTTTTATTTTAAATTTCTTTTTGGAACTATTTAATACTCTGTTGCTTATTATTGTAAATTATAATATCCTATATATTATTTGTTTCTAATGTCACTTAAGTGACAGCATATGTCTCAGGTTTCATTTTCACTCCAGATGTTTCTAGAGCTTTTTTACTGTCTAATTTGCAAAGGATGTAATAGTAATACCATTAAAGTAATGCCATATTGTTATTCAGAATATCTCAAATGTTACTAAGAAATTGGCCAAAAAAAACCCTTTTAGGCTATATATTCTAATTTGTGCATTTGATCTAATTTTCAAATTGATGTACCTCAGAAGTTTACAAATGTGGTTTAGCACTCTCTTGTCCCCCCCCCCCCCCAAAAAAAAAAAAAAAAAAGAAATGTATCACCCAAATTAACCCCTTCCCTCAAAATATTTGCTATCTTTGCTGCAGCTATATATATATATACACATTAGGGTGGAGTGAAAAAAATAAACTTTACAATAGTGATTAAAATTTTCCTTTTCACTTACTATTTAACAAAGAAAAAAAAATCAGGCCAATCGATTAATGTCTTGAGCCCTCTCACAAGTCTTGAAATTATGATGACTATTGCATTTCAAAATTGTGAAATTTATTTTTACATGATATATCACAATTTTCATAATTTCAGGGCCTGGTAGAGGGCTTAAGAGATTAATCAATTGACCCGAAAAAAAATATTCTGTTAAATAGGAAATAAAAAAGCAAATTTTGATGACTGTTGTATTTCAAAATTATGAAATTTATTTTTTCATGATACATCACAATTTGGTGTCAATTTTCATAATTTCAGGGCCTGGTATAGGGCTCAAGACATTAATCGATTGACCTGAATTTTTTTCTTTTAAGTAGTAAGCGGGAAAGCAAATTTTAATCACTATTGTATTTCGAAATTGTAAACTTTTTTTTTTCTCTGCACCCTAATATACATATATATATATACATATGTTTATCATAGAAATGAAATAATTCATATTTTATTTTATTTTGCATTTTCTATAAAAATTGTATTTAATTGACTAGGAAAATAATTAATAAAATGAAATATCTTTTTAATATTTTGTTTGTTATAATTATATTACAATATGTTAAATGATGGAATACAAAAATGATTATCATTGCCAACATCATCATTTTTACTTTCTTCTATCTATAATAGAAGAAAGTATTGTAATCAAAATTTTTTTCGACTTCCGGTTTTTGACGAATTTACACGTTTTAGGGGTCAGATTCCGAAAAACGTTTTTACAAAATGTCTGTCTGTTCATCCTCATTGTATCATCAAAAAGTGTATGAAGTTATGCTTCAAATTGAACCAAATTTTTTTTCTATGTTTTTGACTATAGCAAGCAGGTTCTATTAGAATTTGGGGATATTTTGACGAAAGGGGGCGCTGTGATCGATATTTTTGTTCCATTTTCACTATTGTATCATCGAAAAGTGTATGAAGTTATGCTTCAAATTGAACCACATTTTTTTCTATGTTTTTGGCTATGGCAAGCAGGTTCTATCAGAATTTGGGGCTATTTCGACAAAAGGGTGCGCTGTGATCGATATTTTTGTTCCATTTTCACTATTGTATCATCAAAAAGTGTATGAAGTTATGCAGATAATTGAACCAATTTTTTTTCTATGTTTTTGACTATAGCCTGCAGGTCCAGGTTAAATTCGGGGATATTTCGACGAAAGGGGACGCTGCGATCGCGATTTTTGTTCGATTTTCTCTATTGTATCATCGAAAAGTGTATGATGTTATGCAGATAATTAAACCAATTTTTTTTATATGTTTTTGGCTGTGGCCAGCAGGTGCTACTTGAATGTGATGTGCGGATATTCTGCCAGAAGGGGGTGCTGTGATAGCCATTTAAAGATTTCAAATTCAAAAAGATGTACAAAAAATTAAAAATCCTAAAAGTTTTTTTCGTTAAATGTTCGGCCTTGATCCGGAGAATCCAGAGCAATTTTTGTTTTGCCTCTATCTTAAAAAATGGCAGAGATATAGTGGTTTGAAATTTTAGGGTGGTTGACATTTTCAAACACGACAGCAGAATTCATCCATAAACGGGTTTAATTTATGAGTTTTAGTTAACATGGTTTCAGCAAATTTTTTTTCCTTGTTGTAACCATTGTTCCTATTCTTATATGTTTAACACTATACATATTTATATTCGCCAATATCAAATTCTTGCCCAGCTTGGAAACAGTTGGCAAAATATCGCCAAATTTGGCGACAAAAATAGGTTGCCATAAATGAAGCCAATTTGGCTGTAGAGGACTAATTTGGCGATATTCTCATTCAAATTCAATGTTGATGAGAACTGGGAATGAATCTTCTTTAATTAGGTTCCACGCATTTTAGCTTCATGTTTTCCAGTAAAATTAGCTAAAATTGTAAAACCAAGGAATAGGGAGGCTATCTGTTCCTGTCGGTACAGGCCAGAAGGACTTTTCATAGTTTAGTATACATCAGTTGATCACATCCCGGTAACCCGACGATTCGCAAACAGCTGACATACGTCATATCGAATGACAAAAGATATTGATTTTATTGGCAATGTGATTCGAATTTTGAAGTATTAATATAACTGAGATAGAAGAAAGTTTTGGGATTGGCACATCTGACTAGTTAGTTTAGTAAATATGTAATTAATCAGGTGATACATATTGTAAGTTATTTATAACATAAAATCGTATTAAAATATCACTATGAAAACAATTTCTGTGTGTGATTTTTTAAAAGAATATTGGAAGAATATATAAATGTCTATGTTATATTTCTTTACTTGATTTGAGATAAATATATTAAAAAATATGTTAAAAGTTGAAAAAACATTAAATGCTTAGTCATCATCTATATAAATACAATTAAATGCACATTTAATCAAGGATACTTATTGTAAAAGCATTCAAAACATTAAATGACATTACAAATGGTACAATTTATAAAATGGATTTTTTTGCATGAACATAAATGTTTTTAACATTGTTGGAGAAAAGCATAAATGAATGTAGCATATATCTTTTTAATACTTGGTTTGTGATATTATATAGCATTATCTCTATATATGTGGCACAAAAGTAAGGCAGAATTTGTAGCTTGCTGTTTAGCAATAACTGTAATAATGTAAAATTAATTTGCCTTATTACCTTCCACCAATCAGAAGTGTGATTTCACCACTTAAATTTGCATCATATTTTAAAGAAAAATTTCAATGGTTTTCATAATATAAACATAGTAAAATGATTGCATTTAATTATACATTAATTGTGGAAGAGCAGAACACAGATTATTTATTGAGAAATTATATTAAATAATCTGTGTATATAAAATAATAAACTATCACAGTAAGTAATATGTAAAGCAAACTGTTTCTGATGAAGAAAATAACATTATGTGGAAAACGAAAGATACATTTTCATCCATGAATATAAAATATTTTACTATAATTGTGTTAGTGATGATGTCATAGTCACTGGCCCGTATTGCTACACCTGAATAGACTTTTGCTATTTATTTAAAGATCCTTGTATACACAAAAAAAAAATATTTCTGAAAATTACATAATTTCCAATTAATTATAATAAGTATTTAATAAAACTCAGTAATTTTTAAACAATTACTTAAACAATGCCCTAATCTCAGAAGGAGTGAATGGTTCTGATAGTGAAAATGATGTCATATTTGAAAGAAAGGATGCATTCTCATACAGACCAAAAGTGTGATGACACATGGTACGATTGTTTCAAAGAAACAACCGATTTCTAGGTAGGTTTTCCATTGTGTGAAGGAGTTACCTCCAGGAAAACTATCAACAGCCAGGAAATGCAGAACAATAGTTTGTTAGGGACTCGAAATGACATCATAACCTTTACCATTTACATAAAAATTAAATATTTCAGCACAATTTTGTCAAATACGTCTCGTATTCATCGGCCTTTATTTCTAATTCAGTAAATCAAAATTGATAGCAAGAGCTCTTTTAAACACAATATAGTTTGTCGGTCACATGATGCATTCAGCAAATCAGCTTTCAGTTCAAGAGTTTCTTTTTGACACAGCAAAAAAAGTGTTGTTTACGTTTTGTTAACTTACCTAGTATCTGTGAGATATTGTAATTTTCAAACAAACTTTAGATGATGATTGTTGTTACATTGAACTATCTTGCTATCATGTAGTGTTTTCCAAGAGTTTTCCAAAATTAATTTAAGCCATGCTGTACAATATTATAGGCGCAATGAATTTTAAATTGCGTTTCCAAGGTAATTTTTTCAGTTATTCTACATTTCAAAAATTTTTTAATTTCACAATGTTAAAAGGATTGATAGTACTCATTCTGGTCAGAGATTCTGGAAAAAAAACTTAGCGAGCGAGAAAAGCAGGCTGAGACCGCATAGTGGTCTCAATGTGAATTCTATCTCAATTCACAGGGGTTGGTGAGTTAACAACAGGTGCAAATCCAAGGGAGGGGGATTGGGGTGATCGCCCCCCCCCCTCCCAAAGAAATATAGTTTTAAGTAAATTTGTTTTCTTTTGTACTCATTTTTGTAATATATTTCAGTGTTATAATGAATTTCTGTTTTCTTGCTTGCTTGTTTTATTAAAGTTTTTACAAAATGTTAAAGGAAATATACCAATGAATGAATGACAATGTCGTTCTTTTCTCAGATGGTCAGTATCATAGTGGGATATTTTCAGAGCAGGTCTGGTTGATAACAGACCCATCCACCCATCAATCAACCATAATACTTCTAAACAACTGTCTCCGTCCTAATGATTTAAACCCTTTTTATCATTCTTCGAAAAATCATCTTGAAGAAAATATAGAAGGGTGAAAAATGTGCTAGACAAAAGAAATTGGAACTAGTTAAAAGAAAGAGTTACCTGAAATTTTCTTTCGTTATTCTTTGTACATAATTTTACCCTTTTTCCTATTCTTGCTAAGCTTTCCCTTGGGACAAGTTTTTAAAAGACAAAATCGATATACCTGTTAAAACAAAACCTGCCTACAAAATCAATGCCAGAATTATGTTTCAGGAGGGAGGGGGGGGCAATTTTTTAGTTTTTAAACAATAATACCCTTTTTAACACTTTTTAAGAGAGGTCACAATCACCTCTAAGCATACAACATGTTATATACAGTAAAGCATCATTTATACGACGTTTTAGTGTGGCCCCAATTCATTCCTATTCGTTGTAATGTAAAAATATATCTTTTATACGACGTACGAAATCGTTTATATGTCGATCTTTCGATTTTGTACACTTATTTTTGTTTATTTTTCTTGTGTATTTTAAGAACAGGCGGAATTTACCAGCTATGAATGACACCAAAGCACATGTTTAAATATACCCCTCATAAGTCATGATAACAACGTGGGCTGGTGTGGGATTAGTCGGAAAAACCAGTTTATGCATAATGGATTACACTGGGAGGGGTCATTCCTTTTGCGGGGATGGTCAGCTTTCCTGACCTGTTTTATTGTTACACGGCATATTCTTTGCTTATCAATTCACTAACAGTACAGATGGGTTTTTTTTCATTCTTCACTTTTCGTACTGTATCAGCCCTCTTTTCAGACATGTCTCGAAAACGCAAATCCATCTCGGTAAAAGAAAAAATTGAAATTTTGAAAGAATTCGATAGTAAAAATTTACCGGGAAGGTCAAAAGTTGACTTGGCTAAAATGATGGATACTCCAGTTTCTGTCTAGTAGACTATTATTCACGATCGCCTAAAAATAGAGGAAAATACAAAAACCTGTGGATCTTCGGCATCAAAAAAATTGCGAGTGCAGGAGGGTAAATTTCCTGAAATGGAAAAGGTTTTGCTCCAGTTTTTCAATCAGTGTCGTGCGTCGAACATTCCAGTAAATGGTCCAATGTTGATGGAAAAAGCGAAAGAAATTGTGATGAAATTGAATCTGGCAGACTGTGGCTTTACAGCAGGATGGTTGCAGAAATTCAAAGCGCGCCACGGGATCACGTGTCAAGTTGTAAGTGGTGAATCGAGAGATGTTCCAGTTGATTCTGTCACAGAATGGCTCAAAATTCTGCCAAGCATAATAAGTGAATACCAACCTAAAGACATTTTTAATGCCGACAAGACAGGTCTTTTTTATCATCTGATGCCGAATCGGACTTTAGCTTATAAAGGTGAAAAATATAAAGGAGGGAAAAAAGTAAAGATCGCCTTACTGTGCTTCTTTGTGCAAACTGTGATGGAAGTGAAAAGATAACTCCTTTTGTGTCAGGAAAATTAAAAAACCTAGATGTCTAAAGAACATCAAAACGCTATTGCTGGATTATGATGCCGATAACATATGCGTGGATGATGACTGAAATTTTTACTAGATGGCTGAAAAAACTTGATAATGTTATGAAGAGGCAAAAACAAAAAAAATTTGCTATTCATCGACCGATGTCCATCGCACTCTCCGGGTACTTATTTTTTTTTAAATATAAAAGTTCACTTCTTTCCTGCAAACTGCACAAGGCACCTTCAGCCATGTGATTTGGACCTGATTAAGAATCTAAAAATGCATTATAGAAAGCAGTTAGTTCAACTCGCTATTCGAAGCATTGAAGAACCTAATTCCAAGAAAATAAGTGTTCTTGATGCAATGAATATGATTTCGTTGGCTTGGTCTCAAGTAACAAATACAACAATAAAAAACTGTTTCATAAAAGCAGGATTTGTACATCAAAATTCTGATGATAATGCGGGTGATGACGTAAGAGACGATGATACAATAATCAATGAAGATGATTGGAATTTGCTCAGAGCAGAGACAACTATTGATGAATACATGGATTGCGATGAGGATGTAATAACGTCAGCAATTTGCAGTGTTGATGAGCTTATTCAGAACTCCCAATCTGAATCACATAGTGACAGCGGAGATGACGAGGAATGCCAAGAAGTTGTTTCCCCATCATTTCAAGATGCCGTGAATTCCATTGAAACATTAAAAACTTATTTTGTTTGCCACAATGCCAGCGAAAAAACTTTTCAGGCCCTTGACTCATTGCACAAATCATTAATTACAACACAGCGTCAGTCATCACGTCAAACAACCATAGTCAATTTTTTTTGTAATACTACGTAAAATGATCAAAAGAAAAAATAAAGGTACAGTCGTGGAAAAAAAAAACGGAACACCCCCCACTAACTCTGCAACAAATTATAGTAGAAGGACGTGACTGGTACCAAACGATTGGAAATAAAGTCTACTTTTAAGTGATGTATCTAAAATTTGCTTAAGGGGCCATCTACATATTAAAATCAGCCTAAACTTTAATTTTTTCAATGGCAACACCCACTTTTGACATGATATTTTAAATCTTCGGTTCAAACTATGCCTAGATACAAAATTTTAAGTCATTTGGATGATAAATTTTTGAGTTATAAACATTCAAATTTTAGAGCTTCTAATGTTAAATTACCTTTTCATATTTTTATTAATATCTCCTGAAATTATAATCCTAAGGTGCTAACGTTTTGTTTGGTTATAAAACTCAAAAACCCAAACATAACTACGTAAAATTTGTAATTTTTAAAATTTTATAATATGAATTATGAATTATGAAATTAATATTCGAAAAAATTATGAATTGCAATCTACAATTTTTTTGATGGATTTATATTTATTATGTCCTGCTTTATGTGTATTCAAAATTTCAATTTTTTTTTCCAAGTAGTTTTCAAATTATGCTTAAAAAACGACAAAATGCTGCTTTAAGGTTCCGTCTATCATGTGCATTAAAGCATAGTTTGAATAGGGATGGGAGCGCTCCGACTCGAAATCCCGATTGACACCACTAAATTTTAGTAGTATTTGTTACCTTATTCAAGGACAAAATTTCTGAAATTCTTTACGTTGGAGAATACTATTAAAATTTAGTGGTAAGAATCGATATTCGGGTCGGAGAGCTCTCATTCCTCTTTGAGAAAATATTATACTCATAGGCTGGGATTATAGTGACTTGATAAACTTAGAGATTAAGTCTGTCTTACACTATAAACAATGCGTAAACCGTATTTCAATGCTTCGTGATCTTACGTTAAACAACTCTGACAACGACCTGCGATTGTAGTAAGATATAAGATAGCGAGGCACCAGAACCCCAGCCTTTATTAGTATATATATATATATATATATATATATATTTCTTTTACTTTTTCAATGTCTGCTTTAAAATTTTTCATTAAAATTACGTAAAATGTATTTGCATGAGATATATGTTTTCATTTATGGAAAATAGTTTCGCTTTTATTTTTAAATTAATAAAGCTCATTTTTGAAAAATATGATCAGTTCTACCTTAGAAAAAACTTAATCATTTTTGTTACCTTTAAATGGATTTATAGCTTCTTTTCCAGTCTAATAAAGCTATATTGTTTTTTCTGCAGTATATATGTTTGAAGTGAAGTTTATTATAAATGCATATGTGTAGAGTATTTGCTGAAACAAAATGGCCCCACAATTAACTGAAGCAACGAAAGGCCAAATGATTGGCATGTGGCAAGCTGGAAGAAGTTTTCGTTATATAGCTGGGCATTTTCAAGTGTCTCTTCAAACTGTTTCAACATGGATTAATAGGTAAGGTTTATATTGGTAGTTTATTGCGAAGAAAAAATTACAATATTTCTTCTATAACTTTCGTATTTAAATCTATTCGATTAAACAGGCTAATTGAAAAAAAATTACAAGGTATTTTTATGGTTTTCTGATAGGCAAGATTATTTCCCAATCGCTAGCAGTGTGCAAAAAAATCTAATAATAATAATAATAATAATAATAATAATAATAATAAATAATAAATGTCATATGGCAAGTTTTCTTGCCAGAAGGCATTAATGAGTTAATTGTAAAATTTCAAATGAACTACCAGAATAGGTTTAATCATAGAATTATTACCCCTATTCTGAAGGAGAATAACGGATGTAAAGTTATTCAGATGTCTTTATAACATATATTTAGTTTTAGGTCTTCAAATAAATCGGAATGTAAATTCTGCGAACATATCTCAAAACAAGACACCCCCCCCCCCTCTCGATACTAAAAAAAAGCAATGTCTGGATTTATTTTCAGACTAAAAAACAATTTATCTGCGTTTTTTGTTTGTTTGTTTTTTTTACTTTGTTTCATTACGCTGCTTTATACTATTTTTTTTTTAAATTCTAAATTTTGTATCTGTCAATATTATTCACGTTTCTGCCAATAAACTAAGGAAAAGGCGAGTTAAATAGATGCAAAATCTGAGAAAAAGCATTATAAAAGCACCTGTAAAATTCCAATAACATTTACATATTCTAAGACTATTTTAATTACAAATAATCTTATGGTTTTTTAATCCCTTCGTGACGAGAGTCTATTACAGAATTTTTAATAATTTACCACCGGTTTTTCAAAACAGAAATTTTCTTCTAATTGAATTGTGGAAATGCTAAGATATAATAAGGCAAAGCTTGCAATAAAAAATAACTGGTGGGAAAAATCGAGGATTCTGAGCATCTTATGCGTCACACATACGTGTCGCTCGTCCCCAAGGGGTTAAAATCGGATAATTCAACACTTGTAAACATTATCTTACGGCATATAACAATAACCGAAACTTATTAAGTGAGTAAAATGGTCATATCGGTAAAACATAATACATTAAAAGGTGACATTCTGCCGCATTTCAACAATCGAGTACCGAACTTCAATTTGGATACAGCCCCTTAAATATGCTCATTATAAAGTAATTAATTTCTCAGAAACTAATCGTAGGAATTTAATGAAATTTGGTATCTAGGCATAGTTTGAACTGCAGATTTCAAATATGTTGTCAAATTTGGGTCTTGCTATTGAAAAAAACAGAGTTTGGGTGTGTTTTTATATGTATATGGCCCCCTAAGCAAATTTTATATACATCACTTAAAAGTAGACTTTATTTCCAATCGTTTGGTACCAGTCACTTCCTTCTACTGTAATTTGTTGCAGAGTTAGTGGGGGGTGTTCCGTTTTTTTTTTCCACGACTGTACATACATTTAAATTGTTTACTGTAGTTTTTTCTTTTTCTTCTTTTTTCTTTTTTTTTTTTTGGTTATTTGTTTGTTTTGTTTGTTTAATTTATAAATTTATGTAAATCAACACGTTAAACATTAAAATTAAGTGAAAGCAAAATTAATTCTAGAAAATCGATTATACGATGTTATCGTTTATACTACGTTTTTTGGTAGTCCCCTTGGCGTCGTATAAACGATGCTCCACTGTATATCTAAGATACCAATATTTCATTAAAATAAGGATAGGGCACCTGACGTCACTGTTGGTTAAACTACTGTTGGTTTGGGAGAAAAACATGTTCGTTCTTTACGGCTCCTACAGTACACATGAGATGGAGGGATTTGATTGGTCTATGTTAAACCAGTCTATGATATGATTAGCCTACGTTGCTATGACTTTTCCTGTAATGATAGCTGCGATAAAAATGCAGTGGTAGATTGGTTGATGGAACTGTTTGTTTGTAAACATGCCCTTTCCTTATATGCATATAACACATGAAGCATGTGTATTGGCATCAATCTTTGGCAAGTCAATGTAATCAGAAACGGCTTTTTGTAAACAGGTCAATTCCATTAAAACTGAAGTTTGTCCTTTTTACTTTCCAAATGAATAGTGTAAGGAAAGTGTTGTAATCACAATGTTTGTGTGTGAGAGAGTAAATACATACGTTTCCAAGTGGTATTTCCACTTTAGCTCCCAATTGCCAAATATGTTAGACACTACTGTCAAACTGTATAGATTTTCCAACAAATCGTTTGACAAATTAGGCATTTAAACCATTTTGCGACTAATTTTATAGAGAAATTCACCAAAGAAATGTGACTGAGTGTAAGTGATTTATATTGTGGCGATGTAACTAAACATTAGTGTCTCAGAAGTGATGTCTCTATTTTCGAAATAGGTGATCAGGTGTACAAATCCAACTGATTCCATTGTGTCAAATTTTATTTTTATCGAAGGTCAACAGGATCTTCCATTGCTTTCATTTCATGGCGAAGATGAACAAAGTTTTAGTCAGGTATCTTTGATATTACAGGTTTCCACTTGTTTGTGGCTCACAGTTAGCTGTTTCTTCTCCGGCAGGGTTGTACGCTAACACTTTTTTGGTAGGCTACCATGTTTGGTTGAATGTGTCGAAATTTTATATCAATCCATGGTATCCAGAAGGTATCCACGTAATCCAAAAAGTTGAGTGGGGTACTTAAGATTTTGTAGGAATAATCTTAAATATAAATTGGGGTATTTTAGTCTGTTTCTGCAACGTTTTGTGTGCAATAAATATAAAAACTGGTGGTGGTATCCTTATTTAAAATGCATGTGTGTAGCATGCACTAATTTGCAATGTGCAATATTGTGTCTCATAGAGTCATATGAAACACAAGAATGATACAAGTTATGAAAGCCAATGGACAATATTCTTGTGACGTCACAGTAGGTAAAATGATCGTTTGTTTATGCTTTACATTCACAAAGGGTTTTTTCACTATTTCTCTTAGTCATGTTATTTTATTGTCACACGTATGAGCTCAGAAAGCAAATTAACGAAAACAAACGCATATTCTTGCATTATTTAATTATTAATTAATGAAAAATTTGATAAAAGCATGATTTGCAAAATTTAAATGAAAATTTTTTTGAATACTCAAAATTAATATTAAAATCATGAAATAAAAGCATATTTAAGTAAAATAAGTTTAATTTACATAATTTATAAACAAACCTCAATTTAAACACTTGAAATTTTACTCATTTTTATAGACATAGGCTATAACCTAATTTGTTTTAACATTATATTTCTAATGAATTCGATAATTAAGGCAAAATTAATCTGAAATTGAATGAATATTCCTTATATTATTCAGATCTACGGCATACATGTCTATCGTTTCAGTAATAAAATAAAAAATAACCAAATTCAAATTCATCAACGTCATAATTCTTTCAAATGGAGCAATTTTTCAATGTTTTCCCAAACATCTGTTTTTTCATAGCCTCGAACCGAAAGGAAGAAATATTGTCCATTAAATTTGCAGGTCGATGAACCTATTTTCATTGAAACTGACCCACAGAAAACAAAATGACACTTGTTTGAAATTCATACCACGAATTTTGTATTCTTCTTTTTTAATTTGGACTTTCCCTGCTTTTTATTTTCGAGTATTGGAAAAAATGTTTAGCAGTTAATTTTTTACTATTAAATAAGTTCGCGACCTCTTAAAACTGTTATCTTTCAAACCTGACTAAACTTTAATATTCCGTTGATCAGCTTGAACGCTGTACTGCACCATGTGTTCAAAACATGGATTTGAGTAAACCAAGTTTAAAGTTTTGCTTTATGAAAACTCAGTAGATGCATGGCCTTAAATTCGTAAATAATTTGATGGTTTTTTTTTCAAGTACTGAAAAAAATATTTAAAAGTTTTTTTTTTACTATTAAATAGGAATTTTATCTCAATCCACGGTATTTTATAAAATGGTCAGAAAGTCGAGTAGGATTATTTCAGATTTTTTTATGAATAATCTTAGGCGATAAAACTTCTTTTCTATCTTTGAAGACCCAATAACGATGTCAGAAAACAATCTCATATATTTCATAACATCATGTAAATATGCCTTATATTAAAAATAAAATGCAATAATCTCATATACAAGCAATTAGATGTATGTTTTCTTTTCTAGCATTTTTTTTTTTTTTGCAACGTTAATCAAAAGTAGAATATTGAAAATCAATAACTACATTTAAATAAAGTTGTTAATATTTTTTTTTATATTTCAGTTTTAAAATGGAACCAGAAAGACAGCTTAATTAGTGAAGTACAAAAAAAGGATTTCTTTCAGAGACAAAGTATACAAAAATATACACAGACCCAAGGCAGGACTCCACATCTCAAATTAACAGATCCTTTGTGTGAATCCAAATAGCTCCTTTAAATTTAATTATTTTTGTTGGCTTATATTAATATTGTTTGTTACAAGAGAATAATTTATTTTCCTTTTTGGGTATGCTGTAAAAGTCTGAAACTAGACACCTAACAAAGAAAAGCAGTTAGAAGAGAACTAATACTTGAACCTTAAATAAAAAATACTATTTTAAAAGCTTTGTATTACTGAAGCATGTCTGAGAATATTTTTATTCAGGAGTGTCCAACAAAAGATCACCTCTCATCTAATAGTGAAGAAAGGCCTTTAGTTAGTGATGCTTGCTCTTCAATTTATTCTCCACCAGATGATCTGCCAAATTATGCAGAAGGAAAGGCATTCATTTGTGAAGTATGCTCCAAAGGGTTTTCTAAATGCTTCGCTCTAAAGAGACATCTTGTCACTCATACAGGGGAAAGAGAATTTATTTGTGAAGTGTGTACTAAAGGATTTTCTCGAAAGCAAACTCTAAACAATCACCTTCGCACTCATACTGGTGAAAAGCCATTTATTTGTAAAATATGTTCAAAAGCATTTGCTGATAAGTCCTATCTAAATAAACACCTTTGTAGGCATACTAAAGAAAAATCATTTATTTGTGATGTATGCTCCAAAGAATTTTCTGATTCTAGTGATCTAAAGCGACACCTTTCCACACATACTGGAGAAAAACCATTTATTTGTGAGGTGTGTTCGAAAGCATTTTCTCGAAATGAAACTCTAAACAATCATCTTAGCACTCATACTGGGAAAAGGCCATTTGTCTGTGAAATATGCTCCAAAGGATTTCTCAAAAAAAGTGATCTTAAGAGACATTTACGCACTCATATTGGGGAAAAGCCATTTGTGTGTGAAGTATGTTCAAAACAATTTACTAACTGTGGCAATCTAAAAAGACATTATCGCACTCACACAGGAGAAAAGCCATTTAGTTGTGAAATATGTTCTAAAGTTTTTTCTCAAACAGGACCACTAAATGAACATTATGCCTCCCATACAAACGAAAAAACGTTCATTTGTAACGTATGCTCCAAACGATTTTCTAATAGAAGAAGCTTAAAGCGGCATTGTAAAATTCATACTATAGCAATACCACTTATTTGTGATATTTAGGATTTCCTTTATCATTTTAAAACCTTAAAGAACCGTATATCTAACTATTCAAGTAGTAGTGTATTTAGTTTACAGCTGAATCTCTATTTGTGGTTTGTTCAGCAAAATTCCATAATTTTAATTTAAGGGAATCCACTATGTAAAGCAAAAAATAGGTTCTTTTTAAGAATATATATTTTAATATAACATTAATAAAATGTAGCCAGATTGTTTCTCGCTAAATAGCAGTGATAGAACAGTGGCGTATCAGAGAACTAATTGACACCACTAAATTTAAATAGTATTCTTCATCTAATTTAAGGACAGAATTTCTGAGATTTTTTATGCCGAAAAATACTATTAAAATTGAGTGGTGATAATCGCCTTATTTCATCGCTGAAATAGCTGTTTTTTCACAGCTTTTTGTGCATAATAAATATAAAAAATGGTGGTGTTATCCTTATTTAAAATGCATGTGTGCAGTGTGTATGAATTTTCGCAGTGCAGTATTGTCTCTTGTTGAATCATCTGAAACACAAGAAGGTAACAAGTTATGATATTCAATCAAGTTTGCAGGTCCATGAATCTATTTTCATTGAAATTGACCCACTTGAAAACAAATGACGCTTATTTGAAAATCGCCCCATGGATTTTTAATTTTTTTTTTTTTTTAAACTTGGACTTTCCTTTTTTTTAGTATTGCAAAAAAATGTTTATCAGTGAATTTTTTACTATTAAATAAGTTTGTGGCCTTGTAAAAGTGATATCTTTGAGACCTGACTAACTTTCGGTAATTTGTTGATAAGTTTGAATGCTATGCTGCACCATGTGTTCAAAAACATGGATTTGAAATAAACAAAGTTTAATGTTTTACTTTATGAAAACTAAGAAGACGCATGGTTCCGTTCAAATGGCCTTAAATTCCGTAAATAATTTAAATAATACAAAATTCTTTCAGCACATATCCTACACATTTCAGGAATGTACAGAAATAAAACTAAATATTTTAGACCGAACAAAGTGGAATCTTCCCCTAATATGTTAGGGTTTCTGTAAACATTTTTAAGAACCCACACCTATGACTAATACGTAATAATATTTTTTCTAGATTACTTTTTAATTTTATCTTGCGTTTGAAAATAACCTCTAAGGGAAGCTTCATTCATGAACTACATCTCACTTTCTGGATATTTTTCATTTTTGTGAACTAAGAGTGTGAATTGAGCAATTCTTTAGGTGTGTTATTGCTGAAACGTCAGTTGAGGCTCACTGTGGAGACCTGAAATGTTTTTGGTTTCCATCTGTCTGTCTGTTCCACGATAACTGTCGTAAAAATCGTCCTATTGGGTTGATTTTTGGTGGGTATGTTGGTGAGGTACCTGGAATTAGCTGTATAATTTTTTGTTACATTTGGTCCATTCATCCAAAAAATATAGAACATTTATTTTTAGGTCATAAGGCTTTTCAATGGGAAGTCAGACGATTTTTTTCATTTTAACATTCACTGAAAAGAAAATATCGTATTGAGATAATTGTAAATGCTAAATTACAAAATATAGATGTCTTAATTCAATCCAATCGCTTTGAAAATTTGCTTGTATCTTTATTAGAATTTCGATATTAATTGTATAAATTATTGGAAATTTTTATGCATTAATTTGAAAGATGTGAAATATTTTAATTTCTCATTTTTTACAAAAATTTCCAATGCATTTTTTTTTCTTTCTTTCATTAAATGGTTGCTAAACAACTATATTTCAAAGAATATCAACAAAGGAAAATTTAAGTGAATCACATTATTTTGATGCGAAATTTTATTAACAAAATAGCTCATTTTCAGGTGATTTAAGTTTTTAATATACTTTTTTTAATGAAATAGATGAGAATTTATTTTAACTACTAAAGAAAGATTACCAAATCGGTTTTCCAAATGAAAATAATAAAAACATTGAATGTGTAAATTGAATATAGGTCACATAAAAGGAATTTACATTTGTATAAGTATATTTTATACACGAAATTTTGTTCAATTTCAGCAACATATAATGTTTAGTGGTTGAAATATAAGTATTCTTTTAAGGATAGGACAAAATCTCTTGTAAAAAAAATATGGTTAGTCTAATGAAATTAAAATAGTAAATGCATTTAGACATATACTCAAGAAATGAAATAGCACAAGTACTGGAAATTGAGAATTTAAAATTAAAGTGCCCCCCTGAAGTAATGTATTTTTATTTTGAAAAAATACAGTAATAAGTAGTTTATTCATTGCATAACATTGTGTTTAATGCAGTACTTATAAAATTTCTGAAACTTTCGATAAATTTTATATTCTTATAAATGTATAAATAACTTTAAAAAATTGAATTTTAGGATATCAAATATTATGCAGATAATGTTAAAAATTAATGAGTTTAATGAACAATGATTTGTAGAGCTGGCGTTGAGGCCTCTGATCTGTAGATTTACCAGTCTAAGAAAGTATGTACCTTTGTTTTTAATGTATAGCTTAATTTGACAAATATGGGGAAAACACTCCCAATAGATTATGTGCATGTCATGTCATACACCCAAGTAAAGACATACTTCTCAACTGGGTGTAGACAAAAAGTAACAATTCTCGCTGAACTAGTAATTTATAATGTACTAGCTGTTACCCGTGACTTCGTTCACGCAACATTAAAAGAAGAAGAAATACATTAATTAAGCAAAATATTTCACTCCCAATAATTAAAAACATTAATAATTAACAACTATTTATCACATTTAATAGGAAACAATACGGTATTTTTTGTTATAGGGACCTTGACATAACTCAGTCCTAATAAAATGAAATTTTGTGCCAAATAATCGCGACAATGAAATTGCAACCAATGCAAAAAGGAGGGACAAATAAAATAGTGGAAATAGACGAATTGGGTAAAAACAAATGTCAATTTACCTGATAAACAATTTTACTTTTAACGCCTTTGTGAAACGTTTTAACAACCAACCTTCAAAAAAACATTAATTGGACATAGTATATGCTTTTTCTTTAAATTCAATTCTGCCTCCTTGGTTTAATGTATAGCTGAAACAAATCTAGTTTTCTAAATGACTGTATGTTGACAGGCAAATTTTGCTCTCCAGAATAAATTGATTCATGAAGTTTGAATATGTGAAAATATGTTTTTATTTTTCGGATAATTTACTGAAATCAAGATTTTGTTTTCATCATCTTTCAAAGTGAAAATAAATTCTGTTTTTCAGTTTTAATGAGAAAATGGAGTAAAAAATATACTGATCTGTTTTATTTCTCCTTTTTTATACAAAATATGGAGTAATTTACTTTCCGTTTTTAGATAAACTTCGTTAAAATTTACAAAGAAAAAAAATCTTGGCATCTAATTTAGATTTTTAAATTCTGAGAGTTTGTGTGACATCCTCGGATCAATGATAACCGGTATTAAGTAAATCGCGTTGCGTTCGATAGTCTAGGAGTAGTTGCGAAATACAAACACACGGTCAGATTTTAATATAATAAATTCGTGTTCATTTTCCTTTTCTTAAAATTATGATGTGATTTTTAGCAGAAAACTCTCATCTGTATATAACAGATACTCATGCTTAATCATCAGTATAGATAACAAAACATTTAAATTTTTCGTTATAAATATGGCGTGAAATTCATCTACTTTCTATACTTACTGATCCTTGTATTATTAATGTAAGGAATTGATTCACACTCATTTTAAAACATATTGGAAAATTCCCATTTTATTTCAAATATGAAGTCTCTTTTTCCCCTTTTTATGAAATTCCTTTTTAATGACATAATTCTTGTTAATTTTCTTTTCCAGGCAATTAATTTCAATACTGGCATAGGGGAAATTATGTTACTTTAATGAAATAATATTGAATCTTTAGGTTTTATCAACAAAAATGGAACTATTAACATTCGTCATTTTTTTTTTAGGTAATCGAGTTATTTCTTTTAGTTTTAAGAATGAAAATAACTTTCTCGCTATCCATGACATCATTTTCGACATGGATAATTTAGCGAAGCATATTATTGACATTTGCTATCCATTTTCTTTTGAAACTTTTTTACAATTTAAATAAAAAAATACGGTATAGTTATATTAGCCGTGCACAGACGGTAAAACGTCAAGTATTGTTACCATACAAAAGAAAAAAGTGAAGAAAAAAACCAAGATCATTTTATTTCACCAATGAAAGCATATCCGCTTTATTTTCAATGAATGACGTCATAATCGCCTGTTTCCTATGGTTACGATAAGACTCCTATAACTCCTAGATGATATTAAAATCTTGTAATATTTTCAAAAACTAAAAAAATTACATTTTATTTCTAATAATATTATTTAATCTTCCTTTAAATTCTTTAATTTTTTTATTTCATTTTCATTTTTCATGTGAAAATTTTTCAATTGAAACTAAATTGTTGAGTAAAAATTATTATTCCGGGTTTTGAATTAATTTTGGCAACGATAAAGTATTAGCAATGGTAAAGTAAATTTAACCATTTTAAAATATTGTACGAAAAAATGTCCATTTATTCTCTATGAAAATAACGAAATTTTGATTTATTAAGAAAAATATTTGAATAAAATAAACAAAAACCAGCCTATGTTCAATTGAGGGTTATAATCAACCTATATGCTAAGATACAAGATAATTAAATGCTCCATTTTGACGCTGTTCAGCCTAACATTTGCGCACAATTAGATTTATAATATTATTAGGATAATTTCCTACACATAATATGATGTATTATAATTACCTGAGCAATTAGCTCAAAGTTTTCCTACGTTAAGTTGAGCAGGCATGCAACAAACCAGTTTGTTGACAAACTGGCACATTCTGTATAAAAATATGTTTATCTCACCCAGATTTGTTATGTTTATACAACAGCTAATAACTTTTATAATTTTTCTTTCTTTTATTAAAAAAAGTTTAATGCATATGTAATAAATAGTTTTACTAGTTAAATAAAAGGAGATTCCCATTGTGTAAATACATGCTTGTCCTGGTTATGGTTATTTTTTGTTTTGCTGTATCAAATAAAGCTGTGTATTAATAGTTAATGTAATGTATATTATATTGTATTATACCGTAATATGTGTATTTTCTATGAATTTCATCTTCACCGACATTCCCTGAGAGAGAACTTTTCTAGATTGATATGCAGATCCTTCTTTAACAGACATTTAATTCCCTCCCATGAAGAAATCATGTTTCTAGAATTACAACATGCAAGGAGACAGAAGCTTCTCTTTTTTGTGCAATGTGTTGCCATGAGGCGGTTTAAAAATATTTTACATGCAATAAATAGATAACATGTGCATTTTTACACTGTAAAAATCTGTTGATTGTGCAGAACAAAACTGTCAGGCAGGACACCATTAAAAAACTGTTTATTTTACAGAAATAATCTATATTTATACAAACTTTCTGTTATTTGAACAGATTATACATATAAGTTCGTAATACATACATATTATTTCTTTGAAATAAACAGTTTTTACTGGCACCCTGGCTGATAGTTTTTCCTGTCAAATAAACAGACCCTTTTTACAGTGTATTCAATATGTGAGAAAAGGAGAATGTTCTTCCTTTGAGTTCACGGCTACAGAAAATCGCCTGTTTGGTAATCACATTTAGAACCATGCCACTGAAAGCATCGTGTTTAAAAAAATTATGCATGTACTTCTCTTTTATAACGAGTTTTAAAACTTGACGACAACAGGTAAAAATTAAACATTAATTATTTTCCTAATGTTAATAGAACTTCATAGATATTCTTCATTTTATTTATAATATAATGCTAAATATTATGTGTTGAATGTTAGTCATGTGCAAAATAAAACTGAATTTTGTATTTAAATGTATCATCTGTGAATAATTTTGGATGTAAATCAAATTTGTTCCAAATTAAAGATGTTTAGAGTACATCATTTCCTTGTGTGTCATTCTCTCATTTTTTAAGCTAATTTATTATCATTAAAATGCTTCAATTACTTTGTTAACCATTAATATCGATGAAGTTAATTAATGAATACACATGGATTTTCTATTATGTATTTATCAAATAGTAATCCTTATATAAACTCCAGTTTCTAAAAATTGCAATAGCTTGAAGGAATCATGCCAGTGAGCTGAAACTTACCCTAAAAGAGATTTTTGTAAAAAAAGATGGTTTAATTAAAGTGTGATACAGTTATCTTTTTTCTTTTTGTTAAGCTCGTTCTCAAAATAAAAATTTTATTTATTCACAAATTGAAAAATTTAAAAAAAAAAAAACTTGCTATTTGAAAAACAAGGTTGTAGTCTAAGTTTCTTAAAATGTCGTACAACCCTTTGAAAATCAGTTTTAAATGGAAATGAGTTGTTATTGATAAGAATATAAAGAGAAATATTCTGTGTGATTCTTAAGCCTTTGCATGGTTAATATTACTAATATAAAGAAACTGTGAGCTAACCCTTGTCTCTCCTCGCTTTTTATTTGACGTTCTTTTCCAGAATTACTGGGGAAAAGTACTCATGTCTTTCTGCCAAAGTTGTACAATGATATTTTAAAGGAATAAGAATTGTGAGTTTTGTCAGATTTCTGCCAGTGGTTGGGTATAATTAAAAAAGTTGTAAATTTAAACCGATTTTCAGGGACATAAAAATCACGAAACGTTGTCATGAAGGAATGTTTACGATTAGTACTATTTCTACATAAGAAGATATTTTTAAATGGGAAAATTATTCTTGAAACAATTAAAAAATGTTACTAACAATTTTCTACTGCATGCTTTTGGTATCTATACTAATTCACCATTTTTTTAAATTTTAACTTTTGAATCGTAATTAGCATTCTTCAAAGCACCAGTATACGAAATTTCATACAAATTGAATAACTTTCAAAACATTTAAATTTTTAGTTTGCCATATTGGATCTCCAATTTTGTTTTTTGGAATTTTAACTACAGAATCGTAATTAGCATCCTGAAAAACACCTGTGTACGAAGTTTTGTGCAATTTAAATAACATTTGCATATTTTGGCCAACTGTGTATCACCTGAAGGTTCACAACACAGGTGAAAATAATTTTCATTGTAAAGAGTGTTTCAAATCTTTCAAACTAAAACAGCACTTAACTAGTCATTTTAAGACCCATACTAATGAAGAATGTGCAGAGTGTAACATGTCTTTTAAACACAAATACGATTTGGTTAGACATCAAAAGACCCATAAGAAGCAAGTTACATTCCAATGTGAAGAATGTTCAGTTACTTTTATCATATAAGTCGGTCTTCAAAAATATGGATCGAAACACAATGCTCCACCTCCTAACTATGTTTGTGAAACTTGTAATAAAAATTTCGCTAAAAAGTCTAATCTTCTCCAGAATGGGTGCACTCACCAAACAAGCAAATCCATTGTCACCCTTAAAAAAACAACAACAGCCAAACCCAGAAAATCAAGACCTATGGAAAAAGCTCCAAACACTTTCAATAAAATAAGAATAGATGTTACAGAAGATATCGCCTATGATATTGCTTTTTTTCAACTCTAAAATAAGAGATGAAATAGTTATTGACATTTTTAATGCCATCGATAAAATTGGATCTGTAAAATGGCATCTCATCCACACAGTCCGGTTTCAACGATGCCGAAGAATGCCTATTTTAGATGTGATCCCTGCCCTGAACATATTGAAGAAACATTTAGAGACCACTTTACAGAAAGGTTACAAAAAATAAAAAACCCTTTTTGAAGGAGTTATACAACTCTGATCAGGTTGGTTTTAGATAGAATTAGTTACACCGACCTGTATCTTTCACACTATAAACCCTTAGTTAGAAGCAGTTATATAGAAACCCTTGAAAAATTAAAATGAAAAGAAGCCCTGATCAATATCCAAAATTTTAATGATAACAAGTTTGTCATTTTGAATCTTCTTGCATATATGAAGAAGATAGACATTCATCCTGAACTTGTCTCCAACTACACACCTTTTGAAAATGAAATAATATTAGATGATATCCCCTACCACAGAATCAAAGATATTGAAACCAAGAACAACCTTCGAATTAATGTGTATGCCTATGACGAAAAAGATGACAAATTTTTGATGTTGCACATTTCAATTCGTGTCATCAAGAAGCCATTAACTTGTTGCTAATCGGGAACGAAGATGGGGATACACACTATATTTATATAAAACATTTTTCCCGTCTCTTTTCTCATCTCACCAAACGTAATGGAGAAGTCCATTTTTGCTATCGCTGCCTCCATTGATTGCTGACACAAGCACTCCTCGACAATCATCTACACTATTGTAAAGATCATGCCTCTCAACACATCAAGAAACCAGACGCCAACAAAAATATCTTAAAATTTAATGGATATCATCTTCAACATCCAACACCCTTCACCATCATAGCTGACTTTAAAAGCCTCATCGTTCCTATTCACACAACAAAATCAGCTCCCAGCTCCTCCTACAGACTACAAAAACAGAAACACGTCCTTTGCAGTTCTGCCTACATCATAATAGATCAAGATGGAAAAACACATAAGGAAATGAAAATATTCAGGGGCGAAGACACTGTAACTGATTTTTTGAAAAATATATTTCAAGAAAGAGATGAATTGGCCAAAATACTGAACATCATCAAGCCCCTGAAACTCGCCAAAGAGCAACAAAAAGATGAGATACAAGGAAACTGGGTGCCCACAGACACCCAGTTTCCCTGTATCTCATCACTCTGTAGCCATCTTACCATTTTAGACCCTAATTTATTCCTTGGTTTACATTTAATCTATTCTCTTTATATCCATAAAACCCATTATTTATCAATTCTTTTAGTTTATTTAATTAAGTTATGTATTGCAATAGTTACTTTAATTACACCTTTACTCAGTGTTGAATTCAGACACTTTGCTCCGGGGGGAGAGGGGGGGCAGGAATTACACTTTTTGACCATTGAAAGTATAAAATCTCAAATCTTCCAGGGGGACATTTCAAATCTCTGGGGGGAATGTCCCCCCCGGACCCTACCCTGAATTCAACACTGCTTTTACTTACCTCTTATATCCAGGCACTCTTAAACAAGTATCTAGTTCTAAATTCTTCATTGGTGTTTCATTGACATCGATTAATATTTTTGTACAGCCATTTTACATTTTGCAATTCCTATGCCTGTGCGATCGGCATCTAAATCATGCGGCTATGAGGAGGATTGAATGTGTGACGACATACGGCAAATCCGGTATGACTTCATTATCTTTCTCTCTCCCGTGATAGATTGTGACTGATTTGTAATTTCTGGACATTTCGTATCCGGAAGTGACGTCAAGTAATAGTAGTAAGAGGCTGGGCATGGAATTGCATAATGAAGGGATTTTTAGCATGAGTGGGGTATTTATACTCCGAGCTGACGGGAGCTCATTAATTTCGTTTGTATTTTCGTCTCATGTCGGCCATTAGATGTACTGATGCACCATATAGAAATGCCTGTAAAACTTCTTTAGAGATGGACGTTAATCTAAAGCGGCTCAGTGACTTCATCTTGTTTATAGCTCTCATCGTGACAAGCATGTTCCTTATGGAGGCTTGTAATATTTGACTGATGTTTTTAGAAGGCTGGACCAATGTGCATCCATAAGTGTCGATGTTTTTCTTAGTAAAGGTGTTTTATCAAAGATATCATTTCATCGTTTTAGCAGTTCATCATTTGCATGTTCTTTCCACCCCCTTTAACATCTGGTTTTAACTTTTTCACACTTTTACCTGGCATCATATTTTTCCGTGTTTAAATACTTGTCTTTCTTGTCGGCAAATTGCCATGGAATATTTACTTTTAATTACGGGATTAGTCTGGTTAAACTAACACCCGGAAATGTTCATTTAAGATCTTAGAAAGGAAGTTATCTTGGGAAACTGATAATGATGTTTGTTAGGGTTAAAGTAGTTAAATATGGAAAGCTCACATGCGTATAAGATATGAATTGAATCTTTGCTAAGTCATTTGAATAATTAGTTTATCGCATGTAAAGCTGAAAGTGTTCTCCTGAATTTTTCTTGCGGCTCTCTGATGTGCTGATTCTACATTTAAAGTTTGAACTGTTCTCCTTTTTGATATATTAAAGTAAGGTGCCTTTCACTTTGCAATACTCATTAAGTTTTACATTTAAAGTATATATATTAAATCGCATATCAAGTTTATCGAAATCTCATATCAAGTTAATCTAAATCTTATATTAAGTTAATTTAAATAAAGTTATTTGATTCCAATGAAAAACTTATAGTTTACTTCTACTATTTAATCTCTTTAAAGTCTGTTTTTCCTGTGTAAAAAACAAAGTTAATTTGTTTTTACTAAAGTAAACTTTCCATTTCATTAAATCTAGTTCATTTACGTTTCAGTCTATATTTAATTGTTTGTTCATCGTATAATTTAAATATAAAATCCTGCTTTTGGTTATCTAATCTCTTTCAACCTTTTTACTATGTTATGTTTTTAATCGTTAATAAACTTATGTTCATTAATAAACCTGGTTTTGTTATTCTTTATATACATTGGTTTCTATTCCAGCTTAAAAAGTAATTTACATTTTTCCTTTTCCATATTAGCTTAAACTTTCAGCACATTCTGTTTCATCTGTGTATAAATGACCTCTACTACATTAATATATCGAGATTACCCTTTGGTAATATCATCATAGAAAGCAACAAAGAGGGTAGAATTTTTATGCTATCGAAATAAAAAAAATTTAAAGATTTTAAATTCTTTTACAGGTTGGTGTGGGGGAGGGGGGGGGGGAAAGAAGGCGAGGTAAGCACCAGATAAAGACATAAAATAAACAGACAAGACTGTATTTATTGTAAATAAATGTAGTCGGATAAAAAAGACAGTATATTGAGAAAATTACTATGAATTTCAGTGCTAACAAACAAAACACAACAAAGTTTCTGCCACCACCTAAACAGTGAAAATGACAGTTTATTTATAACCATGCCTATGCTCTATTACTATACAAAAAATAATCTCTGTAGTAAGCATGTGTCAAAGTTGAAAATAAACTAAATGGAACTGTTGCCAATCTGAAGAAGGAATGTAGCAAAACATTTTTTTTTGCTGTTTATTCACATTCATAGAGATATGAAAGGAACATAAAATACTCAAATTTATTCGAAGAATTTATAAACGGAGAAAATTTATTACGAAACTAGTGTTTTAAAAAAATTATTATTACTGTTGTTACTTTGCTTTTACTTCAAAGAACTTCATTTCCAGTCTATGCACCATCTGCTGAGAAAAATAAGAAATGTGATGCATGTCAAACTGTAACTTTTGGCTAACAGTTACTGCTCTTTTCTTCATATCTCTGTTCAGGTGAATAAACAGCATATTTTTCTACGTTGTTTCTACAGATTGGCAACAATTCTGCATTGTTTATTTGTCTGCATTGTAGATTAAGTGCTACAAGGGGTCTCTATGGCCAAGTGGTTAGGACATCATTCCGCTAATTGCTTGAGAGCGTAAGAATCAGGTCGGCAGGTGGGGTCCATATGGGTCCATCAGCTCCATTACACACACTTTGTGGAGCTCCCAGTTGTAATTCTCTGGTGTTGTAAATTTCCTTGTGGCTATCTCGTCTTTGTCTATTGACGATGACTTAGCGGGAACTTGATGTCAAGCACAGAAGTCAGATAATGTTCTCAACAAAACAAACAAACAAGTGCTACGAAGCAAAAATACTGCCATAGTTTAAAGTATATTAGATTAAAGTATAATATATATATGGGCAATAAATATAGCACATTCCAGTGAAACAATAAATCCTAAATAAAAAATACACTATTAATTTTAAAAAAAAGAAAAAAATGTAGTGTTGAAAATTTTACGATAAATGGTACTTTTTTTTCTGGACAGATTCTGCAGTTGGTCGATCAAAAATACTATTCTGGTTAACTGGTTTCTGGATAAATGGTTCTGTACTGCATTACAAAGAAATTTTTTATAAATCCATTCAAATTGAATCATATTATTCAATTAGTTTTGTTTAGCAAAACACAAATTCTGTTCTGAGAAACAGGCTACAACTTGTATCACTAGAATATATTATTTTCTTTGAAGTTTAAAAAAAAATAAATAACAGAGTAAATGGGCAATATGAGATTAAACTTTTCCTGTTGCTCACCGCTAACAAAGAAAAAATATGCTGGAAGGGGAATCTAGATAAAAAAATGTAACACATTTTGCATAAATTATTTAATTTTCAAAGCTGTAAAACAATTTTGTAACCACAGGTAAATCTTTTGAAAACGTTTTAAATTCCAGAAAAATAATAATTTTTCTGTTAAATAAAGCCACATAATCATGTTTTAATTTTCAGATGATTCTTCATAAATAAATATTTCTGACACTTTTCCTTTAGTTGGGCACAAATGAGAAATCGTAAAATATTGTTTCATTTATAATCATTGACATTAAAAATGTTCCACCATGGATTTCTGACAATTATTTTACCAGGATTTCAACACTTTATTGTGATAGGAATTTGTCACTTGCTTACAACTGACACAATCAAGACAAAGGGTAAGTCAAAATGATTGCCCTGATTACAAATGACAATAACTTAATTGTAAAAAATAATTGGAAGAAACACCTTAAGTATATTACAGAAAAAGGACAATGTTTTGTTTGCGAACTTCATAGCTGTTCTATATGTGACATTTTTCAATCACACCGAAAATATCAAAGTGATAGTCCCTTTTTCACCAGACATTGTGCATGACTCCTGTTTATGGAGATATTCCTTCTTTGCCTATAAAAGTGATCCAATTGAAAGTGCTCTGACATGAGTGTCTATACAAACATTATTTATAATATCTGGTGCAAAATGGATTGATTGATTGGTCGATTTCACAGATGTTTTGTGTATGACTTAAAGGAGCCACATGGAATTGTTATGAAAATGTAAACAAAACTTTGAACTCCTTTCTACGATGTGCTTTGAGTGTTTCTACTGATTGTTTACAACGAAGTTATCGTCATTTGTAAACAGGGCAATCATTTTGACTTACCCTGTATTTTGAAGGAAAAGGGCATTTTACCCACATTGAAGGCAACTTCAATTGACTTTTGAAGGTCAGTATCCCGGTCCTTATCATATGTCAGTAATTATGGTAACATCACATTTGGCTGACTGGCCACTCTATTTTTCCCATAACAATGAAAGAATGAAGTTGGGTAGATGGATGTCCTTGAGAAGCCAATTGAAATTACATGGAATATAATGCAATGTCTGTAAATTATTAGTGTTATTTAGTATGATAGTTTAAAATTGCCATTTTTTTTGCATGTATGTGCTACAGATACTGCTTTTTAAATCAAGACTTTACCATCTATATGAATTGTTCAAAAACTCTTTGTCAATGGCAATCTTGTCGACAATTGACGCTTACTAGAAAAGAGCAAATTCCAATTCAAAAAGTTTTATGACTAGTCCAGTGATGCTTCACCTTCAAATTGTTGGCAATTAAACCATTTGTTAACAATGACTGAGAGTGCCACTTATCAGAAAAATTGAAATAATATGAGATACAAAGCAAATTTCAATTAGGAAGATCTTAGAGATAAGGTTTTGGTTTAAAAAACTGTTTTCAATTTATAGCATTATTTCTCATGAAAACATTTCCCTTTTTCTATTTATTTTTAATGAAATAAATGAAAAATATTTAGTTTTATTTTTTGAAGGTGGTGTTTTTTTTATTACTAATGTATGGCTTTAATTTATTTTTTAACCATGTAGGCATAGTGTGCTGTACGCATTTGTGCTCAGGTACAGGAAATGTACCAAATGTTTTTTTTTAACAAGAATTCGAAGAAACACTTCTTTAGATCATTATTTTTAGCAAGTCTTTTAGAACATACTTCACAAATTAATCGTTTTTTATTAGTATCAAGAATATGCATATTTAGATTCCTCACAGTAGAAAACCTGGTACTTTTCGGTTAGCCGGGCGCCAGTGATATATATACATGTATATATACCCACACACACATATCTACATATATTTACATATACATATATATACATACACATATATATGCATATATTTATGTATATATATACAAATTTATGTATATACATAGGTATTTTTATATGTATATATATCACTGGCGCCCGGCTAACCGAAAAGTACCGAAAACCTTTTACAGCATACTGCCCAAATAAACTTATTGTTTTTGTCCAAGGGAGAAAAAAAGTTAAGTTTTTAAAACATTTAAAAAAAATTCTATATTTCACAAATCGAATGAATTTTAAAATGTTTCTTTAGATTACTGCTTTTAGAAAAAATTTTAGAGCAAACATCCCAACTGAATGTTGTCAGACGGTGTATTGAATATAAAGATATGCATATAAGACATTATGATGACATTTCCATCTTGCGCTGCAGTTACAGCCTGTTTGACATATGTTAGTGAGAAATGCCAAGTTGGGTTTCATCTTTGTAGCTCAGTGGTAAAGCCTAGGAACGTTAATCCAAGGCCCTGAGTTTGATTCCCAGCTTGGACATTTTTCACTCTTGTCAGTTTTACACTCATTTTAGCAATGTAAAATTTCACACATTTATTATTCATAAATATATTGATTTAAATGTTCCTTTTGATCAAAACTTTCAGAACACACTTCAGAAATATATGGTTTTGCTTCAGTATAAGCACATATATGTCTAGTAAGATCATCATTTTCTATATATCACTTTGAGCATAGATCACAAATAAATGACCTTCACTCTAAATGGATGCAAAGAGTAAGATTTCAGAAAAAAAAATGAACATATTTCACAAATAAAAGTTTTTTCATGTTAATGAGTGCAAAGATGCTTTGTTAGAATACTTTTCCTTGAATATCCTTTAAAACAAATATCACAAGTGAAAGGTTTCTCATTGGTATGTGATAGAAAGTGAGTTTTTAGAGTACTCATTTTAGAATAACTTTTAGAACATAGTTCACAACTGTAAGGCTTTTCATTTCTATGAGTTTGAAGATGTCTATTTAGATCGCCTTTTAATGAAAAACCTTTGGAACATACAGCACAAACAAATGGTTTTATATTTGTATGTACATAGCGCAGATGTATTTTTAAATCTCCCTTGCGAGAAAAACGTTTACAGCATTCTTCACAGGTAAAGGGCTTTTCTTCTATATGACAGGTAATATGTCTTTGAAGAGAATCATTAGAAGGAAATCCTTTGGAGCACACTTTACAAATAAATGCCATCTCCCCGATATGTTTGCGAAAATGTTCAGTTAGACGGAATTTTCAAGAAAAACTTTTTGGACACAGTTCACATATGTATAACTTTTCTTTAGTATGATTACGTAAATGTTTCTTCAGATATCCGCTAGTAAAAAATCCTTTGTTGCATACATCACAAATGAATGGTTTGTCATTTGTATGAGAGCGGTAGTGTGCATCTAACCTTCCCTCATGTATGAATCTTTTAGGACACACTTCACAAACAAATGGCTTTTCTCCAGTTAGGCAGCAGTTATGTTCATTTAGATGGGACATTTGAGAAAATTCTTTAAAACAAATATCACAGGTGAATGGCTTTTCTCCTGTATGAATGCAAACATGTCTCTTTAGACTAGAACTATTAGAAAACCGTTTGCAGCATATTTCACAAATGAATGCCTTTTTCTCTGTATTCTTTGGATGATCACATGAAGAATATTTTAAAGGACAATCATCACTAGTAAAATTCTTTTTAGCACTATGAGTGGGGAGTTGTTCTTTTGTGAGGCACTTTTTCGTGAAAGTCTTTTTGGACATGCTTCACAAGTAGATGACTTTTCAAGTAAATTCCTTATGATTTGTATGAGGTTGAAATATTAGTTTTGCAATCTGTTTTTCACAGTTCAGTTTCAACTTTGAAAGAATCTCAGAAGAAGCTTGGAAAAAAAATCCTGTGATGTAACAGTGTGAAGATAAAGAAAGAAAAATTATGTTACCAGAAATGATTTACTCTAAAGCAGCTTTTTTATGGATGAGCATATAATGCAATATTTGAATACTTTGCTTTGCAGAGGAATTCTGTTGCATTCTTCACTGAGGAAGACTGCCAGTCTCTTTTGCCTTTTACATCTAAAATTAAAAAAACTATTTCATTAATTAGTCTTTTGAACAGAGTTACTGATTTGTTTTAAATATAAAAGATTCAATGTAAATAAGATCTTTTAAAAATAGACTTTAAGATCACCAGTTATTAATTAGCTTGCATTCACAAACATAAAAATAGATAAGGACTTTTAACGAAATAGCCTTATGAAGAAGAAAATTATTCCCTGAAAACTGTTTCAAATATTTATCTATATGCCTGTATAATACAGTTTTATTAGTTCGTCTGCTTGACACCCATCAGTCTGGTAGGTACCTGATATACGAATTTTATCCCTCCACTAAACGGAAATTAATAAAAACAGAATCAAATTAACATAAACATTCACCAGCAGCGATAGCATTATATATCCCTTCAGTCAGGGCCTGATTACCGCACAGGCCAATTAGGCCGCAGCCTTGGGGCCTATTCTAGAAGGGGGCCTCAAAATGAGTAAAATTATTTAGAAAAAAATTCTCGTAGAAGAAATTTTATTTCAATCTTCAATATCTAAAAAATAGATACCTCTATAAACGCTTTGCCTGTACTTTTTTGTTATCTAAAAACAACTTACTAAATTAGGAATGCGGCAGACAAAATATTTTTTATGGGAATTTTTTTAAAGAAATGTTTAAGATGAAGTGATATTTAAAGTATTATAGTATCAAATAGCAAAAGAAAATTTAGATTAACCTTAGTTTCATGACCATTTTTATAAACTGCAGGAAAATTTCTGAATACCCCCCAAAATACATTTCTAGCTACTATTTTGGTTTAAAGGGGGACCTGAAAAGCTGCTGGGCCTTTTGCCCTGGACAATCTTAATCGGGCTCTGCCTTCAGTGTATATTTATATTCCTATACGAAACATTGTTGGTGACAGTTTTGGTTTTTTGTTTGTAGGTGGCGCTACTTTAGCACAGTGTACTATGGCTGCCATTTAGTTCCAAAGTCGCGACTCGACTTGATATTAACACTATTTTGTTAGAAGTCCTTATCTATTTATATGTTCATGCTTACATTTATATTATATAACTAGCTTACACATAACAAAGGCTGAAATTACATTTTTAAAACAGTACAAAAAAACATTTCAAACTACACTATAAAACTATTTTAATGTAATATATTTGAATCAATTTTAATGGAAGTGCATATGATTCATATACAGAAATTTTAGACAAATGAAATAATAGCACACTATAAAGTTACAGACCAAGTTTTACTCTATATATAATTTTACTAATGAAACAATACTATGCATCAATTAATAAAAGAAATCCAGAAAAATAATAAAATTATTTTCTATTGAAGATCTGACACTAGTAAACAAGTTTAGTGACTTTGTCAATAATCAAGTTCCAGGTTTCAATTTCCCAAATGAAAAAAAAAAACAACAACATTAACTTTATTGAAACTGTTAAAGCATTTGCAGTAAATAACTTTGCAAATTTCAACTTACAGGGTGACTTTTAATTAACCTACAAATTTTAACTGAAATAACTCTTGAGTCATTGCAGATAGCACTAAAAACATGTTTTTTATTGAAAAGAACATGGAAAAGGAATTTAATGGATAAGGTTTTCAAAGTGGGAACCTTCAAGGTGATACAACAGCGCAACTTAGTCACAAAGTTGTCAGTAACAAAATTGAGTGTTTATTTTCTGAAGCTGAACCAGTTATGGAACTTTTTAGGCTAATAAGATCTGTCGGCTTCTTCTTGTAAACTATATCTTTCATATAACCCCAAAGATAGAAATCACATGGATTCGTATCTGGTGAATAAGGTGGCCAATTTTCTTATCAGATCTCTTATCATTGCTCTAGAAGGCTTAAGTAAGTTTCTGAATGTTGAAGACCTTTTCTGTAAAAATAGTGTTGCATTTTTATCACATAAATACCAATTTTTAACTATAAGACATTTTCAAAATTGTGTAGAACTGACACTAAACAATTTCTTTCAATTATGCCTTCTTTCACTACCTGCATTCATGCCACCAGCTAGTGAGGCTCTGAGAAGTTACTTCAGTTTAAAGTTGTGGGTTTAATTAAAAGTCATCCTGTATATGATTTCTTCATAAATAAGAATGATTTTAGTATATAATAATATAGTATTCAGGACAAATCTCTGCTCTATTCTCACAACTAATTTCAAAATTCAGGCTAATTGTAAATACTACAAATTTCTAGATCCATCCACTTATACACCAACTGATTCAAAATAAAGGTTGTTATTATCTTTTAAACTGCTGATGATGGAAACATACTTCCAGTTACAAAATGTATTCAAATTAAGTACCCAGGTAGCACATTTTTGTTTTTAATCTGTTTATAACACATTGTTCAGTGACTAATAAATTTGGCTAATAAATTATATTTATCAAATTTTAAAATGACCTAAAAATTTGATAAATATAATTTAACGATGAAACACTCCAATATCACTAAATCATGATCAAACTATCTTTCACAAAAACAAAGCTCACTTCACCACATATGGAAAAACTGTTCAACTTAAAGTAGAAGCATAGCATGAAAATAAAACTTTCAAACTTCACTACAATATGATAAATAGCACCATATCATCTTGAATATCATCACCATGCCAAATTTCAACTTCAATTCACTTTTTATACTATAGAAACATGAATAAATTTCATACCATTTTAGAAATTAACAAATAGCAAGATTTAAAAACAAACAATCAAAATTGGAGAAGATTCTTATTAGGCAACTGCACTGGTAAGCCACAAATACATAATTAAATATATGGATATTCCAAAAATAAACAACTATTTTACTGTATCAATTAGTGAAAACTTTACCAACCAGACTTAACAACTTGCAAGTTTACACCTGAAATGCAATTTTAAATACTTTCAACTGTTGGTGATTCATCAACCAGCCTACTTACCAGTATGGCTAGTACTATTTAATATATTTTGCCTTTCAAAATTTTTATTTGTTTAGCCAGTAAAACATGGAATATTTTATACACCAACACACTACAATATTAATATCTCTATGTCTGTAAATGTGGAAAAGTGAAACATATTATAAAGTTACTTGCATTTCATTTAAAAAATTCTTATTTTTTTCTTTATAAATTCCTATAAAATTACATTTTGCCACATTAACCTTCTCTTTTAGTTTATTGCCCAGCTACAAATGGGAAAAACAAAGTATAAAAATTTCATAAGCATATATGTAAACTATTTCGCGTTAACCACAGACTGAAATTACTAAAATCAAGTTTCTCAAATAATGCCTTTAAAGTTTTTACATTTGAAAATTAAACATTATTGAGCCTGCTTGTAACATTTAAAAAAAAAAATAACTTATTAACAAGCAATATTTTCAATTTTGAACGGTACGTTTCTGCACATTTTTTTCCAATTTGACTGTATGTAAACACTTCCATTTCTAATAAATATAGTTTTGTTTTAAAAACATGCTATTCTTATTTAAGGCTGTGCAATAAACTAAAACCTTAGAAAATGTTTCAAAACTGCATAAAAACAGTTGAAATTGTTGAGAAAATCAGAATTTTTAGTAAAACATTTCCTGTTTTTAAAAAAAATAAATGCCTATAATATAACATTTTATCACATTATGCTTTTCTTTTTATTTATTGCACAACAACAAATGAGAAAAGCAAACAAATAAAAATTTAACAAGTATTTATGTAAATTATTTCAAGTAATCGACTTTATCCGGTCTGAAATTACTTAAAATAGAGTTTCATAAAAATGCATTTAAAGCTTTTACTTTTGAAAATTAAATATTATTGAGCTTACTCACAACACTTAAAATATAGAAATAATTTAGATAACAGACACTCCTTTTCATAATTCAGTCATTTTCAGTTTGGGTACAAGCCAATATTTTCAATTTTAAACACATAACATTTTTTGCCTGTTCTTTTTTTCCATTTAAATATATGTATTTTTTAAATACTTTAACTCTTTGAAAAAAAGGGTACTTTCATGTTATAGTGGCCCCTGAGGATGAATCGCCAAATGACCAGGATTTATTGGCAAATTATAAGGCATATAGGACATTATAATAATATATGATGTACATATAATATTTCGCAATGCATATTCTCAAGTTATAGTCATATATGACGTATATGTATGACATGTGTATAAGATGTATATATGGCATATAAGACATAAATAAAATGACGTATATGGCACATATGTGAGCATTAGAAGTATACAGGGTGATTCATAAAAGATGGGCAGAACTTTAAGGGGTTATAGTACACTTAAAGACAAATAATATTAAATAGGAGACTAAGGGTCCCAGACGTATTCCCAAGGAGATAGGGGGCATTAAAGTTTAGGGTCCGAAATTGCAAATGATTATAAAACATGGAAAAATTGGTCGATTCGTTTGCGGTTTTTGCAAAAAATTTTCTTTATGCCAGTATTTTCTTGAAATAAAATTTTAAAGTTCAATTTCAAAAAATGCCGATAGGGGGCGCTTTAGACTTTGGAGTAACAAACAACTATTTTTTAACGTTATTTTTTGTATTTCTTTAAATGATTTCGAAAGCTTAGACTTAAACTTAAATTTTGATCTAAAAATCTGAGTCCTAACGAGTAGTTAAGTAGCGTAAACTGAAATTTGAAATTTGAAACCCTTCTCCCCCCAGAACAAAAATCAGTTATTCCCGATCTTTGTGTCGTAGATTAGGCTCTAACTACTGCCGCGTTTTGCTAAAATTATTCTTTATGTCAGTATTTTCTTGAAAATAAATTTTAAAGAAAATTTTCAAAAAATTCCGATAGAGGGCGCTTTAGACTTTGGAGTAACGAACAACTATTTTATACCGTTATTTTTTGTGTCTCATTAAATGCTTTCTAAAGCTTAGACTTAAATTTTCAGCCCAAAATCTGAATCGTTAGACGTGGTTAAGTTTCTGGGGAGAGGGGTTTGAAATTTCTACTCCTGAGCACAGTTCAGTTTACCATGTCCACACATTGTGTGCTGTGATACGAGGTAAAAAGACACAAATTAGGATTATGTTACCAAAGCATATTTATTAACATGTAATCACAATAAATGTTCAAAATTGTGACCACCAGAGGTTATGCACGCAGAACAACGGCGACGAATGGAACGGCGAACATTCGCGAAAACATCAGGCTTTTCGAGCACTTCCCCTACAGCGGCGGAAAGTCTGGCGACCAGTTCCTCGGGGGATTCAATGGGTGTCTCATACATAAGAGCCTTCAATCGTCCCCAAAAAAAGAAATCGAGGGGTGAAAGATCTGGCGAGCGAGCAGGCCAAGCAACAGGACCACCTCGACCAATCCATCTGTTCGGAAATGTGATGTCCAGATAGTTGCGGACGTCTCGTACGTAATGGGCTGGCGCTCCATCGTGCTGGAACCACATGACCCGCCGGATGCGTGGAGGAACAACGTTTAACAGGTCTGGCAGCACATGTTGCAGAAATGTGAGGTATGTTTTACCGTTGAGGCGTTCAGGAAGAAGGTACGGTCCGATTAGGTGGTCTCCGAGGATTCCTGCCCAAACATTGATGGAAAAGCGTCTCTGATGAGCATGTGGATACGTAGCATGTGGATTGACATCCGCCCATACATGTGCATTGTGTGTGTTAAATGTACCTTCACGTGTGAAGGTACATTCATCGGTGAAAAGCACAGTTCGTCCAAAATGTGGATTTAGCGCGTTCTGCTGCAGAAACCAGCGGGCGAATTCAATACGATTTGGATAATCCCCTGGAGACAGTTTCTGGACTCGTTGCACATGAAACGTGAGCAAATGTTCATCCTTCAGTACCCTCCAAGTCGTGGACTGTGAGGTATCCACCTGGCTAGCCACTGTTCGTGTACTTGTACTTGGCTGCGCCGCTACTACATCCAGAATGGCTTCTGCAACAACTACTGATTCGTCCTTTTTTGCACGACCTGCATTCGACCGGGAAGCGAGAAATGATCCCGTCTCACACAACTGTCTGTGCAAGCGCTCGAAAGTTTTGCGGTTAGGCAACCGCCTGTTAGGAAATCGCTCTCCGTACATTCGTTGTGCCTCTGCACCATTTCCATCTGCCGCTCCGTAAATTAAATGCATCTCAGCCTTTTCCTTATTCGTGAAGGGCACCATCTTCCGATTCATTACTACAGCGACTTACACTTGACTCACCGTTCAGTGGTTTTTATGCCTGAATCGTGTCGAAATTTTGCATACGTGTTCTTCTTCTTCCCCATTTGACATTTGCATACTTTCTGTTTCCTTCTTCACCCGGTGACTAGCGTCAGGAATGGAGCTTTAACGTTTGCATGAGCGACGTTTCCAACTGTGCCAGTGCCTTTATGAGTGAATTCCGACTATGCAGTCCTTGACGAAAGTTGTATTTTTGCCTCGTATCACAGCACAGAATCGTTGGGCATGGTTAAGTAGTGCAAACTGAACTGTGCTCAGGAGTAGAAATTTCAAACCCCTCTCCCCAGAAACTTAACCACGTCTAACGATTCAGATTTTGGGCTGAAAATTTAAGTCTAAGCTTTAGAAAGCATTTAATGAGACACAAAAAATAACGGTATAAAATAATTGTTCGTTACTCCAAAGTCTAAAGCGCCCTCTATCGGAATTTTTTGAAAATTTTCTTTAAAATTTATTTTCAAGAAAATACTGACATAAAGAATAATTTTAGCAAAACGCGGCAGTAGTTAGAGCCTAATCTACGACACAAAGATCGGGAATAACTGATTTTTGTTCTGGGGGGAGAAGGGTTTCAAATTTCAAATTTCAGTTTACGCTACTTAACTACTCGTTAGGACTCAGATTTTTAGATCAAAATTTAAGTTTAAGTCTAAGCTTTCGAAATCATTTAAAGAAATACAAAAAATAACGTTAAAAAATAGTTGTTTGTTACTCCAAAGTCTAAAGCGCCCCCTATCGGCATTTTTTGAAATTGAACTTTAAAATTTTATTTCAAGAAAATACTGGCATAAAGAAAATTTTTTGCAAAAACCGCAAACGAATCGACCAATTTTTCCATGTTTTATAATCATTTGAAATTTCGGACCCTAAACTTTAATGCCCCCTATCTCCTTGGGAATACGTCTGGGACCCTTAGTCTCCTATTTAATATTATTTGTCTTTAAGTGTACTATAACCCCTTAAAGTTCTGCCCATCTTTTATGAATCACCCTGTATATATGAAGCATATATAAGCTTTGTTATGATCTTGGTAAAATCGTAACTGTAATTTTGTCATAATCATAATTGTGGAGACCACTATAACAGAAAGTTTAAAAAAAGTAACCTGTATAGAAAACATTTACTTTTAAAAACAAAAAGAATCTGGAAAGTTTAAGAGTAAAAAATTAGTGTAAAAATTTTTTGTTATTTCTTGACTTTATACATATTTTACAGATTTCTTATCTATTAAATTCTACTGCAGCTTTATAGAAAATAAAGCATTTTGGATAAATTTTAAACAAATTTAACTCCTTGGAAGGTGGTGGTACATTTTTATACCACTAAATTTTAATCGCCAAATACCACAATGTTACCAGTATTCTCTAATAAAATATTTCATTTATAATGCACGTGAAGAAAAGCTTTTACTTTTTTTCAAATAAATTTGTTCGTAAATTCTGGTGTCATTCAATCATTTCAACATTTTAGCAACAGAAGTTCTTTGCCCGTGAAAGGGTTAAGAATATACTGTCTTAAGAAATAAAAACTTTTAAACCTTTACACGGACCACATGAACTCTGTAAATGTGGACAAATTTTGCAGCACAGGCTTTTAGTCTTTACTTGAGATATGCCATTGCAATATTCATAGCATAATTTATAATAAATAAATTATTTATATATCAGAGAGAACTTGGAACAGAAAGGATCAGGGTCCATAAGCTGTGTCTGAGGCCCATGAAATACGCCTAAACTCAATTTTGTTATACTGACTTAATTATTTCACCTTTTTATATTGGAAGATTTATCCTGTATGATTTCAACAATAGTTTTTGCATTTTGTTCGGAATTATTTATATGACTTACACAAGCTCAAAGTTCGTATTATTCGTAGTTTTTGATGAAAAATATGCAATTTCTCCTAATTTTACCTCAATTATTTATATGAGCACAATCGTGCAACACTTTCTTTTTTACATATATTATAAAATACATCAAAATGTACAATATATGTAAAAATAAAAGTGTTGCCAAGCTGCGGTTATAGTAAAATAGGAAAAAATATATTCGTTAAAAATTGAGGTAAAATTAGGAGAAATTGCATATTTTTTCATAAAAATCTATGAATAATGCGAACTTTGAGCTTATGTAAGTTATATAAATCCGAACAAAATGCAAAAAACATTGTTGAAATCGTACAAGATAAACCTTCTAATATTAAAAAGAGAAATAATTAAGTCAGTATAACAGAATCGAATTTTAGTCTTATTTCATGGGGCAAAAACACGGATTATGGACCCTGATCCATTCAAGAAAAAATTAAGACATCCATGAAATACATGTCAAAATAACCAATACTGTAAAATCTCTTTTTGTTGTTATTTCATCATTCATTTTCAAGCTAATTGATTACTAATAATCCAGTTTTAAACAGAAGCTGACAATCTTTGTTACAAAGAATCTAGGCAGATAGCACAGGCAGAATATACAGCAGAAGAAACAGGAAAGGGTACAACCAGGGAGCTTTATGTGAAGTTTATTTGTAACATTAGAAATCAGAAAAATGTAAACAAACATGGGTACTTACATAATATTTAGGCCATGAGAGTTATCACTAAAAACCACTGACTATTGCCAATCTTGTTTATAGATGCCAGTCATGTTCAAAGTGGTAATTTAACATTGTTAAAAATACTAAATAATAGAAAATAAAATAAATAATAAAGAATATAAACTATAAATTTTAATTAAAAAAATAAACTATAAATTACAATAACAAATGAAGCTATAATAAGTAAATAAACGGTACTTTTCCATTAAACCAACAACATTGTCGCCAAGTGTAATAGATGACACAGAATGAAATTCATGTGAAATGAAACATTTGAAAAAATAACATTGTTGGCACAAAATTGAGCATTTAAAATTACAGTCTTTCACAAACTATTTTATTAAATTAATACAAATATATACTTAAAATAAAAAACAAATAAATATAATACAATAAAGTAATAAAATAAAATTCAATTTAAACTGCAGGCATGAAATCTTCAATGTCTATTAGCATTGCAGTAAACATTTCATTTTGTGAATGAAGATGTTCATGTTTTTTAAAGTAAAAAACTTTTTTAATGTTTATTTTTTAAGCCTTGTAACAGTTTTATTTCAGCTTCCTCATCACCAGGTAACTGCCAAATCCCAAATGGTAAAATCTATCACAGCATCAATAATAAATGGAAATTACAACTTAAAAATAAATATTTTCTATTTGAAATTAACAAATTAAGATATTTTGCAACCAGGGTCGGCACGATTTAAACCAAGTGGTTTTAACCAGCTGTTTTTTTAGGACAAATCTAATATAATATTTTCTCTTTATTGTAATTTACATATTTCAAATCTACCTTATATATATAAAATCCTAATGAAACGAATTTGTGAAACGATTTTATGAAACGACTGATTAAACGACTGATTATGTTTCAGGGCTATTTTTAATAAAATATTAAACGCTTGATGGTGAAATTAATACCAATTGTCCATAAAAATCCGCGGATGTCAAAACTGGTAATAGAATTTTGAAATTGGAATTAGTTTTCGAGATATTATTTTTTTTTCTAATTTTAATGATATTTCTGTAATGATGGCAACTAATTACTCAGTTTTTTTTGTGACAAAAAAGGGAAAAAAATTGAAAAGGATCCCGATAGGGATTTTTCATTTCTTTTTATTCGTCATTTTCAAATTGAATTTGAATTTATCTTTTATTTCAATCGATAATGAAGACAAGATTGTGATTAAATTATGTTTTTCAGGAAAATTTGAAAAAAAATCACATTTCTATCGTCAGGATTCAATCGTCTGTCAGCATTTAATTTAATTTATAAACTGAAAACATTTTGAATAAATTCATCCAAATGACGTCATTTATGTAAATACGTCATTTATGTTTATACAATTTATTTAATATAAAGAAGCCATTTATATATTTTTATGTACAAAAAGAGGTAAATTGAACGACAATTATACATAAATTGTATATATACATATTACAAAATTTAAATTTTTTCCGCAATTATTCTATAAAATTTGTCCATTCAATAATATTCGGTATATAACCCAGCTTATTAAAATAATTCTCATTCTTAAAATAGCCTTTTACTATCCATATGTAAAGCCAATTATTCCTAATCCACTTAATAATATTTATTCGAATGTAGTTATTCTAAAATTGGCGATAGCTTTTTTAATTTATTCTTTAAATAGAACATCTTTATTTTAATCCATTATTAAAATTCATTAGTATTATTCCCGTGTGGTCAAATTGCTATAAATTCTTTATTTAAATGCTAAAATATCGTATCTCTTAAAATATTCCGCTCAAAAAACCTTATTTCATAAAGTTATCCTATTATTAAATATCAAATGTCTATTAAAATATTTCCGAAAAACTTTAATTCTTTCTTTTTTTTTTTCCCTTTTATAAGGATTCATTTTCTTTTCTTCTTATTATTTTTATTACGTATTACATTCGAAGTTTAGCTACAGCCTCAAAAACAGATAAGCTCGTTTGTTGATATGACAGACATCTGGTACGAGATTATGGAATATTCTGGAAGGGCGTAGAACGTTTTTACGTTTTACAACAAAATAAATCCACCGGAAATATTGATAAAGTTCCAAAAGAGACCTTTTGATTCGATAGAAGTGGGTCACGTGACGTATTCTGTATTATTACGCAAGCTAGTTTAAAAACACGATCATCCTGATTCGGAGAGGATTTTTTTCGACGCTGGTGTTTGCTAAAAGAATCGGGACGGATTCTAGAAAATAATGGAACGTTGTATTTTTTTTCGTTTAGCGTTGGCTAATGAGCATTTTCCCTGAAGAGATGTCTTAAAACTGGAAATAAAAGGTTCTTCGACAAAAATATGGACTGACATTTCTTGTTGTTGATGATACCACACTGCCGCCTGATGCGAGATAAAAGGGAAACCAATCACATCGCTAACCCTATTTATCACGAGCACGACTGCCTTTTTTCCGGATTTGAACTTGGAAACACGACATTAATATAATAAGTCGAACAGGATGCTGATGATCAACAGAAAGTTTGTGTAGTTAAACGTGAAATTTGCCGATTAGAAAAGAATATGTTACGAGGACGTCTACGCCATTACAGCACGTTTACGTCTGGTGTTTTGTTATTTTGTAGTTTTATAATAAATTAAAAATGGTCAAGCCTAAAAGAGAAAAGAAGAGGAAAAGTTGGCCTAAGTGAAGTTGTTGCTAGAGAATATACTATTCATCTTCATAAGCGTCTTCATGGTGTTGGTTTTAAAGGATTGCGAAAAAGCAGAACTTTTGTGTTATCAAGAAAATTAAAGATTTTTAGATGTGTGAGACTTTCCTGTGAAATATGCTCAAGAGTAACTGTAAGTTGGTATTTTTATTTATTGGTATCTTTATATGTTGATATTTATTAGTTTATGTTATATTTAAAATGTTTTATTTATTTAATAGTCTACCTTGAAATTTAAAGGTTTTATATACTATGTTATACTGATTAAAATTTTGTTTTTAAAATTTATTTCTGTTGCAAATATTTAAGTGTTGTTAAGGTTAATTAATTTATTTGATGATTTCGTGTGATACGTCATTGTAATATTATAGACAGCGGTATAATTTATATTTTCATGTTTTAAGAACAGATATTCTTAAAAAAAAAAAAAAAAAAAAATCTATTATTTTTAAAATGTTACTGAGATCGTAAATTACATATTTATTTACTATTTTATCTATTTCGTTATTTGTATGGTATATAGTGTTATAAGTTTAAAATTTAATGTTTTTAAGATCCGGATATTTAAAAGAAGATCGAGTTAACTCTTTTGTTAGATTAAATATTATGGCAGAACCAAAATTTATAGCATTTGATCCAGATTTAGGAGTTGAGATACAGGCGTGGTTAAAATACTTTGATGATGCTTGTGAAAAAGAAAAGAAGGATGATGATTGGAAGTTTAAAAATATTTCTCAAAATTTAAAGGGAGAAGCTCTTAAGATTTACATTAATGATTGCCTTAATTGCACTAAATACGAACAGATAGCTCATATCTTAACTGAGAATTTTATTAGGGTAAATATCCCGAAATTTTCTGAATTTTCTGCTTTGAAATTGGATAGTTTAAATAACTTAGAAACTTATTTTAGAAAGAAAATTGAAATTGGTAGGAAATTGCATTTATGTGAAACTATATTACTACAAGGATTAACCGATGGTTTAAAACCAGAATATCAAAATTATCTAATTGTTAACCCTCCTGAGAGTACAACAGAATGGTATAGAATTGTTAAGCAATTTGTGGAAGTTTCCACCCCTGCTGTTACAAGTCCATCATTACCAAGTAAACCTAATGCAACTAATTTTGACATTCCTCGATATAGTGTGCAGCCTAATAGACCAAATTTTCAACAAATTAATACTCCTAGGCATTGGATTCAGTCAAATCGGCCCAATAATCAATTTAATTCTCCTCGAAACTGGGTTCCTCGACCAAACTATAATTTTCAAAGACCTAGAAATTTTCAAAACAGAGTACAAAACAATTATTTTCAGAACCAGTACCCATCTAGGCCATGTAGAATTTGTGTAAACAAGGGTGTAATGAATGCTTTTCACTGGGAAAAAGAGTGTATTTTTAATAACAACTCAACACCCTCTGATACTCTTCCAATTGGTACTCCTAATATTTGACAATTAATTGTGTATGGATATACGAATAATTATAATTTACCATGTGTCGTCGATACCGGTTCAACTATCGCAATTTTACCATTAAAGTTTGTTAAAAAATTGAATGCTAAAATTGAAATTGTTCCTCCAGTTACTATTGGTCAGGCAAAGGGATTTTTACAAATTAATCAAAAGTGTAGTATTCTTCTTAAAGTGGGTAAAATCCAAAAATATGTTAACTTTTTAGTATGTGATACAGATTTAGATTACTGCATCTTGGGGTTAAAAGAATGTTCAAAATTTAATTTAAATATAAATTGTAAGAATTGTACAGTAAAACAGGGAAGGAAGATTATAAATAGGAGTATATCCATACATGATGAGAGATCACTTCATTTTAATACTGTAACTGTAAAAAAACTACAACAAAGTAAGGATAACTTGATAACTTCTGATTGTGACAATTTGAATTTATTTAATGATGGTAACTTGATAACAACTTATAATGAAGATACTATTTCATGTAAAGATGAGTTATTAACAAATGATGATAGTAATGAGAGTTTAAATGGATATAATGATGACAAAGTATCACCATATACTAATGAAAATTTTGTGAATACTCAGGACTTTTTTGCAGCTAATTACAATTATTGTAACGTGCAGCCTGATTACAGAAGTTCAATGACTCCTCAAAATTTTCGCGATATTAATGATTATAATTCAGATTTAATTGGGGAAATAAATTTAATTGAAAATGGGGATTTAAGGGAAATAGTTCAAAATTATAGGGATATTTTTGCAAAACATAAATATGATGTGGGTAAGATAAATATTGAACCACAACGCGTTTTACTAAAATCTGACCTACCCATATCTTTGAGGCCCTACAGAACTTCCCCCTTAGAAGAAAAAGAAATAAAAAATCAAATTCAATCTTTGTTAGCGGCTGGTCTCATAAAAGAAAGCAATAGTCCTTATTCTGCCCCCGTCACCTTGGCTATGAAAAGAGAGGAAGGTAAAAAGACCCGACTATGTATAGATTATAGGAAATTAAATGCAATAGTTAAAAACGATGCAGAACCTTTACCTCTTATCGATGAAATTTTAGATAAATTGAGTAGTGCCCAGTATTTTTCCACTTTGGACTTAGCCTCTGGCTACTGGCACATACCAATACATCCAGCCGATACAGAAAAATTAGCTTTTGCCACCAACTTTGGCCTCTTCGAATGGCTGGTGCTCCCCTTTGGTATAAAGACAGGCCCCCCGATATTTAATAGAACCATTAGAAGAATCCTCAATAAGTATAAAATTGATTTTGCTTGCCATTATTTCGACGATATCATAATTTTCTCCTCCTCTCTAGAAGAACATTTAAATCACTTAGCAAAAATCTTTGAAATATGTAAACTAGAAAACCTTAAACTTAAACTTTCTAAATGTAAACTAAATCAAAATAAAATTAATTTCTTAGGCTATGAGATCACCAATGGGACTTTAACTCCAGCTAATACCAATATTGAGACAATTAAAAAATTGAAACCTCCCTCTAATGTTAAAGAACTACAACGATTTTTAGGTTCCATTAATGTTTATCACAAATTCATAGATAAATATGCTGAAATTAGATACCCCCTCAATAAATTACTTAAAAAAAACGCAATATGGGAATGGAACTCAGAATGTCAAAACTCTTTTGAGAAATTAAAAAATACTCTAATTGCAAAACCAATTCTAAAAATTTATGACCCAAAATTACCCCTCCACATGTTTGTAGATGCCTCTCAGGTAGCAGTAGGTGCAGTTCTAAAACAACCAGGGAAAGATAATTTTTTGCATCCTATTGCTTACCATTCTAGAATTTTGAAGAGTTATGAACAAAATTACTTTATAACTGAATTGGAATGCCTTGCTATCATAGATACTCTTGATAAGTTTTATCACTATTTTCATGGTACTAAATTCACAATCCATACCGACCATGCATCTCTGGTATGGTTAAAGAATGTTAAAAATCTAAGAGGTAGACTTTTTCGATGGTCTTTAAAACTTAGCATGTTCGATTATGAGATCAAGTATCAAAAAGGTTCTACAAATGTCGAAGCGGACATGTTGTCACGAAATCCTGTTGCTTATCTTAATCAACATGTAAGTTTATTATTGGACAAAAAAGAAATTATAGCGATGCAAGATAAAGATAATGTTTGTGACAGAAAATACAAAAAAGAGAATGGGATTATAATTATTCAGAGAAAAGGATTAAAAAAAAATAGTAGTACCAATGTCACTCAGGAGAAAATTATTACATATTGCTCATGATAATTTTGGACACTTAGAAATACAAAAAATGCTTAACTTAATATCTCCAAACTATTATTGGCCCAACATGACAATAGATATTACACAATTTGTTAAACATTGTGATACATGCCAGAGAAATAAAAAACCAAAACAAAAAAGATTTGGCTTGTTACAAGCTATGCCAGCCACAGATCAACCTTTTGAATGTCTTTCTATTGATACTGTGGGTGGATTTAATTATTACAATTCAACAAAAAAATTCTTACACATAATAATAGATCATGCAACTAGGTTTGTTTGGGCTTTTCCATCCAAAAGTGTTACTACCGAAACATATACTAACTGTTTAAAACAAATTTTCAATATTCAAGCACCTAAAACAATACTTAGCGATAGACATAAATCTTTTAGGTCTCCAAGATTCAAAAAATTCCTCAGAAAATATCATGTTCAACAACGTTTTACATCATCACATCACCCCCAAACCAATGGGAAGGTAGAACGAGTGAACCAAACTATAGTTACTAGACTTAAATGTAAAGTTAATTCCATTTCTTCTAAAATACCTTGGACTAGATTATTAGACCAAGTCATCCAAGAATACAATAACACACCACATTCCATAACCAAATTCCCACCTGCCTATTTATTTTATGGTCAATTACCTTATGAATCTCCTTTAAAACAAAATTATTACCCTCCTGTTAATAAAGCACTCAAAATTGCAAAAGCGCGAACTTGTGAATTCCACCTTAAAAGTAAAAGATTCTATGATAGAAAATTTGTTGAATCTCCACTAGAAATACAAGATTATGTAATTTGTGAAGAATTTAAATATCCTAACACTCGAAAATTAGAACCTACTTTCTCTGGGCCATACAAAATAATAAATAAACTTTCTGATGTGACCTATGAAATAGACAAATTTAATTATGAGACTAAATTAAATTCAGTTATTGTACATGTGTCTAAATTAAGACCATATTTTTCACCAAATAATTTCAGACTATTTCATGAGCAACCCAAACGACAATCAAAACCAACACAGACATCACAATCACCATCACAAAATCAAACTAAAGTAAAAACAATAGAGTAAATTCTAATTATTTAAATATCTCTTATTACAATAATTTTCAACATTATCAGGTATGTTCTTGGTGCGCAACGAGAATATTACTTGTTTTTGAGAGTTTTTGAGATTGAGTAGACACCTTATGCAGGCATAAGATGTGTATTTTGATTTTAGGAATTGTCAAATTGATGTTGAAAAATAAAATTAAATGTTTTAATTCTATATCAAAATAAACTATTTTTACTTTATTTACTTTTTCTTAAACCAATTGTTTCAAAAATTTAATATTATGTTATTTACTTCAATAGATAATCAAATAGTAACCGTTTATAAGTATTTCTATAATTATATAAATGATTGGATAGTGATGATGTGATTTTACAGTGATTGTTTTGGTGTGACAATAGAAAATTAAGTATCTAAACTAATTGCCTTTGTATTCCATTTCTCAGCTAAAATTAACATCTTTTATTTGTTATTTATTGTCTTTATTTATTCTAAGTTTGCCAAAAAAACAACTCTCTGCATTTAGGATATGAATACTTATAACTTAACAGTATAATTTTGTAAAAGGGTATCAGAGGAAAAAATTATCGTAAGGAACTAATGGTTGAGAGTTCAATTTCTAAATATTTAGATTTAAATTTATTTGGATTTTGAAATTATTATATATATTTTTTTTGTATACTTTCGACTGGCAAAAATACTTTCTTATATAATTAAAAAAATAAGAAATTTATTTATTTGCTATGTAATTATTTTATCCTCAACCAATATTTTTCCTAACAATAAATAAGCAAACTGTGATATTTTCTTAAATTATACAAATGTTATTATAATATTATTATTTCTACTATTGAATTATATTATGAATTACTACATATGTTGTGAAATATTAGTTATATTGAAAGTTATTATTGTTATGTTTATGAATTGAATTTTATTATAGCATTTATTTATATTATTGAAGAGTTATATTATTTATTAGTGAAAAAATGTTTGACAAATATTAGTTAAAGATGGTGGGATCCCAACAGAAATATAACAAATCCCACAGGAATATAACAAAGATAACATATTCCAAGTACAATAAACGACCAAGAGATAATTTGACTTGTTTATTATGTGAGAAAATTAATGTGATACTTAAGAGAAGATGTTGTGACAAGTGCTAGCATTATAAGGTCATTATAAAGTATTGGTAAGAATGACTACAGTTTTAAAATTTTGATGGAGTAATGTCTTTATTTTCAGCCTTTACATAAAAACTGTATTTTTAAGAAAGGGACTGCAGTAACCATTTTTTAAAAAAAACAAAATGAGGACTTATCACGATCCAAGAAAGAGACTGAAATAAAACAGTTGGATCTAATGAACTCAAATTTGAATTAAGTCGAATTATTTTTTAAAAACTTTGTTTTAACAATTTGCTAGTGACTACTTATTCTAAAGCTTGTGAACTTGGTAAAAGCAAAATTCTGTTACTATTATTATCCTGTTTTTCTTGTTTATTAATATTTATTATTTATTGTTATTGTATTTTTCTTGTGCACTTACAAATGGTAAGTGAGATTGTAACCATTTCTTGTATTATTTTACAGGGGAAATGCTCGTAGCTTTATTTTTATTTATCTATTAATTTTAATTGATTACTATTATTTTATTTTTGTTTTTGTCTTCCAGTTCTTCAGAAATTCCCCATCTCCTTGCTGGCAGTCTCTAAATTTATACTAGTCAAAATTCAAATTTCTAAAGTATTAAATTTATATTGTCTGAATTTATAGTTACTTAACTATTAACTTCATCCAAAATCTTTAGGGAGGGGGGATAATATTACAAAATTTAAATTTTTTCCGCAATTATTCTATAAAATTTGTCCATTCAATAATATTCGGTATATAACCCAGCTTATTAAAATAATTCTCATTCTTAAAATAGCCTTTTACTATCCATATGTAAAGCCAATTATTCCTAATCCACTTAATAATATTTATTCGAATGTAGTTGTTCTAAAAATGGCGATAGCTTTTTTAATTTATTCTTTAAATAGAACATCTTTATTTTAATCCATTATTAAAATTCATTAGTATTATTCCCGTGTGGTCAAATTGCTATAAATTCTTTATTTAAATGCTAAAATATCGTATCTCTTAAAATATTCCGCTCAAAAAACCTTATTTCATAAAGTTATCCTATTATTAAATATCAAATGTCTATTAAAATATTTCCGAAAAACTTTAATTCTTTCTTTTTTTTTTCCCCTTTTATAAGGATTCATTTTCTTTTCTTCTTATTATTTTTATTACGTATTAAATTCGAAGTTTAGCTACAGCCTCAAAAACAGATAAGCTCGTTTGTTGATATGACAGGCATCTGGTACGAGATTATGGAATATTCTGGAAGGGCGTAGAACGTTTTTACATTTTACAACAAAATAAATCCACCGGAAATATTGATAAAGTTCCAAAAGAGACCTTTTGATTCGATAGAAGTGGGTCACGTGACGTATTCTGTATTATTACACAAGCTAGTTTAAAAACACGATCATCCTGATTCGGAGAGGATTTTTTTCGACGCTGGTGTTTGCTAAAAGAATCGGGACGGATTCTAGAAAATAATGGAACGTTGTATTTTTTTTCGTTTAGCGTTGGCTAATGAGCATTTTCCCTGAAGAGATGTCTTAAAACTGGAAATAAAAGGTTCTTCGACAAAAATATGGACTGACATTTCTTGTTGTTGATGATACCACACTGCCGCCTGATGCGAGATAAAAGGGAAACCAATCACATCGCTAACCCTATTTATCACGAGCACGACTGCCTTTTTTCCGGATTTGAACTTGGAAACACGACATACATATAAATACATGTATAAACAAGCTTAAACGTTCGGTGCTTTTCCAGTATATGGGGCCTTGACGAAACAGGGAAAATAGCCTTGGCGGAAAAGGAAATTTGGCAACATACTTTCTGTCAACCTATTCACTTTGTCATTTTGTGTACAGAAGCATTTTTTCAATATTTATACAAATTGTTTAGCGTAAAATGTCATTTATCCTATTTTATATAAACAGAAGTAATTTGTATAGAAAAAAAACAATAATAATATGTGTATAATTAAAATACGCATATAAACAAAAAAAATCGTCGAATTTGTTTCCATGGCTGTTTATGTCATTTGGCACCAAATCTCACTTTCTGATGCCCGAATTGCGCCAAGCTTTTTAAAAAAAGCGTCAAGACCCCTATAATAGAAAAGCACCAAAAGTTCATTGGGCTTGTTTTCATAACTTTTGGCAACGAATCTATCCCTTTTTGAAGCTCGAATTACGCCAAACCTAAAAGCAAAGGATGCTATACTGGAAAAGTACCCGATTTTCTTATGGACAATATTCAAGTGACATAACATGGCGTAAAATTATCGCGGAAAGCAAATTTGTTTAAATATCTCATCAATTGATGCCGAATAAAATGCAGGCATGCATGCACAAAATATTTAACTAATTTTGTATGATAAATAATTATTACAAAATTCGTATATACATATTAATTAAAATAAATAATTTACATATATTTAAAATAACATGAAAATATGCATGATGGTGCACTAAAATAGAGAGAAAATTAAAACCTGTTACTGAAAATGTCTATAACATAGTACTTTTCAATACCGTGGTTCTTAGGCTGGGATTACGGTGCCTCGCTCTACCGTATCTTACGCTCGATCGTAGGATAGGCGTTCCTGCGATCAGTCGTAACTTCGTATTACGGTGCCTCAGCGTAAGTCCTCGTGCTTCGGTGTAAGTCCTCCTGCAGTCAGCCAATCAGAGGCCGCAGTTACATTTGTTTCGGTTGCGCGCGCATCCACTTGCGTCTTAACTTACGGCTGCTTCGAAGCTGTCGTAAGATCGCGAGGCACTGTAATGCCGTTTACGTTTTGTTTATATCGTAAGTCTCTAAGTTGATCTTAAGCGAGGCACCGCAATCCCAGCCTTGATGCTATTCACAAGCAGGTGGAATTTTTCTCATCCTTAAACATAAAGGAAGAATAGAATACAGATCGTTGTTATAAAAGTCCGAGAGGTAGCCACAATTTAAACCTAACCATTTTATACAAGCTGGTTTTCAAGTTGTAATTGATTTTACTTATCACTCCCAAAAACAGTCGTCAGTTGTCGCAACAGCTGTGTATGAGGCCATGATAATAAAAAAAAATGCCGCATTAAAACGTTAAAAGCATGGCAACCCAATTACAGATTTACCAATGTTTTTAAAACAAAGCACGCTGTCATGTTTTTAGAGGCCTTGAAGTCTGAGCGGGGGTTGGCGAGCGTAGCTCGCAGGGGGTAGGCCCCCTAGTTATTGATATAAATAATTTCTAGTTTTACCACTTTATCTCAGCAGATAACATGAGACACAAAATGTCTAGGTCATGTTTCTATGAATGTAAGATGAAAATTAGCATGTGTTGATGAACATGTCTGAATGCCCTATAGAGTTATCTTAAAACATGTGAAATTAGCAAAGGAAAAATAGGTAAAAAATATTCCATATTTACTTCAATACAAACTACAAATAGTGTTATTTATTTAAAAATTGACCCTTTTGGACATACTATATTGAAGATGAGCTTGTTTATAATTGAGAAGTAATGTTTAGGTCAAGAAGGAAACATTAAAATGTTCAATGAACTAGTTTTCACTGTAAAAAGATAAGTATCTTTAAAATAACTAGGTACTGTAGTACTACAGCCAAGGTAGAGAAAATCTTTTATTGGTGTGGACTCCTATAGTAATAATAATCGCACAAAAAATTAGATATTTAAAAAAAAAGAAAAACTAGAAAACAGTTCTTTTTTTCTTTTAAATTTTTAAATCAAAATTATGTTGAACAAGTGCATGTTTATATTTAAATGCGCTAAAATACAATCAAACCCACTATCTTGAACTTAACAAGAAAATGGAAGGGGGGGAGGGTGAGATAATTTTTAATTTAATCATTTTAGTAATGTGTATTATTATAATATATAATTATCTGTATTATATCTGAGTAGAAAAAGTCTGTTTATTTAAGTCTGATGGCTGTTTATCTTTTTGTAAAGCTACTGTGCATTTTAAGATCAATATTTTCCATAGTCCAAGCTGGTAAATAGTTTCTTCTGCTTAGTTTACTCTCTCCTTTTTTTGGAAACCTGGCAGATTCAGAGAAGAGTCAAGTGATACTACACAATACTTTTTGAAAGAAGCTGGAAAACTCAACTGCTAAATGTCAAAGCATTCCAGAAATTCCTTCTGAAAAGCTTTTTTTTTTTTGTTTAACAAAAGATCATAACTTCTCATTTAGTGTTTTGACATCCCAGATAACAAATATTTCAAAGAAAATGTTTTGAATAGCCATGGAAAAATATATTCATGAAACTACAAATGCATTATATGTATTATTATTAATCAAAAGATTCTTGATAAGATTTTCAAGGTATCTATGTTTCACTGTGTAAGGCAGTTTATTCTTTGAACATAAGACATAACTGATAATAATGTTTAAATTAGAAATAGTTTCAATTTTCTACATAACTGACTGTAAATATTTAATTTGAATAATTTTCAAATGAAGTTATATTACATATTATAATATCCAACAATGTTTATTTTTATGAACAAATATACATCTATATGTAAAAAAAAAAAAAAAAAAAACCTGGTTTAAACAAAAAAAAAAAAAAAAAACAGGTTTAAAAACAGTTTATTTGGTCAAAAAGAAAAAACTGTTTTTTTTGCCAACCCTGGTTTCAATTAAATAATAATAATTATAACAATGATTCACGTTCAATAAATAGTAAATCACAATAATGTTTGGCATGAAACGATGGTTCCATATAACAGTGAAGCAGGAAAATGATATTTAGGTCTATTTTCCTGTCATCGGGAAGTCAATCAAATAAATCTTTTATTATTATTAAATTTGCATTTGATAAAGTTATTTTTTCTGAATTAAAAAAATAAAAGTAAACAATATTTTATGTTAGGGTGTAATTTCTATTAATCTTTTATAATGTTACATTATTTATAATTAGACACCTCATAAAGATTTTAATTTAGGACTAAGATGAATAACAGATGCTGCTCTTACTACATGTGAAATTAGAATAAACCTCAACATGGGAAATAACAAAACTAATGAAGTCAACTAACCAACTAGTGTTCCTGTTAAATGTTTCAAAACTCTTTCTAAAAGTGAAAAATGTACTCTGCTCTTTTCCTAAAACATCAATTTAGCGTCCTGTAATAGACGCTTTCAGTGTGACGTCAGTCATGACGTTTTGCTTGGATACTGACTCCAAACAAACGGTTGCTATGTGTCATTTCTTATTAAATATAAATCGTAGAAAATATTACCACTGCATATAATGTATTAAAACGCTTTGCCGTGAGATATAATCATAAGATTTAGGTATAATATACAAACATAATAGAAAATACAACATAGCAACTATTTGTTTGGAGTCAGTTTCCAAGCAAAACGTCATCATTGACGTCACGACTGAAAGCGTCTATTTCTTTTTTAAATGTTGCCCTTTTTTTTTCTCCCTTCCGGAAAAGCCCGTGGAAGCTTGGAAACCACTGTAAAGGCGCGGTGTATTATAGTGCTTCTATAATACAGCCTTGCACGGTAATAATAATGAATCTTTTCTGCAGAGCAGAGTGGAACACGTCTGTGGAGTGAGTAGCAGATGGGGACAGCTTAATGCAACAATGTTAAAGAAGTGCCATCGAAATAGAGGAAGGGAATCTTGTAGGAATTCCTTTAAATTTGGTTTGAAGCAAGGGGGGAGGGGGACTTTTGCATTTGTACTAGCGTCACCTATCGAATATAATACTACGTTCAAATCGGATAGTTAAGATATCTTAGACCGCTGAACTCATACCCTGTTCACATCGCACATTTAAGATATCTTAGACCGCCATTTTTAAGGTGGTACCTCACCGGAATTGAATACCTGTCCACACCGCCAAACGCATTTAAGATAACTCACTCAACATCACCGTGTCCAGTGCGCAAGCGCATATGTTAAAAGCAAACTCAACGGCCAATTGGCCTCCAGAGCCAATCAGAGTGAGCGGTACTGACTGTATCTAGCAATGGAAAGTTCGAACTCACTAAGTGAGTTTCTGGAACTCACTCAGTGAGTTCAGCTGTCTAAGATATCTTAACTATCCGATCTGAACGTAGAAGTCACTGAGTGAGTTCCAGAAACTCACTTAGTGAGTTCGAACTTTCCATTGCTAGATACAGTCAGTACCGCTCACTCTGATTGGCTCTGGAGGCCGATTGGCTGTTGAGTTTACTTTTAACATATGCGCATGCGCACTGGACACGGTGATGTTGAGTGAGTTATCTTAAAACGCTAGCGAAGTGTGACGTCACAATAATGGCTGCTGGAGACAAAAAGTTTCGGTTTCCCATAGAACGCTAATGTGTGCAAAAAATAAAAGCCTGTCAACGTTAATAATAATTTTTTTTAAGAGATTTCCGTTGCAGTATTGCTAAATCTGAGGTAACATCCTTATAATCTGTAACATCCTATTAACTTAGGTGTTATAAAATAAAGAGAAATATCAAGAAAAACAAAACCAGTAGTTTATTCTAGAACAAGTAATAATAACGAAGTGAAAGTAGTATTACATAAAAACTGTCCACGTGACATCTTTCCTTACAATAAAAAAATGATAAGTCATAATTATAATAAGTTTCATAAGTTCAAACGTTCTGGAGGGCGAACAACTCTTCCGGAACGGGTCGTCACTGTCTTATTAGATTTGGAGGGAGTTACAGCTGGAGCAGGAAGCGGAGGAACATCAGGTTGGCTCAATGAAGTACTATTATCATTCTCCGGTTGAAAATAACTTGAAGGGTTAACGGCAACCTGGCGGTCTGGTAAAATCACAGCCTTTGTTGGACGGAGATGCGCAGTGTTTCGACGTAGAGTCTTGCCTGTAGGAGTAGTAACAAAATAAGAACGGGGAGTCTCAGCAGCGTCTGACACAGTAGCCGGAATCCAAGTACGATGATCAGTTTGAAGCTTTACAGATTGGCCTTTATTCAGTACTGGAGACTGATTTCGTGAAGAAGTGGTCAAAGCTGCACGTTGTTTTTCTCTACTTAATTGAAGTGGTACAGTAAATGACATTCGTGGCAAACGTAACGAGGGATGTATAGGTATTAGACCTCGAGTAGGTCGTCCGAAGAGACGTTGAGCTGGCGAAGGCAAATTTTCACGTGGTGTGTTTCTCCAATTCAGAAGTGCTAATCTGACATCTGTATGCTCTATAGAACACCGCCTTAAGATTAATTTTGCTATTTGAACATAGCGTTCTGCTAAGCCATTAGATTTAGGATAACGCGGGCTAGACGGAATATGTTGTATTTTCCAATCTTTAGCAAACTTGTAAAAGGCATCTGATGAATATTGCGGACCGTTGTCTGATTCTATAATATCTGGTATTCCATGAGTTGCAAACGAATCTTTCAAATATTCTATTACAGAGTGTGATGAAGGATGGACTAATTTTTTAAAATCAAAATATCCTGAGTAACTGTCAACAATAAGACAGTATTGATTTCCGCAAAATTCAAACATATCAGTGGCCACTCGTTGCCACGGGAATTGAGGAACTGGTTTCATTTGTAATGGTTCTGTATTGGGAGAACGGGCTGTCTGCTGACAAACAGAACATTTTTGTATAAATAACTCAATATCACGACTCATTCCATGCCAAAATATAATTTCTCGAGCACGATGTAAGGACAAATTAATTCCTAAGTGCCCTTGATGTATTAAATTCAAATACTTCGATTTTAATGCAGAGGGAACTATTAAACGTTCTGATTTGAATAACAAATTTTCATACACAGCTAATTCATCCCTAAAGTGCCAGTATTTACGAAGTTGTTTAGGAACTGAGTTAATCCTAGGTGGCCAACCATCAAGAATTAAACGTTTTAACTCCTGTAATTCATGATCTTCATTAACTGCATTCAACAATTCTGAAAAAGTCAATAATGGAAGAGGAACATCACATACAACTTCAAAAGTTTCAATCTCTTCATCTTCTGCAAGGTCAGTAACGCAATCACGACTTAAAACATCTGGAATGGGTATATCCTTACCTTTTTTGTATACTATCTTGGGTGAGTATTGAAGAACATCAAAAAGTATTCTTTGAAGACGTGCAGGAGCTGCTTGTAATGATTTTTTTGCTATTGCCTCTAAAGGCTTATGATCAGTTTCAATTGTAACTGGTTTTCCATAAATATAATCGTGGAACTTTTTACATCCGAAACGAATAGCAAAGCATTCCTTTTCAATTTGAGGATAACGCTGTTGTGCATCTGTTAATGCTTTAGTAGCATACGCAATTGGTCTACCATTTTGAAGAAGCACTGCACCAACAGCATGTGAGCTGGCATCAACAGAAACTATTGCAGGTTTATTAACATCAAAGTAGGCCAACTTAGGAGTATTTTTAAGAACCTCTTTTAATTTACAGAAAGAGTTTTCTTGATCTGTGGACCATTCCCACAATACATTTTTGCGTAAAAGTCTACGTAAGGGTTCTGTCATTCTAGAGAAATCAGGTATGAATTTCGACACATAGTTCACCATTCCAAGAAATCTCTGCAATTCAGCTAGACAAGTTGGAGTTTTCAATTTTTCAATGGCTTGAACTTTAGCAGGATCTATCTCGATTCCATCTGATGTAAATAAATGACCCAAGAATTTTATTCTGTTTTTCTCAAACTTACACTTCTCTTTGTTCAGACGAAGTCCAGAATCATAAAGACGTCTAATTACTTTTACAGTTAATTTTCGTAGTTCTTGTTTTGTGTCTGCCCATAGTAAAATGTCATCCATAGAACATTCAGTATTTTCAAAATCACCTAAGAGCGAATGCATTACTTGCTGAAATATTTCTGGAGCTGATGCAAGCCCAAATGGTACTCTTAAGAACGAATACCTACCCCAAGGTGTATTAACAGTCAAATAATCTGATGTTCGTCGTGACACACAAAGCTGCCAAAATCCTTTTTTAGCATCCAGTATTGTAAAATATTTTGCTGATCCTACGCGAGCTGCTATCTTTTCAACTGTCTTGAGAGGAAAATGGCGTCGTTTTATAACTTTATTAATATCAGTTGGATCTAAACATAAACGTATTTTATCACCTTTCTTTACAACAACTAAGGGGCTGACTGCAGGAGTAGGGTGAGTTACCGGTTTTAAAATTTTCATTTTTACCATAAGATCAATTTCTTTTTTGACAGTATCACGAATGGCATATGGAATTCTCCGAGGTGGATGTATTTTTAAATTTGCACCATTTTGAAGTTCTATATCATATTCAAAATCTTTCAAACAACCTATACCTTGAAAAACAGCCTCTGGAATTTGAGTTCCAATTTCATTAACCTGTACAGACTCAGATGAACGTATAACTAAACCAAGTTTTTCGCATGTAGAACATCCCAATATACAATTAAAATTTCCATTAACTACTAAAAATTTCAGATTAACTGGCGTATTTTGAACTATGCACTTAATATCAGTTTCACCAATTACTGGAGTAAACTCATTATTAAAAGATTTCAAACGTTTTATATTGGACTTCCGAATAAGGGCTTTAAGCCTTTTCGCTAAACTTTCCGTTATAATGTTACCTTCAGCACCAGTATCAAGTTTAAATTTCACAGCTACACCATTTTCAAACTTAACAGTTGTTAACCAAGCATTATTCTGATAGTCAGTAAGTTCTCCAACATGCAATGTATTATTAAAATAATCATTAATCCCATCGCTATCATTAGAAACTTCTGTAAGTTCCTGTACGGCTCGATTTATTGACCCATGTTTCTTTTTAAGTTTACACTGACGAGCATAATGCCCTTTTAACGAGCAGAGATTACAAGTGACATTAAATGCTGGACAGTTACGAAATTCATGTATTAAGCCGCATCGCCAACATACCTTATTTGTTTTATTGACTTTTGGCTTATTTTTATGTGAATGAGCCATTATATTAGATTTCGATTTCTGAATCATCATTATATCTTTTTCTGTATTATCGAAAATTGCATGCATTTCTTTTAACTGAAAAGTAGCTTGTTCACTAGCTCTACATATATCCACAGCTTTATTTAGCGTTAAATCTTTTTCAGCCAATAGTAATTCACGTACTTTATCGGAATTAATACCACGAACTATTTGATCCCGTAATAAACTATCTTGTAGATTACCAAAAGCACACTCTTTAATTTTTGTACGTAATTTAGTAAGATAAGAATCAAAAGTTTCTTGCTTACCTTGAATGCATGTAAAAAAGATATATCGAGTGTAGGTTTCATTAATCTGAGGAGAAAAATATTCGTCAAACTTCTGCTTGATTATATCGACATTCTGCTGCTCTTGTTCAGACAAATTAAAGGTATTAAATATAACTATTGCAGCAGATCCTATAGCTGACATAAAAGTAGCAGCCTGAATTTCCACAGGTTTAGTATTTAACTGCGTAGCAATGGCATAAAATTCAAATGCCTGTTTCCAAACCTTCCATTTAACGGCCATATTATCTTCAGTAACTTCTAATTCTGCCGGAAGGCGAGCGTTCGTAGCTTCTCGCTGCATTTTTAAAAAAAATGTCAGCAATAAAAAGATAAATTCAATTTAATTATTTTAACTTCTGACACCATGTAACATCCTATTAACTTAGGTGTTATAAAATAAAGAGAAATATCAAGAAAAACAAAACCAGTAGTTTATTCTAGAACAAGTAATAATAACGAAGTGAAAGTAGTATTACATAAAAACTGTCCACGTGACAAGGCATTCATATGAATTAATCAAACTTTGGATAAGGTGCTTATTTTTTTTTTTAAATTCATTAAAAACGATAAGCCTACATGGAGAGCATTAATGGCGGCTGTCAATTGACGTTTTGAATATATTCGAACGTCCTTTTAAAATTTTCTTAAGGTTTAAATTTATTATAATTTGTATTTTAATTGTTTAGGTGCACTGTATATAAAGTTCATCTGAGTTTCTACTTTTTTTCCCCCCCTTCATTCGCCGTATTGTTTATTTCTCGAACAAGGGTGATACTTTATTTTGCTTGATATTTTGCCATTTAAATGTATTCTTCAGTTGTTTTCATGTTATTTGTATTGTACTTTATTATTTATGTAATTGATTACCGGAAATATCTATGTTTAGTTTAACATTTTATCATTTTTTTAAAAAATAGTATTCTTGCAAGTACTAATTGTTATATGTCCACGTAAAAAAATAAAATAAAAATCCAGAAGATATGCAGAATCATTAGTGATAATTATCGTTACTTATCGAAGTATTATTTTCTGTTTCTAATGAAGTATTATTTTCTGTTCTGTTCTTGATGATTACAAATATTTTTAAGCTTAACATAAATTTGAAACTAAAACATATTGCACCTAGTAGGAAAACTTAATAAAACAATATTCTAGATGTCTTTTTTTTTTTTTTTTTTCTTTCTTTCTGTTTCACTTAAGTAACAAAATTGAAGATCAACTAATTAAAAAATGACACAATTTGTTTACTCTGCTCTCAAAAAACAAAATGTAGTATTTAGTATCAGCATCAAGAATTTTTTTTTATTTTATACAACAAAATTTAAAATACTAAATTGTTTATTTTTATCAAAAATGTTAACATGTATGTAAACTTGTCTATTTCATTCGCCAACCTGTTCTGTAATGTAAACTGTACAGAAAAATTCTTTCAAATGCAGATGTAAATAAGTTGTCTAAATTAGATAGAGAAATGCTCAACATAATGACTGGTTATACATTTAAAAATTCAACTTCAAACATAATTTTTTTTTCTTTTGGAAGGGGGGGGGGGGGGGGTACAGTCACTGCCAAAGCAAAAGTTATTTATCTAACAGAACGACACGAGTAATAATAGTTAAAATGTTCATTTACACTTGTTTTGAATGAAAAAATCATGCACAATGATGTTTTTAAATTTAAATGGGTCGTTTCAATTTTACATGCAAATTTCATGCCCTGAAAAGAAAGATTTTTTTGCTTGAAAAGTACTTAATGTTATTAACACTTTTAGCAGAGTTTCCCCCAGGTTTAAAAAAGGGCAGGGTGCTGCTGGTGAAAAAAGGGCACTTTTTTTAATTGTTAAAAGGTACTATTTTGGTTTTTAAAGTCACTTTTGATATTTAAAAGTCAGGGCACTATTTTCAAGAACATTGAGTCAATTTTTACTATTAAAGCAAAATTTTTAACCTGGGAGAACTCGTGCGTGAGATTTTCTCTCACCATCATACTCTTTTTTGTCCCAGCTGTTGCAATAAGACTCTTATTTAAACCCTTTTTTTCATTTTAAATTAAATTTTAGAAACTTTGTTTTTTCATCATTTTAAATTTTTTTGTGAATAAAGTATTAAGAGTAAGAATAAAGTATTAAGTTCTGGTGTGACAAGAAATCTAGCGAGTTCTTGCGGGTTAATGCAAAAAGAAGAAAGGGCACTTTTTTTACTGATGGGCAAGAAGGGTGCTAATTATTTTACTGAGGGGTCAAAAAGGGTGCTAATTATTTTTATGAGGGGCAAGAAGGGTGCTAATTATTTTTATGAGGGGCAAGAAGGGTGCTATTTTGTAAACCAAAGGGCAGGGAGGGTGCAGCACCCTTCTGAAACTGTCTGGGGGAAACTCTGCTTTTAGTATATCTTAATTTGTAATTTGGTAACAGAGATTAGATGGTCACATGATAATTGCATTATTGTATCCAGTAACAAAGATTACAAGTTTTTTAATTGTGAAAAGATTTTGTTCATTAAAATTGTCTTTGTGTAAATATGATGTAAAATTTATTTTTTAATTTAACTTTTTAAACTTTAAATATAAGACTATTCGACTATCAAATATTCAGTATTTGGCTGAATAGTTACTATTTAGCTGGCCAAATATTCATTTCATCTGCGTGACAAGTATTCAGTTTGATGCATCCCTACTAAAAAATATGTAACATAATTTTAAGTGTACTGTGTAATGTATGTAACTTTTATTAATTTGTCTACTTATATGACTTATTTTGTTTATTTATAGTTTTCTTTGAGTCAAGACTAAGGATTATTAAATATGTTATGTTTTGCTTTTGACTGCAATCATAGAAATGGGACAAATACTTGCTCTTTCTACAGATTTCCACATGATAAAAATAAGTATGCCCTATGGAAAAAAATGTCAAGGTAAACTTATAATAATTATTATTATTTTTAAATATCTTGAAACTGAGTGCTTGTTTTTACCAATCTCTCAAGTCAAGTTCCACTGTAAAAAGTCATTACAGTATGTAATTAAGTCTTTTTGACCAACACAAAAGGAGGAAGTTATCAATTCGACGTGTAGGGGAGACTGATATATATTGGACCTATGGGCACAGTGGACCACCCCCTAATATTTTATTTATTATTATTATTTTAAAGCTTCTCTTCTATCCTAATAGACAACAGCACTGCACTGATTATTTATAGCCTTCAGAAAATATGTTTAGCTGAGATTGATCTATTTTATCCTGATTGGTTGTTTTGAGCTTCTAAAAGTAAAATTTTTCATCATCATATTTTAATTTCTTTAGTAATTAAAGGTTGTAGATAAATCCGTTAAAACAGCTTTTTTGCAAAGCTAAGATACTTGTTTTTATTTAACTTTAAAGTTAATTTGTTTAAATGAAGCTATAAACAATATTAATATTATTATTTATTGAACTTCAACTTTAGGCACAGTGGTCCACAATCCACTCTGCTCCTGTAATGCAGAATGTTCAAAATATGTAATAACTGCTTATGTACTATAAAGAAATATTGTTTAAAAGTAGTTATTTAACTGTAAAATAAAGTAAACAAAGAAAAATAACAATTTATTTAACATAGTAAGAAATATTTTGATTTGTATTTACTGCCTTTGATAAATATAACTGTAGTCTAATTGGTGATGATACTATTCAAGTAAGATTCATATGACACAAATTGAATGGAAATCAGTTAATTTTTCCTGAAACTGTAGATGAATCTATTGCTGATGTGAATGATTTCATAATATTGCTCCCAGACCCAAAAGTATTTCAGGAAAATTCCAGGCTCAGTCTTACTCATAAGTATTTTAGAATTTCATTTGCAAATTTTAATGTGCACTGATATTTTTGTACTTAAGTAATAACTTCAACTAAATTGCAATTGTTCCTGTATTAACCCTCTGAGCGTCTGAGGGCTTTCCTTCATTTTTATAAAAATGTTCATAAAACTAATATTAATTTTAATGTTTCTTTGCCTGATTGTTTCTAAAAATACACTTCATATCTCTTAATTTTACATATAACTTAAAATATAATTCTATTAAAAGGTTTTTGTCTAGAGCTAATTTAAGGGTACTTTTCGGTTAGCCGGGCGCCAGTGATATATATACATGTATATATATACACACACACACTTATCTACACATATCTACATATACATATATACATACACATATATATATGCATATATGTATGTATATATATACAAATTTATGTATATACATATGTATTTATATATGTACATATATCACTGGCGCCCGGCTAACCGAAAAGTACCAATTTAAGTTGTTAATCAGAAACGGAAAAATATGGGCAAAATGCTTAGAGGGTTAATCTGGGGTTAATCTGTTATTATTTTCAAAATATAATTAATTTTTTTTGTTTTTGTTTCAAAATGTTACTTCTAAATTTATATTACTATGTTATTTTGCAGATAAAGAGGAAATTAAAAAAAAATTTCATTAATGAAAATTTGTTTTATATTGTATTTCAGATAATACTTAATAGCGGTCCACTGTTCCCCGGTGGGTGAAGCAGTGTGCCCCAGAAGTGGGGTACACTGGTCCACTTTACAGGTGCCATATAATTTTTTTTTTTTTTTTTTTTTTTTTAAATGCATTGAAAACTATGTTATGAGAAAATTATGATGAATGTATAAAGGTTTAAGGAATATTCAACAATATTTTAATGCAGATGAGTTTGTCCATTAAAAAGAAGAAAAAATTTAACTGAAAAAGTTGTCCACTGTGTACCAGTCTCCCCTATGTAATTTTTTTTTTAATGTAGGTTCACCGATTACTACAAAACTATGTGTCCTATTTACGTGATTTATAAAATATCCAAATATCTATATCTATATTATATTATATAATACAGAAGTAGTGAAAAAGATGATGAAATGATTTAAATGATTAACTAGTTTCCAAAGCTATGTTTTTTAACTTGCTCGGCTCTGGCACAGACTCCAAAAAATCAAATTAATGTACATAAATATAATAATAAGCATGGCAAATACAATGCGCTTAATTTAATTTCTTATTAACTATTATGTAAAAAAAAAATTATTTTTTACTTTGTAGTAATTTTTGAAGTTGGTTCTATTTTTAATAAAAAGTTTATTAATAAATATTTTTCTTTTTTTTAAAATATTATTCTGTTGCATTTACTTTTCTACAATTTTTTAAAATAGCACATTTAAAACTTTTTTTTTTTTCTTAATTAAATCAATTTTGATTTTAATGAAAGAATAAATATTTTTGTACTCTTTCTTTTTTATTTTCTTCATAGATGTTTTTCATTATATATCTTTTTTTAGGCGATCTGATAGACATCCAGGACCTAATGATAGACTTTGCAGCTGCCATTTTGTAGATGGAAAGAAGTCCCATGATCCATCAATCTTCTCTTACAATGAAGGCAGAAGATTTGAATATTCCAGTCCTGAAAAGAAAAGGTACTTTTCCTTTGTTAATTTTCTTATGTGACACTTTTCAAATGGCTAATAAATAATGTAAAAGCATTCTCTTTTATTGAAATAGGATTTTATTTCTAATTTTTTTAATATCTTTATTAATTTACAGTTAAAAGTAGAAATTGTGGGTGTTAAAAAAAATATTTAAAAAAAAGTTTTTTTAAGTATTTGGCTTGGCCGAATATTTTGATATTCAGCCAGACCGAATAGTTTGATGTTTGGCCTAACTGAATATTCAGTAATGTGGCCGAATAGCGAATACATACCGAATATTTGGTGCATCCCTAGTTCTAAGCGAGTATTTACATCTTAAAAATAAGCATCATGCCTAATTCTAATTTTCTAGTTAAGCAAATTTTTGTATTGCAATTTTAGAAATATTTTGTTCCTGCGCACATTAAAATTTCTAATTTTTTAAAAACTGTTCTTTGGATGAATTTGTGTCTCTAAAGTAAGTCATGTAAAATTTCAAGTTTCTATCCATAACCATTTCGGATAAATCAAAAATTCAGAAGGTTTTTAGAACTTTCCAGCTCATTTCACTATTTTATATATATATATAGAAACCATTCAGAGCAATCACTGAAATTTTAAAAATAGCCACCGTGCCAAATTTCAATTTTTTAGACTAGCAACATCTCTAAAATTGCAATTTTAGAAAGTTTTTTTTTTGCTTCTGCATCTTTTTTAAATTCGAATTTTGTAAAAACTGTTCTGTGTGAGCATTTACGTCTAAAAAATAAGAAGCATGTCAATTTTGTAAGTTTCTATTCCTTACAATTTTGGAAAAATCATAATTTATAATGTTTTTCACTTATTTTACACCTTTTTAAATTTCTAATTTTTAATAAACTCTTTATATCAAGGGTCTACATCTTAAAAGTTACCACTATACTAAATTTCAAGTTTCTAATCCAAATATTGCCTATGTGGGAGCTAGGATTGTCACCATGACTTTTGAAATTGGTTCGGTAGTTTCAGAGATCACCTTCTACAAAAAGACAGAGATCACCCCTTACAAACAGACAAAAAATCAAACATTACTTCTTTATAATATTAGTATAAATTTATAATTATTTTTATTAATGTGCATGTTTATATTGGAATCATTTATCTATTATTATTATATATTTTTTTAATTTTCAGAAGATTGAATAAATCTATTGCGATGGATGAAAATGAAGTGGCAAATCTTGATGAAGGGAGTAGCTACAGTGGCCACAATGCAAGTTTGCATGCAGAAATTTATTTTTTAAAAAAAGATGTAGAAGAATTGAAAGAAACGATAGTCCAGTCATTTCATTTTTCATCCATCAAAGATGACGACAAACTTGTGCTCATGTACACTGGGCTACCAAATGCATCAGTTTTTCAGATGCTCCTAAATTATATCGAACGTTTCGAATTACAGTATGATTTTGGTTGGAGAATACAGTCGATAAGTTTGGAAGACCAACTATTCATCGCACTACAAAAACTGAGGCAGAATTATTCATTTGTCGATTTGGGTGTCAGATATAATGTTTCGGACACAACTATTAGAAACATATTTTTCACCTTTGTTTCTGTGATTCATGAAGCATTATTCGAATTTATTTTGCAAGATAATGTTCCATCATTAACAAAAATGAAAAAAACTCTGCCTGGTAAAGAATTTAAGAACTGTCGTTTTCTGATAGACAGCACGGAGATTTTTATTGAAAACCCCCGTGGTGACTTAGAAGCACAGCGGCAAACCTATTCACATTATAAGAAAAGGCAGACTTTTAAGGGTTTGTTAGCTGTGTCACCAAATGGTATTATTTGTTTTGCCAGCAAGTTATACCCCGGGTCAATTTCTGACAAAGTATTGTTTGGTGAATCTGGGCTAATTAAACTTCTGCAGCCCGGTGACCTTCTTCTAGCTGACAAAGGTTTTTTAATCCATGATATGTTGCCTGTGGGTGTATCTCTGAACATTCCACCTTTTTTGTTCAATCCTCAGTTCACCAAACAAGAGGCAAAATATACAACAAAATTAGCACGTAAAAGAATTCACGTAGAACGGGCTTTCCAACGAATTAAAAATTTTGAAATTTTAGATCTGATTCCCCATCAATTTAATGCTGAAGCAAGCCTTATTTTTCAAGTCTGTGCAGTATTGGTAAATCTACAGAATCCAATAGTTAAACAATAATTTTCTAAATCTTCCATAAATTGATGCATCTTTTCATAGTGGCTTTGGGCTGTCTGGCATTAAAGTAAGAACATTGCAACATGTTAAAGACAATGAAAAATTTTATTACTTAGGATGAAAATCATATAGAACTAGATCTTTTGTTTTCATATAATGAGTACAGAATACAACTAGTATTTTCCAAAGCAATTAATTATAGTTTTTCTTCATCAGAGAACAGTTAATCCAGAATCTGGTTTCCTTTTGTTCAAATTTACTGTGTTCTGCTAATAATCACCTGTTGTAAAGACACAATAAATAATTGTTATTGAAACTGCTGTTGTATTCCTTACTTATATAAAGAGAAGATGTATTCCTATATAATTTTCATCCCAAGTAATATTTTTGACTGTCTTTAACATTTTGCAATGTTTGTACTTTAATACAAGATAGCCCAAAGTCGATATAAAAAAGATTTATTTTATTTACATATACACTGTTGTATGCTTCTGTACATATTAAATAAGATGTTTATGCCTGTATACATATCAGATAAATTCCCTTTTTAACACTTTACAACATAGTTGAAAGTGTTTTTGATTCATTAAATCTTGTATTTGTAAATATACTCAGATTGCTTTGTGATTGATATATGAGGGGGTTAGAATCACAGTGGAGTAAGTCAAAAATTTGAAAAAATCTAGATAATCAACCATATTTTCACTGAATGTGTGTTAATTTCTGTTCAGTGTGACAGTCCAGTAAGTCATGGTTCACTTAAGGAGTCTCTACAGGGCAAAAAAAATTGGACCACTTAATGCAACGACAAGTTTCACAAAACCCTTCATTTCTCAAATTACTAAATATTGACTTACTCCACTGTCATTTTAACCCCCTCATATGTTATTATGGCTTTAACATGGCATGTCCAGTATTGAAAATGTAATGTGTAGCACTTTGAATTTGTTTACAGAGCACGTCTGTGTATAATAATTCTTTTATCAAAAAATTTTAAAGTTTACTTTTTTTTTTTTTTTTTTTTTTTTTTTGACAGTATTTTATGACAATACACAGTGTTTAAATTTACTTAAAATGTTTGCAATGTACATACATATATATATTAAATAATTAAGAATTGTGTGCAAATCTATGTTTTGAGATTTAAAAAAAAAAATTATATGAGTTTATTGCTAGATATTGACAAATTAAGTTTGCTTATTCTGTTGATATTATGAAACATGTAAATACCTTTTTTTTTTTTTTTTTTATTAAAATGTACTTTTATACCATGAATTTCCAGAATTAGAATATTTAATTTTACATCCATTTTTGTTATATTTCTATATGTTATATAATTCAGATCACCACCTATAATGGTTAAATTTATTGAAAATTATTTTAAATAAGAATCGTGTAAATATAATCTAAGTTTTGAGGGAGAAAAATAATGGAAATAAGTAATGTTCTGAAAAGCTATCCTGATTTGAGTAAGATTTGATATTTGTTAAAGAGTTTTGCCTAATTTTCTTAATATTGTGAAACTGGTAAATATTATTTAAAAATTTTGTACTGGTTATTTTACAGTCAGCATTCTCAATGTTTCAAGTAATCAAGAATTTATGTATATAAATGTATAAATTTACTTATGTTTTGCATTAAATAGCAGCATGTTATTTAAATTATTATTAATTGTTTAAAGCATTTATCTCTTTATTTATCTTTAAATATTTTGATTTTTCTGTTTGTAGTATAAATAACGCTGAGGCAAAAGTTACATATTACCTTTTATAACATATATTAGTGTGAGGGTTTTTGTATTTTTATGTATAAAAGTAATCTTTACTAAGCATTTTGGCTGTGCTCTAAGCTATTAATTTTTTGGCAGCAAGTTATCAATAAGTGTACCAATGTCAGAATGAGGATGAAAGAGAAAAACTATTTCCAGTTCTTTCATTTTTAATATGTGTTGGTGTATTTCAGAATCTTAAGATAAGATTTTGAAGTATTTAGATTGTTGATGTGCAACAGTTCATAACGAATCATTTTTATTATTTAAAATTGTTCATACTGTGCCATAAATTGTATTGTAATAAATGGAGCGGCGTACCGCAACCCAAATTGAATGTTCCTGTTTTTTATCATGCTTTGAAATGTCAAAAAATTGTCTCCTGTTTAACATTTTGACAACAGGTTACTGAAATCAGTGAAAGAAAATATAACTAAATTCAAACATCAATAAATTTCTTTACATGGAAAACTGAAAACACTATATTGGCTGTAATTTTTATACACTTTAAGGGTGTATTCAAATCCAAACTGCTTATTTTGAGACACATTTTTAAATTCATTTTTACTCTAAAATGCATCCAATTGGCAGGTTCTCTTACTCAGAAATTTTATAATGTCCGTATTGTCTCGATTTTTTGATAAAGACAGAATTTATTTTTTAAAATGCTGTCAAAGGGGACATTTTGAACCAAATTTCCCGACACGGTAGCGCTGGAAACAAAAGAAATTATTGTACTGTGAAAATAATTGTTTGTAAATCAATTTCTAATTAATTGAACGAAAAATAAAAACATAGGTCCTTTATAAATCATGCTGCCAAGTTTCATGTTTTTACTTTTAAAATGTGTCTCAAAATTTTGAGTTGTTGAGCGTGGAAATTTTTTTTTTGAATACCGCCTTAAACTAAAACTATTCAACTTTCTTTCTAATGAATAAAAAAGGTATAATGTCTAATCTAATATAATCCAATGAAAAAAAGACTTTCTGTTATAAAGACTTTATTAACAAATATAAAAAATTTAAGCAATTGAATAGTTAATTGAAAATTAGCATTAAGCAATGTTCTTTACATTAATTTTAAATATGAAATGATGGGGGGAACAAAATTGTCTTGAGAATATGTCATAAGTAGGGATACATTATTATGAGTCTACTGTATTACATGCTTATTCATAAAGTAGCAACGAGAAAAAAAAAACCTTTCAGATATTTGTACATGAACAAATCATAATCATACTTTCAAAACTGTCATTAAATGTGTATTATTTAAATATAATTGAAAATGCTTGAATGAGCAGTTACCTTTTTTGGTACTTCTCTATTGTCCCGTCGACCACTTTTCATAACAAAAAACGATCGCCAAACTGTAGCGCCAAATAAACGTGAGAATGTTGCCATTGAAATATCAAAATAAATAAAGTATGAGAATTTAAGGACACAATTGTTATTTTAATTAATAAAATAACTTATAAATCAGTGAAACATAATGAAAAATTCACGTAAATGTTGAATTAAAAACCACTTGATGACATAACAAACAAGTATAATGCTTCTGACATCAAGTAAATGGGACTGCATTTTTGGCGTTTAATCTTACAGTTTGGCGATAGTTTTTTGTTATGAAAAGAGTTCAACGGGATAATAGAGAAGTACCTACCCCTTTTTTTTTATTTTTTGCATTTGGAATTATGTATACTTTATCTTCACTATTTATTGAAATATGTCTTAAAAAAATAAAGTAAAATTATAATTTAACAAATTACAATAACCATTTGGAAAATGTTTCGAAAGTTGAAAAAAAAAAAAAAAATACTGTACTTTCGTTTGTTTTCCACAATTATGATTATGCCAAGGTTGCAGTTATGATTTTGCAAAGCTTATATATGCACATATATATATTCTAAACACTTCTATATGTGCCATATATATATAATTATACACATATATTACTTTGAATAAAATTTTTGAATTCGGCTTTTTCTCATATCTGATAGTTTGCATCTGTCCATTTTGAAACTTTAACATTTTTGTAACAATTTTATGCATTTCTATTACTTATTCAAAGAAAAATTCTAAAGTTAAAGAATTTAATTAAATACACTATGACAAAATGGTTATTTGATCAATAGATGGAAAAGTGCTCACTACTCAGCCAATTGCTGATCCCCAACCTAGCTTTAATTTAAGGTGGGTGTTTTATTTATTTGAATTATTCTGCAAAAATTTCAAACATTTTAAAGCACTATGAATTTTATTTTTATGGCACTATCAAGTTGTTTGCCATCAAATTTTGACGGGTACCATCTAGTTGTTTATGAAACAAAACTAATTCAATAACAAATCGTAATGAAAATATACCTTTTACATTCTACTATAACTTTAAACTGAGTTTGATGTTTCAATAAAGTGTAAAATATATGTTTTCATAGAGATTTCTTATGAAACTGATAGTATATGGGGAAGTGGCAAAAAGGATTAACCGAACAAAAAAAAAAAACTAAATAACCTCTTTAAGTTCTCCTAAAATCAAAAATAGTTTTTTTTTTTTTTTTTTTTCTTTGGTCGCATTTTTGGGCAAAGATGTATATTATCAAGATACCATTTTGATTTGTAAGCACAAACTCAATAAAATCACCATTTTGTGACAAATTATGAGTTTAATAAGTATCGCCCAAGAACGGAGATGCAATCTGGTATAAAATGAAATCGTCATCGCCCAATAATGAAAGCAATAATAAATCAAAACATTCACGAATTGTTTATGAAGCAAAATTCAATAACAAATCTTAATGAAAATACACATTTTACTCTTTTTTTTTTTTTTTTTTGCATTGTTGGGCAAAGATGTATATTATCATGATACTATTTTAATTTGTAAGCCGAATGACCGATCTTAAAAAATCTCAAATACACTTCTAATGCAAACTGCTTTAAATATATGGATTGGCGACACAGCAAGTTTCTAAATTTGTCCCTGCTGATGAGGGTTTTTTTTTTTTTTTTTCGTGCAGCTGCTGGTCGATTTTTGCAATTTTTCTCCCCGCAGCAAACTGAAGAAATTTGTGTGCCACCAAATTACTAAATTTACAATCTCCCCCCCCCCCCCCCTCAACCCCACAGGTGAGTGGTGTTTTGGAAGTTTGGATTACAATAAATATTTGGTACTTTTTCATTTTATCATTATTTATTCTGGTTTGTTGAATTCTTTGGATTCACCATATAATTATACTGGATGGAAACTATTTATAGTACGATCAGTTCTTTTTTTCTGGAAATACACTATATTGTCAAAGGTGACCGGTCACTTGCGATTTTAGACATTCTGTTAACTATCTAGAAAAATACATGAGGAATTAACCTGAAACTGCAGGTGTGTAAACAGTATAGTATAGGTTATATACTTCCGCTAAGATTTTTTCACGAAACCCCATAGGGGACTGTCAACAAATTGAAAAAGAACGAATATCTTTTGGATAATCCTGTAAAAACTAATGTAGCAAAGGCGTTCAAACTCGAGATTATTAATAAGTGGCTTATTGTAATATACTGTGTTGATTTTTATGAGGATAGCGTGTATACTCGTAGAGAAATTAAGGTTTTTACAAAAACAGTCCCAATATTCGCCTAGTTTTTTTGCTTATAATTTGCAGAGTTCTTAATATAAAAATAAGTTCTTTTCAGAAAATATGACAAACAACATTGTACATAATACTCTGCAATCAGAATTAAAAAATAATAAAAATTGGATGAAAAATGATCAGGTTTACTAAAAAATGTTTCACTGCGCATGCGAGACTGCAATCAAAATATAATATGCATAATGCATAGCTGCCAACTTTTACGCTTTATTACTACCACTATAATTTGATTATAAATTTTATGTTATTAAATCGACAAAATCGTGTGATTACATGAGAAAAAAAATTCTATTAAATTTTAGTGGTAACAAAGAAGCGTAAAAGTTGGCAGCTATGATAATGTACTAGCTAAGTATATAGAGCAACTTTTGTGAAAGTCTCAAAATCATAGCTTGAAAATTCTGAAAATTATCGTCGATAGAATAAGCTCGAAATCCGTTGTTCCCAAAAGGAAGCAAAAAAGATGAGGGGTTGTATCAAATATCTGTTGATTAGTGCCAATATAGCGTACACAATATTGCACGTACTACTATATTTGGATTTTATGATTTCATATTTTAAAATAAGTCAGCTATTAGTAACTTAATAAAATTCTTTTGAGTACATATATATTTGTAAGCAAGAACATTTAAAATTATGAATATAGAAAAAGCAATGTCTTTTATGAGAGTTCAAGTAAAAGATAAAAATACACACATAGAAAACATATAAATATGTAATACAAATTAAATTTATTTAATAAAACTATAAACGTATACATTCTTGTAAAAACTTAATAAGTTTTCTAAATTTTTTTCCCAACCACCTTCTTTTGCGACCGGGAATAACAATGATGTCTTTGGTGTCCAAATCAACACATGACAAATATCTTTATCCATAATATGCAGCATTCCCTGGATTTGATGATGATAATTCCAGCCCATAGGATGCCGCAAATTAAAAATTATATCTCCAAGTTTGAAATCATAAACAGAGATGTTGTCAGACTGATACAAATCAGAAATTATTGTGGTTGAAGTAGACTTTACATACCATTTCTTTGAGTTAATTTCCTTTAAAATGTCTGTATCAGATTTTGAAACTGGACATTTTACCTCTAAGAGGTCGGTTTCACCTACAAGTCCATCCGGAGAGCATCCTAAGAGGCCTGAAGAATGCAGGAATACGCCACCAGATATAATTTTTTTTTGTTTAATTTCTGTAAAAAGTTTAACACCGGAATCCTCGTGGCATATTCCCCACTGGATAGATTTTACATTATCCAGTGGATATTCACCATTTAGTGTTTTTATTAGACTTGGAGGAATTTTATTTTTATTTATTGCCTTTATAACACTTCCAAAGTTAGAAGAAGTTATTCTCCCTTTACGATACATACCCCACAGAGGATTATGCCTTTGACCTTCAGTTGCTGAAAATATTTCTGCAATTTCTTCTTTGGTTACACACATTTCATTAAAAAAATGTACAATTTTATTTTCAGCACTTGTAAATGATGATGAATTGAGAATTCCGTCAACATGTGGTTTAGAACATGCCCTTAAATCAGTTTCTGGTTCAGGGGACATGAACCAGGTCAATCCACTCTTGGGAGCATGTTTTTTAAGCATGGAATAAAGGAAGTCTTTATCTTCTGCAGTAGGCTTTCTTTTAAGACATTTTTTATTTTGCATGCCAAACAATTCCTCACAACTTTTTGGCTTTTCAGGCTGCTTCACTACATTCCATCTACATGGTTGGTCTGTGGAGCTCACATGCTTTGAAGCATAAATAAGGGCAGCAGCCATATGATGGCATTTGTCTTTGCCTTTAGCGCATTCACAACTTCCATCCTTTATCATCTGATTTTCATCTAGACATATCTGCAAAGAATAAAAAAAATTTTATAAGTTGTTGTACTGATATGGACTTATCATCGTGTGTATATACATCATATGGACTTATCTAGAATGAATTATGTAATTGCTTAGTAGAAAAAAAAATTAAATTATTTTTTTTATTAGAATGCTGATTAACTAAATATGGATGCTCTCAAGTATTAAATATGCTAATTTCATTTATTAAATACATAAATTAAGTTTTAATCAATTTTAAAAGTAAAAAGCAGTATGTAAGAATTTTTCATTTTTATGGCGATGTTTTGTTATTGTTTAATTAAATATAATCTTTAAAATGTATAGTATATGTCGAGCTATGTAATACAGAATTTCAAAACACCACCTTGCAGTCTAATTTAATATATTCTTTTCAATGAGTAAATAATTTTCTTTTCAGACATATAGCCTCATAGTTGCCTTCTAGCAGTTATAAAGACTTGTTTATTAGATAAAGTTTAATAGAAGTTTATAAATTTTTTAGAAGGAAATATTTTATGATTTAAAAATAAATCAATACAAATTTAATGTGAATTAGCTGTAAACCACTTTTTTTTAAATTAAAGCCGGCTTTTTTGTAGTGGATAAAACCAATAAAAGCCGGCAACACTGGTGATTCCTCTCCCCCCCCCCCCCCCAAAAAAAAAAAAAACCACTCATACTCTAGGAGCATTTAGCAACATCCCTTTTAAACATCCATATAAAAAAAAACATAATCGCCCCCCCCCCCCAAAAAAAAAAGGCGTCAGAATAAAAAGAAAACTCCCTCATACTCTATGAGCATTTAGCAACAACATCCCTTTTAAACATTCAGATTTCAAAGAAACCGCCATCAAACAAACACACGAGTCAAAGATGTCTGCTTCACTACCAAAATGCATCCTTACTAAAGAACATATTTTAATTTTCATTCCAAAAAAACCTCCGATTTAAACAGTTTCATGCAACTTATGCATCAACAGAACAAATTACAATCTTTTTAACTTACATCACTGCTAGCATTTAAAACTTGATTTTTTATCGGTATCTGTCAAGTTATATACCGTTCCTTGTAACTCTAAGAGCTGCATATTTTGACGAATGACACAAATTTAAAAGGAGAAGCTGATTTTGATTGGTTGCTTGTAAACCAGGTGTCTCAACAGATAAGGTCCATTATAAAACAAACAAGCCAGGTTACAACTATGAAATTAAAACTGTACCAAGCCACACTCAATAAATTACCTAACTTTTGACACATCCACAATTGTGAAATGGCCGCCATTTATAAATATTTTTTAAAACATAATTTAAATGGTATATAGTATTCTGAGTAATAAAATAGAAAATATTAATGAGAAATAATTTTGTACTTTTCTGTTAGGTGAACACTACTTTGTGCCAAGTTTAAATGTTTTAAAAAATACATAACTTTGTTCGTTGGCCACAATATCATTTTATGGATTCGAAATCAGGATTAAATTATTTTAATGTGTACTTTTATGAACAAATTTCACAGTATCAGTTATACTTTGCATTACAAAAAAAATAATTGCAGACCCTTCACCATTTTGAAATTGTGTAAGTCATATAAAAATAGAATTTAAAGAAACAGATGTCACAGGCGCACCAAGGTTGGCATGATTGGTTTTTGCACTGTTTTCGTAGAGAGACCCCATTTTTGAATATCTGTTATGCTTAGCATACAAAAACAGCATGTTAGTTTTATTTATTATCAAAAAGGCAAAATTTTTATTAAAAACACAAATTATTTTATTAAAAGACACATGTTTAATTTATAAAAAAACACACACAATGTTCAACTACATATAAAATGCATATAATCTGTTCTACCATCTTGCCAAAATCACAGAATTCCATGCCAGGCGATAAATCATCATTTTTGCCACCAGAAAGAAATTCTGGTGCCCCTGCAACATGTGTACCATTAAAAAAAAAAAAAAAAAAAAAAAAAAAATATATATATATATATATATATATATACATAAAAATTAATAATCAGATTGCTACATTTATTGACAAGAAATAAAAAACAGTTTACCACATTTTGTAGAAAGCTGCGATTGGTGTTCATCTAATGGAAAAGTACCAATAATTTTAACAAAATATCAACTTACCAGAACTGTGTATATTTTAGCTTTCATTGTAGCACAAACTTTTGCATCAATTTGTTGATTTTCTGGGTTGAAGCTGAATGCCTGGACGTCAGAAGCATTAACTGAAGCTTCGCCTCTAAAAATAAGGCTTTTCTGCTCCTCAAAAAAATTAAAAATTGCCTCAAGTGATATCATAGCTGAAAAATAAAAAGAGAAAATGAGAGAATCATTATTAATACTTCTACCGGTAGAAATTGTGTTTAATTATATAATAGTAGGGTGAGTAATTTATTATTCAAAAGAGATTATTCATTCATAAATTATAAAAACTTTTTAATTAAATATCAGTTTTAAATTAGAAGGTATATTGAAATCTGTGCAGAGTTAATATATATTCAATTATGAGACAATTAAATTTAAAAAAAAGATAACTAATGTCAATTACATAAAAAAAAAAAAAAAAAAATATTTTTGAGCAAAAGTTCAAATTAACATTATCAGCAGAAGATTCTCAGTCAGTCTGTTATAACTATTTAAACATTTAAAATTAATCTGCATACAGCTGATAAGAAATACAGGGAACAAGGCAGAAAGAGCCCAACCTGTTTTGTGTTCCATATAAAATTATTGATATTACTCATATAGAATCTTAAATTTTATATACATTAAATAAGAATTAAAGCATGCCTACTAAGGTTAAACAATGTGAATTAACATGAATATTATGTATATCCTTCTTAAAATTCATTTAAAATACAAGAAAACTATTCAACTAAATAGAACTATTTCCGGTAATCAAATAAATAATTAATAAAACACAACAAAAATAACATGAACAAAAAACAACTGAATAATACATTTAAACGGCAGGAATATCAAGCAAAATAAATTAAAAGATCACCCTAGTTCTCGGATTAAGCTGAAAAGTTTATGTAAACAATACAGCAAATGAAGAAAACTTAAAATAAAAGCAGAAACACAATATAACTCAGATGAAACTGAACATAGAGTAAGTCTGAAGAATAAAAATATCAACTAAAAGAAATTAAAACATTTTAAAATGACGTTCGAATATTCAAAACAACAACTGACGGTCGCCATTAATGCTCTCCATGTAGGCTTATCGTTTTTAATGAATTTAAAAAAAAATTAAGCACTGAATCCTAAGTTTGATGAATTCATATGAATGCCTTACCTCAGATTTAGTAATACTGCAACGGAAATCTCTTAAAAAAAATTATTAATAATGATAAGAAGCATTTATTCTTTGCACACGTTAGCGTTCTATGGGAAACCGAAACTTCTTGTCTCCAGCAGCCATTACTGTGACGTCATCACTTCGCTAGCGTAATGCGTTTGGCGGTGTGGACAGATATTCACTTCCGGGGAGGTACCACCTCAAAAATGGCGGTCTAAGATCTCTTAAATGTCCGATGTGAACAGGGTATAATAAACTTATTATTTCTTATATTAACCTAAATTTTTTGACTTCACTTTCAGTCAAGGCTTTAGAAAATAATAAGATTTAACTAACACATACTTCTATAATTAAAAGGTACATAATTTAATACTTGTTCCCTAAGTATAATTTTGTATATGTAACTATTATTATATACGGTAACGTCAATGTGGCTTCATTATTAAAAAAAAAAAAAAAAAAAAAATCAGTTTAGAAAGATTTAAAAGCTATTACTATTTGTTTTCTCTTTGTTCTTAATTTAAAATGTTTCTTTGATTTACACACACACACACACACATATATAATCCCAAATAAGAGGACACAGCTCTTTTTTAGTTATTACGTTGAACTAAATAAATATATATATTATTTTTAAATTTCAGTTCCTATTTTATAACAAATGTATAATGAGAGCGCATCTCACAATTTTTTTAACATTACAATATTAATAATAATAATTATAATGCATTATCTTCAAGTATTAACATGTGCGAAAAAAATAAAATATAAATAATTTATTTTATATTCTTTTAGATCTTAATAATAATCTTAATCTGTGATTATTAAAAAATATTTTCGATAGGTGACGCTAGTACAAATGCAAAAATTCCACCCCCCCCTCCCTGCTTCAGACCAAGTTTAAAGAAATCCTTATACTACGTTCAGATCGGATAGTTAAGATATCTTAGACAGCTGAACTCACTGAGTGAGTTCCAGAAACTCACTTAGTGAGTTCAAACGTTCCATTGCTAGATACAGTCAGTACCGCTCACTCTGATTGGCTCTGGAGGCCGATTGGCTGTTGAGTTTGCTTTTAACATACGCGCATGCGCACTGGACACGGTGATGTTGAGTGAGTTATCTTAAATGCGTTTGGCGGTGTGGACAGGTATTCAATTCCGGGGAGGTACCACCTCAAAAATGGCGGTCTAAGTTATCTTAAATGTTCGATGTGAACAGGGTATTACGCGATTCCCTTCTTCGCTGGCCCTTCTTTAACATTGTTGCATTAAGCTGTCCCCATCCGCTACTTGTGGAGTGGCAGATGTGAAGGCTAGCGATATCCTAACTGCGCCATCTATTGCCAGAATTGTGCAAATGGAATTGTTCGACCGTAGTCTACGATGATGCGCGGCGTCGCAAATCATCGTAGGCTACGGTTCGACAAAATGATTGTACTGCAAAAAAAGTTATTTAATTTTAAGGGTCAATACAAAGAATATTATTCTTTGGTCAATAATCGTGTACGCCAAACATGAGGCGAAATGGTTACAACATGCTAACTCTTCGAATGACGTATCTGCTGTTCCAAAAAAGTGAAAGAACCAAACAGTAAACAAGAAAATGGAATAAATTGAATCTATTTATGAAATTATATAGAAAATTTAAGACATGAAAATAAATTCCATTTTTATATTAATAAAATAATTGTTAAAGGTTACTATTCAAGGGTGCACCATTTATATTTCTCTCGCTTATGCAATTTTATTTATTTATATAATTTAAGTCATCTATTAAACATTTTCTAGTTAGGGAAGACTTATTACTTCTACCCCATATTTTCAAATGATTGAACTTTTCGCTGGCACGACAGAAATAATTATTTGATTTAATTTTTATGGCCCTTTTCCCTCCCTTGAAAAAAAGAAAAAAAAATCTGAAATTATTATTTTTTAACACTTTCCAACCTAGTTGAAAAGTGTTTATGACTTCGGTTTGTCTGCCATATGGCCGTCTGTCCGTGCTCTAACTCCCGTAAATATGCTCGGATGGCTCTGCAATTTTTATATGTTATTGTCGTTATCTATAGCATGTTCCCTATTTCAACGAAAGTGTGTAGCACTTATAGTTTTTTTACAGGGACACTCAAAAGAATTCCATTACATTGCGGTCTATGGGGAAAAAAAAATTGCGGTTTATTTAAATAATGTTTCACTATTTTAAACGCATTGAAATTTATATATATTACTAAGGTGCATCAGAAGAAGCTTAATATGGAATAGGGTGTGCATAGCACTTATAGTTACTTGACAGGGACAGTCAAAAGAATTCCGTTACATTACGTCTATGGAGAAAAATCGTCTGCAGTTTATTTAAATAATGTTTCACTATTTTAAACGCATTGAAATTTATATATATCACTAAGGTGCATGACAAGAGGCTTACTACAGAATATTATGTGTATAGCAGTCATCATTCATTTACAGGGACACACAAAAGAATTCTCTACTGTCTGTTAACAATAATTCTTGGAAGTGCGTTTTAAGTTACTGAACGCGATTTTAAATTTAACTCGCTTTTTGTCTATTACGTGGTGTGTATAAATTCTGTAGGTCCTATACAGGGAAGCACAAAAGTTCGTGAACACATTTCCGTTTATTGACAGAAACTCCAGACGGAGAATTTTAAACTGTGCTACGCGTTTCCTAACTGAACTAAAATTTAGCATCCTATGTAGTATATATACAAATCTATAGATCCTATACAGGGCTGAATAAAAGTATTCGGATATTTTTCCGAATATTGCATATGTTGGAAATTCCTGAAATTATGTTCTTAAATATGTTATGCGTTTTCCAAATTGTTTACTTAGATGTTATCTTTCAGCTTATTAAATGGTAATGATTTGTAAAATTATTTTGGAAGCGTTGGAAAGTGTTACATAATCTATGCTTGACCCATGATTTTTCGTTCTTGTTTATATTATTCTAGTACTAATTCTGAACTCAGATATGTGCTTTTTCCATATTTTTTTCCCTTAATAATTTCCCGTTATTGTTAGATGCAATATATATATTTAATGATGAGATACATTTTTAGTCAAGAGATTATTTTTAGATTATTTTAATTTGTCATTAGATTATTTTTTATCATTATTATTTCCATTGCATTATTTTTTTTGTCACTATTTAAATTATTTTCAAATGATCTTAATTAAAATAAAAATTGTATTGTTAGCTAAATCTTGTATTATATATATAGTTCACTATTTATCCATTTATTTAAATATTTTAAAATGATTTTAATAATAATAATAAAATAGAGATACTCAATATAAATGTAATTTAGTAATATTACAATTTTATTATTATCATCGCACCGTCATTATACATTAATAAACTTAAATTAATTTTAAATTAAAAGTTTTTCTTATACAGGTTTTTTAGTTCAAACCAGATTCATCAAAATATAATATTGTGCAAAATTAAAACTGTTTATAAAAACTGTTACTTTAATTGCTCATTCTAGGAAAATTAAGGTAATGCAAACTGATAATAACACAGGCCTACAAAATTTAACTTTTTGTCTAGGGTTTTCATGAATTTACATAAATTGTAAGAAATCTGCTATGCTTATTTCAAAAATAATATCCAATTTTATGTATCATGTCAGGATTTTTTACAGTTAAGAAACTAAGAAATTGGAATTTGAGAATATACAAGTTACACAACATTCATTAAAAAATGTACAAAAAAATCAGATAAATAAATAAAATCATAGATACATATATAAATATGTGTGCAAGTTTTATAAGAAATTATATTGTAGTATATACAGTAAAATTACTTTTATTTATCTTCAAAAGAACGCTTGTGTTCTTTAGATTTTGAAGCTAGTTTAGTATCTCTTTGTAGCCCCCAGCAGTAATCTGCCAACATATTGACATTCCAGTGTCCTTGATAGCATTTTTCCATGCATTTTATGTCCTGGTGAAATCTCTCACCTTCTCCTTCACTCATTTCACCAAGATTTTCAGGAAAATATTCAAGATGTGAGTGCAGAAAATGTGTTTTTAAACTCATGTTACAACCTAGTTTTTGAATGTTTTGAAGCATTTTTTCAATGATCGTTGCGTAGTTAAGATCTTTGTAATTTCCTAAAAATTTCTGAGTAACGTCTTTGAAACTAACCCATGCATCTTTCTTGACTGATTTCATTTTTCCCTCAAATGCTTCATCTTTCATTAAAAATCTTATATCTGGGCCAACGCACACACCTTCTTTGATTTTACCTTCTGATAAATGTGGAAAAACTTCATTTAAATATAAAAAATAATCGCCTGTTTTATCTAAAGCTTTTACGAATTGTTTCATTAAACCTAACTTAATGTGCAGGGGAGGCAAGAGGACTTCTTTTGGATTAACTAAGTTCTGCCAAATCAAATGTTTTGATCCTGGATTTAAATCTTTTCTTGTAGGCCATTTTTTCCTTATCCAGCGTTGGTATTAGCTCGGCTATCTCACTCACATAAAAAACAGGACATTTTGGTATAGCCGCCTTGCTGGCCTAATAACATTGATAAAATTTTAAAATCCGTACATGTTTGCCATTTAAATTCTTGATATTTTATTTTGCTGGGAAGAAAATCAAGGTTTTCATATGATTCTTTGAAAATTACTGAATTAGCTACAGGAATTGAAGGTAGAACATTACCATTATTAAGTAAGACACCTTTTAAACTTCCCTTGCTAGAATCATTGAATAGTCTCCACTGAGACTGATCATGATCAGGGGTGGAAAATAAATGAGTCATAAGTCCAGGAATATCTGTACAGTATAAAAGTGAGTTTTCTTGGGAAAAATACTTGGTAAATTCTTTTTATCTGTACTAAGAAAATGTTCCTGAAGCAAGTAAATTTTTATTCTTAAGTCGAGATCCTGAAACTTGAGCACTTTGTTTCAAACGATTTAAATCGCCTACTAAATTCTTTAACTCACCTTGTGTGAATTTTTGTGGTTCAACATCAGTTGCTTGGTTTGTGTACAAGATTTTGGTTTCATCACTTCTCAATTCTTGATAATCAAATGATAAATCAAGAGATGTAGGAGGTAGAGGCACAGGTAAATCTGGACCGTGAATCGTCTAATAGCTGAAATAATTTCTGGGAACACAATATTTGCTTTGTTTCTGCTATTGTAGCCTTTTATATTTGTTAAACAAAAATAGCAATCCTCATGACTAGCTGGATCTCACCATACCATTGGAATAGCAAAAGTAAGAGATTTTATGTCCATTTCTGTAAATGTTCAACACATATGTGACAAACTATATGTGGGGCCCATTTCTTTTCCTGGTCTTCAAGTTTCATACTGAAGTAAGCATATGCCTTTCTAATAAAATCAGTTATGCTCTTTTGCCTTTTAAAAACTATGTATCCACCACAGATGTAACAAAATGAGTTCGGTTATTTATACAACCTCTTGATGCCATATTGCTATAAAAAACTGACAAAACAAACGTAAGATATCAATAAATGAACAAAATAAGCATACGTTCTCACTACAAATGCGCGGGGAAAAAATATGCCTTCTCAGGCAAATATCAACATATAAAGTGCCGTCATCTATATTTATATTTCACATCCTTTAGTATTGTATTTTAACATTCATTAATGTTATTTTACAAAGAAATTAATTTTTGTTTTTATTAAGAATCTATTTTATTTAATAAATATTACACATTAATTTTATTAAGAGGCACCCCCTCCTTTTTGTTTTGTGAAAAAACTGTGGGTGGTAGCATAAAACTAATGTCCTATTTGTGATCAGCGTGACTGATTTACTAAGAAAAAAGTGCTATTCTACAAACCCCAGATTTGTGTTGACCTGTGTAATGAAACAAAAGGATATCAAAAACACAAAAAATAGTTTTATTGAAATGAATAAGTTGTTTGTAGAATTTAAAAAAAAAAAAGAAACTTGCCAAAATACTTAAAGTTAAAATTTTTATCACATGAAATGATTAAGGGGAAAAATTATGAGTTAAACAAAAAATTCTACAATTAACCTTTTTTATTTTATTTTGTTTGTTTCTAAAAAGTCTAGTGAAATATACAAATAACTATATTTATAAAAACATTCAACCTGATATTTTTAATCAAGACTTCAATTATGCTTTTGTGAAAAAAGAAAAAGGAAAGGGAAAAAAAGGAAAATAAATCTAAGATTTTTTCTTTTAATAATATTCAAGGTTGTAATATTTGTAGGTCAATAAAAAAAAATAAAATAAATGTACCTTTTTCAGTATAAGCCATAACAATAATAAAAAAAAGGGGTACAAGTCTGCTGCAAATTCTCTTTCTCGTTGGAACACTGAACGCCGTGGCTGAATGGTAAGGATAGCAGACATGAAGCAGGGAAATCGCTAAACAAGCCAGTTGAGAGTTCTATCGCCTGTAAGGGTCAGTGTTAAGTGAGCTCTCCCTTTTATTATTTAGGTATTATTATTATTACTATTCATTTTAAATTCCTTATTTATACGTAAAATTTCTTTTAAAGTTTAAGAGCCTACATCAGTCACGCGAAAAAACGCTCCAGCTAATGTTAAGTCTATGGGAAGGTTATCACACGATTTCTCGCTCGCATTTTAATATTTTTAAATGATTTTTATTTTGCATAGGATAGCTGAGGTCGATCTCTAACATTGTTAGTTTTTACTTTTTCGATTTTGGTTCCAGTTTTTTTATATAAGGGTAATTTCACTTTCAGAACCGGTTCCAAAATTGAAAATGTCCGCTTATAAAAAAACTGTAACCAAAATCGAAAAAGTAAAAACTAACAACGTTAGAGATCGACCTCAGCTATCCTATGCAAAAAAAAACCATTTAAAAATATTAAAATGCGAGTGAGAAATTGCACGATAACCTTCCCATAGACTTAACATTAGCTGGAACGTTTCTTCGCGTGACTAGCGTAGGCTCTTAAGATAACGTGTGTATATATCTTTAATTTTTTTTTCTCATATTTTGCAACAGAAATTGTGCCTCTGCTTCTAATTTCTTTAACTAATGAATATGTACTATTCGAGTCTATAAAAAATAAATAATAGTTATAACATTAATGATATTTTTCACAAGTGTCTACGATTTAGAAATATGCATTTATCTTTTCTAAATATAATGAAAAAATTTTTAATTTAATTTAAGCGATTCTTTCTAATACAAAAAAGAAAACAAAAACTGGAACATATTCCACCTTTTGATTGACTAGAATTGGCTACTTAGCGCCAATAAATTTAATCTGAGTATAAGGGTGACCTTGCCAATGAGTTCATCCTGTAATACATCTTCGCTGTATCGCATAGATTTTGTCGAATGCCGTTACGTTTATGGAGCCTTCACATCTTCTACGGCAAATGCTGACTTCTCTGATCACGATAACAATAAATTAACAAGAACGAAAAATCCTGCATCCAGCATAGATTATGAAACACTTTTCAACACATCGCGAAAACTGTAACGAAAATTCAGGTAAAAGAAGATATGTAAGTAAAGAGTTTAGAAAACATATACTACATTGAAAAATACAGTTTTCGAAATTGCCTTCCATTGCAAAAAAAGTAGTCAAATTATTTTGTGCAGCCCTGTATATGATCTGTAGATTTGGATATATAATACATAGCATGATAAAATTTAGTTCAGTTTGAAAATTCACATTTAGCAATTTTCACCAATCGATGGAAATGCACTCAAAATGTTTTGTACAGCCCTATATATTATCTAAACACTTTTGTTCACATCACATATTAAGCTAAAATTTAATTCAGGTAAAAAACGCATAATGCAACTTAAAACTCACTTCCAATCATAAATGACAATATATTTTGTTCTTTGTGTAGCCTTGTATATAAACTTATTTATATTCCAAAAACTTATTTTAGTCTACTAAATATAGTTCAGGAAGAAAATGTGTTATACAATTAAAAACTACCCTTAAGTAATTCACTCCGATAGTGTGTAATACTTATGAATTACCTTGTCTAGCCCTGTATATGATCAACTGAATTTATACACACCACATAATATGAAAAAAATTAGTTAAACATGAAAACGCACTTATCACACATAGACTGTAATTATCGCAGGTATACTGTAACTGAATTCTTTTGTATGTCCCTGTAAATGAATGATAAACGCAATGCACACCATACTTTTAAGCAAGCAATTTATAGTGCACCTCAGTAATGCATATAATTTTCATTATATTTGAAATAGTGAAACATCATTAAATTACATTGCAGATGATTTTTCCCCGTAGAACAATGTGTAACAGAATTTTTTTATTTGACACTGTAAATGAATGATAAACGCAATGCACACCATACTTTTAAGGGACCAATTTATAGTGTGCACCTCAGTAATGCATATAATTTTTATTATGTTTGAAATAGTGAAACATCATTAAATTACACTGCAAATGATTTTTCACTGTCGAACAATGCATAACAGAATTATTTAGTTTGACCCTGTAAATGAATAATAAATGTTTTGTACCCCATATTCTACAAAAGCATGCTTTAAAGCGCTTCATAAATATACTATATCAATTTCATCATGTTTCAAGTGGTGTAGCATCATCAAAATGCACTTGAAACGATTATTTCTCATTGACTGTAATGTAACGGAATACTTTTGACTGTCCTTGTAAAAAAACTATAAGTGCTACACCCTTCATTTGAAATAGGGAACATGCTGTAGTAGATGATAATAACATACAAAAATTTCAGGGCAATCCAAGCATATTTACGTGAGTTGGAGCACAGACAGACGGCAGACAAACCGAAGTCATAAACACTTTTCAACTAGGTTGGAAAGTGTTAAAAACAGTCGTCACCATGTTTTCTTTGGAGTGGCTCAGACTGTGTGCTTTTATGGGGAGGCTATAATTTTCTGAAAACTTATTGTATTTTAATAGAAACTTGGTAAGCAGCCTAATTTATTGATATTTGAATTTGCTAAAAATTTGAACATAATAGGATGATTATAAACAACGATATCAATTATTTTTTTAATAATAAGTAAGGAAAAGAAAAGGGGTATCATTTCATTATTTTTTTAAATTATTGTTTATGTTTGCCGTTTAACTTTTATACAATCTCAGTCAGTGGCAGCTGGCTTGGAGAGAAAAGTTTTACCTGATAAAAACCTAATAATAAAACAAAACAAAAACAAAAAAAAACTTAGCCTGGAGTGCTTTTTTTTTCTTCTTTAATTTCCAGTTAAGTGTAGATGATTCATGCAATTATAAAATATTCTTGAGAAAATATAATATAGTATTTCATTAAGGATCTTTGTTAAATAATTCTTTAAAAATAATAATTTCTTACTCTTGAGGTAGTTTCTCTACTGTTTATCCCCTCCCCCCCCCCCACTCTACTTTTGCCAAAAGCAGAAGGATCAAGCCTCTCTTATCTCATCTTCCTTTCTCTCCACAGAGAACTCTGTGTCTTCTCTCTTTCCAGAGCCCGATTAAGGTCGTCTGGGGCCCAAGGCCCAGCAACTTTTTGGGGCCCCCTCAAATTAAAATAGTGGCTAGAATTTTTTTCGAGGATTATTATTAGATTTTATGATGCAGTTGACAAGGGAAAAAAAATCTTTTTGTTCTGTTTTTGAGAAAATAATTGCAGAAAACTTCATTTTTAAGAAACTTTTTCTAAATCATTTTACTCATTTTGGAGCCCCCATCAGCAGTGGGCCCCAGGCCGTGGCCTAGTTGGCCTGTGCGTTAATCAGGCCCTGTCTCTTTCCCTGGGAAAAACAACTGGTGCGCAATAGCAGACTATGATGCAACATGCAGCTATTCTATTCTGTGCTATCGAGCAGTAGACTGTTCTTTAAGCTATATTTTCATTTTATAATATTCACTCAGGGGTCGGAAAAACTACTTTTACTACTACTACTTTCTCGAAAATGTAGTTAACTACAATTACACTACTAGTTTTAAAAAGTAGTGACTAGAAACTACTTTTCAAAAGTAGTCACTTCTTCGCTACTTTCAAATTTTGTCAAAGTGTACAATTTACACTAGAAATTAAAGACACGGATTAAATAATATAGTGACCCCTCGTTATATTGCACCTGCCAGGATACAATTAAATAAATGTGACATAACCGAGGGCATTAAACAATTAAGAAAGGTACCATATAAGGAAATGTTTTGTGTTCGTCTCGAAAACGTCAGTTTATACACCCGTAAAATTTTTTGTAGCAAAATTAAGAGGGATATTATAATAGTGCAGAACAAATTCTGCACAAAAGAAGCGAGTTTCGACCACATGATTTGCAGAATAGCACTTTTTTTCCCTCTTGAAGTAGCATTAAAAGTAGCATCTGTTCTCACTACAAACTACTGATTTTTTGTATCGCGCTACTCGCTACCACATAGTTCAAAATGTAGCACGCTACACTACAAACTACTGTAAAAACTAGCGACTACAGCAGTTTCGCTACTTGTAGCGTGCTACTTCCGACCCCCTGCATTCACTGACATGAACATACACATAGATTTGTTTTACAGTGAATCAGCCGCTATGGTAATTTGAGAATACTAACAGTAAACTTCCTAAAATAGCAGTAAAAATTTTTTTAACTTTTTATGGGAAGAGTAAAATAAATGAGTTCTCTGAATTTTTTCAGTTAGTTAAGCTTTCCGGTTACTTGAATGCCATATAACGGAGCTTTTACTGTAATTTTTTAGCTCACAGGCTATCAATGCCTGAGAGCTAATGTGCCCGCCCGTTCTGTATGTATGTACGTATCGCGATAACTCTTGATAGAAATATTCGCTTTGCTTCAAATTTTGTTTATAGGTTCATTGTGATAAGGCGCTTCCCTGATTAGTTTTGGGGTTTCATTGGTTAAGTATAAAGGGGGGAAAGGGGGCTAATTCGCTCCCCCCGCACTTAATTTAGATAAATGGGTTTTTCATGCAAATTTATCCTATTTGCTTCAAATTTTGTATATAAGTTCATTGGGATAAGGCACTTCCCTGATTAGTTTGGATGTTCATTGTTTAACTATAAAGGGGGGAACGGGGGGCTAATCCTCCCCTTAAGTTAGATAAATTGGTTTTTCATGCAGAATTATCTGATTTGCTTCAAATTTTGTTAGGTTCATTGTGATAAGGCACTTCCCTGGTCAGTTTTTGGGGTTCACTGGTTAAGTATAAAGGGGGGGGATAGGGGTGGGGTTAATCCCCCCTTAATTTATTATCGACTTCTTTATTTTTCGAGGGCATTATTCTTTGAAATAAGAGTATAATATATAATTAGTGTGAATAGCCTGTGAGCTCAATGCCATCAGTTTAACTGGGCACTATTCTTTTTCTCTAAGATCCCTAATTCCATCAAGGATAATAAACAACTCATGAAGTGTGAAATTTGTAAAATTTCTGTCCCAGCAACGAAAATTCAATAAGAATTTGAAACAAGAACGAAAAATCATGTATCAAGCATAGATTATGAAACACTTTCCAACACATACACAATACTGTAACAAAATGTCAGAGTTTAAAAAGGTGAAAAATGATGTTTAAATAAACAATTTGGAAAATACATAACACATTTGAAAACCCAATTTCAGCAATTACTATTAATATTTGGAAAAAATATATGAATTCTTTTGTGCAGTCCTGTACATGATCTGCAGATTGTGTATATACTATGTAGTATGCTAGAATTTAATTCAGTTAAGGAAATGCATAGTACAGTTAAAAAGTTCTCCTTCAGCATGTTCTGCCAATAAATGGAAATGCACTTGAGATCTTTTGTGCAGCCCTGTGCATGATCTATGGAATAGTTAGTGTCATTCCATGTCAATTCAACCACAAAAACAGGATTTGTACACCCATGATCTCTGATTTTGATGAAACTTGGTATATTCAATAAACATATGGTATCAAATAACCATCTATTTTTTTTCATTATTATTATTGGCTTTAATATTTTAGGTAGCTTTCAACACAAAAAGTATAAAGCTACCTATTGCAGCCGTTCGGAAGAAAGCAATTCCGGAAAAGTTTGGTATATTTTCACCGATCATGATCCCAGACCCCAAAACCACCCTCAGTTCAAATGTTGATTTATATATATATATATATATCAGATCTATGTCATACAATAACGCTCGTATTTATTAATCAATTTGGATGAAACTAATTGTGTGTATTAAACTGACCATTGTCTAAACCGAGTTCGTTGGCCAGCTTTGTCCGCCATCTTGTTCCAAAATGGCAGCCACTGAAAGATTTAAAACTAAAATAAATATACAAAAAAATTAAAATTTAAAATTTATTTTTTGCTTAAGTGTTAGGCCTTTATACAAGGATTCCGGAGCATTTTTTGCTTTGTCTCTATTTTAAAAAATGGCTGAGATAGAGCAATTTGAAATTGTACGGTGGCTGACATTTTGAAACAAGACACCATATTACAAAAAATCAATGATTAATTTATGAGTTTTAGTGAACGCGATTTCCTGCAAATTATTATCTTTCATTGTTGTAATCATTTTCCTAATCATACGTATAAAACTATATATTTATATTCGTTAGCGCCAATTTCTCGCCAAACTTGGTGACATTTGGCGACAAAAGTAAGTTTTCATAAAAGAAGCCAACTTGGCAATAGTTGACTAATTTAGCAACTTTCTTATTCAAATTCAGTATTAAGGAATCTTCTTTGCATTTTTGCTTGCTGTTTCGAGTAACATTAGCTAAATTTTTAAACGAAGATATAGGAAAGCTACCGTTTCCTCCCGGTACAGACCGGAAGGATTTTTTTTATTTACAGCCATTCAAAATTTCTTCAAATTCACCTTTTTGCATATATTGAAGAAGCAATAAACAAGCTGCCCTTGGTTATAAAAAAAAATTCTATTTGGTTCCCAAACCTTTCAATTGTTTTCAAAATTTATTTTACAAAAAAAAAATATGATAAACGCAGAAAAAAAAATACTAGAGGGCTGTAAATATTTATTTTTGTCCCCTAAAAAATTATAAAATTTTATTAATTAAAATTTTTGTTAGAAAAACATGATTTTCTAAAAATGCAATATCAAGGAAAGGGACAGGTATAATCTTGATGCATTTTTTTTTTTTTTTTTTTTTTTTAATGAGCCCAAATATGTGTTCTATCTTATTCTGGAATAAAATTGTTGGTTTTTTAATTCCTTCTGAAAAAAAAACCAAGGGTTTTCTTTAGCCAATTAAAAAAACATGGTAACACCACAAATATAATTTTAATTTCACATAACTGTAATGTAATTTTAGAATGTAGTTTAATAATCGAACACCTATTTAAATTAAATATTCATTTTTCTTAGTAATTCATTTTATAAATATTTTTTTTAGTTTATAGAGCTTAAAATGATACATTCTCGGTAGTTGTATTTTTCTTAATTGTCATGTATTGTGTTCAAAGACTTTGCTAACAATTAATATTATTCTTCCTTGCAATCAATGCAGTTTAAATGTCTGTCAGGTTCCCCTGGCAGCTGCAAGACTTTAAAAGCTATTCTTAAGGGATTATCTTATTGTATATGTATCTGTTGTGTACGGTTGAAGGCTTTCTTAAGAAAAATCTTAATCCGGAGAGGAGTGACTCAGATATGAATGGAAGGAATGTATACTATCGTGAAAGAAGTATTTCTTTTGTGATTGTGGAGATATAGATAAGACAGATATTTCACCCATTATTTCGGAAGACAGACCCAGTAAGAGGGGATTAAGCGTTGCCAAAGAACCCTTTGGAACAGAGGACGAACCCCGTAGAGAGGTGGGTGCTCTGGATAATGACGAGAGAGTAAGTTAGTTCGAAGGGAGGAGCGAAGCGAAAAGGTCGAAGAGAGATGAGCTCTGAGACCGGTGTTTAGTTGGAGCGTAGGAGTGAAACGTGTTGGTTGTTCAGACAGGAGCTCTGGACACGTGTGTAAAACGATTTTTCCCGAAGGAAAGAGGTAAAGCGTGTGAGATTAATAGAGATCTCGGTTCTGAGTGCATTAACGTAGCCTAACGGTACACAGAGGATAGTCTTCTGTATATTTTTTGATTTAATATTGAACCGGATAAGTTACATCCGAGTTAAGTGTAAATATTGTTAATAAAGTGTTAGCTTAAATTTAATTGAAAGAGTTAGTTTTTTTTAATATACATCACGTAACGTGTCCGATATCACGTATTCATATCGGTGGTGGCAGCATATCAAAAGACCGGATTATACTTCGAAGTTGTGTGGACGGAGAAGTGGAATCCGACAATGGTGGCAGCGACGGGATCTGAATCACCGAAGACCAGTGCCAGTTAGCCGTGTTACAGGGAGTTTGTGCCAGATCGCCCAGCGGAAGTGTTTGTGCCCTATCGTCGTAGACCAGTGCCAGTTAGCCGTATTACAGTCAGTTTATGCCGGATCGTCTAGCGGAAGTGTGTGTGCCCTATCATCATAGACCAGTGCCAGCTAGCCTATAGTCATTACAGTGAAGTGAACTAGTGGATGTGCTGTGTTAGTGTAGTGTTGTGGGTAGTGTTTTTGTGCATAGTGAAGCAAGGTACAGTGATTGTTGCCTGAGAGTGCAATATTTACCCAGCGTAAAAGTGAGCAGAGAATTGCCCCAGCGAATAAAGTACAAGGTAAGGTGTTTTGATAATTTTACTGTACTGACATTCTTGAACTTACTGTTTTTTATTGTGTATAATTGATGGTAATTTAAGTTAATGTTGTTGTTAATTTATGATAATTTATGTGCAATATAATAATTGGACTAAATCAAAGGAGATATTAAGGGGGACGGGTACCGACTGGCATTTGACAATGAATCTTCTATACACATTTCCATAATTAAAAGATTGATACATATATACTACAACTAGCATTTAGTGAACTTTAAACTTTAAATTTTTATCTAACATGTGTTATTTTGTTAAATACTGAATAAATATTTAATAATCTTCAATTTTATTCATTTGATCAAGTAAAATTAACCCAGCTTACATTTGTGAATTATTGAAATTAGCGTTTGCTGGTGCTGCCATCTGCCATTCAAAATAGAAATTAATATTACATCAAACACGTTTCATATACTTTTGTAATTTTAAATGCTGGTAAACAGCTAAAAAAAAAATTAATCAGGTCGCAAAAATTCAGTTTGGTACCAAGCTTTAATATCCTTAATGAACAGCATTTATATTTAAGAATCTTCGTAAATTTATTAATGTTTTATCATGATATCAATTAGATTACACATTGGCGATATTTTGGCGAAGTTTTTCTGACTAATTTCTTTGGCAACCTTTTCCAAGGGCGGAGCCTCCTTTGCTGACACTGGAAGATTGATGTTTTCCTGTACTATTTCTGTATAGAATGTTTGTAAATTGGAACCATATGATTGGAATTGTGGAAGCCTTGTTGTAAAAAAATATGGATATAATCCATTATTCTATCCTCATTTGAAGTTTGCAAATTTGAATTGGGATTTAAAAAAAAATTTTTTTTTTTATATATATTATTTGAAAATAGGGTCTGTTAATAATAAGTAGTATTTGAGATTACAGTTTAAAAAATGTAACCTTTTTAATGAAAGGTGTTATGACAGTTCGATTTATCCTCTATTTTTAAGTATTTGTTTATGTTTATTGTGTGTGTGTGGGATGGGGGGGGGAAGGTTAGCTCAAAAAAAATTCCTGTGAAGTAAGGTTATGACCCTGGTTGAAAAAATTTAAAAAAAACTTCAGTAGCGGATTTTATTACACAACAGAGAGAAAAGTCTATGATATCTTTTAAAATAAAAAGTAATAATTTTATTTTATTTCAATGTGGTTGATTTCCATTAAAGATTTAAGGTTTTAATTTGTGTTTCAGATAACAAAAATTTTAATTTAAAAATTTGTTCCAGATATCCAAAATTTAAATCTGCCATACTAGTTGATTTATTTATGGGCCAAAAGATCGAAAAAAAGGATTTTTGGAATTTTTGTATAAATTAAAAGTTTTGCTTCAATCTCAGTCACTCTGGAGATGTGAAAAAAAAATCTGTCAATAACTTTTTTTTTTTTTTTTTTTTTTTTTTGACAAATTAGTTTATTTGTTCCATGGAAGTTAGATTAGTTTACCACACTATTTTATTTTTAAGAAAACTTACAAAATATCAATTTTGAGATTTATACAGCAGAGGTGGTGCCAGAATCTGCTTGACGGTGAGGATGCGGGGGGGGGGGGGGGGGGGGGGGGGGGGGAAACTAAGGGGGGGTTTAACACGAAAGTTTTTAATACATTTTTAAATGCAAAAGTATAAAATTAGCAGGCTATTCAAGCGATTTGAAATCAAAATAAGTTTTCCATTTTTTGATAGATAAATTACTTATCGAGTTATAAGCTATTCGTGTCACGCGACAACACTTTTTCCCTTTTCTCGTGCTGCAGTATCGGGAATTTAATTCAGAACGCATATTTTGACAATATTTTTTGAAAGATATCCTGACTTTACCAAACTAGTTCATTTGGAGCCACCGTAATACTTACCCATCATGCATATGCATAATAAAAAATATGAAAATAAAACATGTGTACACAACTTATAAAATGCATTGCAATTCGAATAAAATCATGGCTTGATGACTTCATAAACTTTAAATCTTCTATCACTAATTTGCATAAAAGAAACATTCTTATAACTCCAAAATGTTAATCATATTAACTAACAGTTTATTGCGCCGGACTAAGCATCTCATTTCCAATTTAAATATATCTTTGAATTGCAATTTGGATGAAATACAGAGTCTTAAAATATCGAAGAGTGTTGAAAAGTTGTAGGATTACAAATATCTCGGCAATTCATTATCGAAAATTTTTACAGACATTTTATCAGAACGAATATTTTGAGAGTCCGAAAAAAATAGTTCCAGATAATCGAGGTTACTGAAATTCAATAAGCTTCTTCCCATTATTACATACTAAGTACATATAAAATTTCAAGTCTCTATCTCAATTTGTTCGGGAGATAGAGCATTTACAGACAGACAGACAGACAGAAGGCAATATTTTTTTCTAAAAATGTTTATCCGAATCTCCAGTGTCTGAAACGTGTAAATCCGTCAAAATTATTTTTTTTTTCGATTTTCAAAACAAATACAAGACTTACCCTATACTACGTATGATGGGTAAGTAAAAATGGAAATAGTGTTTCGATTGCATATGTTTTTAATAAGAACACCTGCCATTTTCATGCCTTTCCGAAAACATGCCTGTTCTGAAATCCAAAAGAGCTACTTTCTGACACATTTCTTATTTGAAAACCCATGATATTGGAGTACTTTTGAGAGTACTCAAATTACTCGTATAATACAGTAATAAATTTCACTAAAACAATTAGTGTATGTATAATTATATAATACGATGTATGTATAATTTCAAAAGAATGCGAAAATGTTTTTCTTATATTCGTTTAAAGGGCCCTAGTTCCTCATAATAAAATCTTTTTTTTTTCCTCTCTTTTCACTAGAAATTTTTTTTTTTTTTTTTTTTTTTTTTTTTTTACATACGTAATTTTTAAAATGCCACTGAAAGGAATTTTTCGATTTTATAATTGAAAAGATTCCAATGGTCCCCACTTGGTACCATATTGGTTTCAGGGGCCCCAGCTGTCCGAAAATAAGTTAGCAGGAAAACAGAAAAAAATACGGAAATTTGTAATGAATGACTTTGAGTGCGTATGTCAAATGTACATTTATTTTAATCTGCTAGCAGTAGGATTGTGTTTTTTGATACACATTTCGAGAAAAGGAATCATCTAATTTATTATTTGTATACGTTGCCAATAATTATTTTGATTCTAGCTATAAAAGGAAAAGATCAAACCCCCTTTTTCGTCACAAAAAAGTTTTAAAATAAGAAATTATTTTCTAAAAAATTATTCTCCTCAAAATTCACGAAGATGTGTAAAACACACGCTTCTTTCTTAGAGCGCATTCCTAAAGATAAAGATAAGATATCACTTTTCCGGCTACCCCAACACAGGACACCACTCACCCCCACTCTAGTATTTCTACTTGACCCCAACCGCATTTGACCTCGGGGAAGGAAGTCCTTCGCTTTCAGCCATTCACAAACAAACCTGTTTGTGACCAAGCTAAGCTTTTAGTTGAACAATTACCAACATTTAGAAAACTACTGCTAGATCTCAAACATCCATTTTGCCGGAAAGATTCTTTTCTGTGGCGTTAGCTTCCCCTAGAAAATAAAATGAAAAAAAAAGCAAATTTTTATTTTTTCAAATTTCTAATGCACTTTATTTTTCGGTAAATGATTATTTTTCTCAAATTTCACCCCCCCCCTTTTTTTTTATGGAAGTTTGAACTCCCGTTGTCAAAAAACCTAAATTCTGAAAAAAATATTATTTCAAGTTAACTTTCATTGTGGAAAAAAAAAAAAGTATTAGCGCTGTTTTGACAGAAAGATTAACCAAACTTATAAATACTTTTTAACAATGTTGAAACTATTAAGAATATAATATTTCATTAATTATTTTCTCATTAAAAAAATCAAATGCACTAATTTTCTTAATAAAGTATGTTAGTATTACACATTTTGCTAACACTCTTTAAAATTTTCTGTTACATTTTCCATTTTTTACACTTTCCTACATAGTTGAAAAATGTTTATAAATTTGGTTTGCCTTTCCATCTGTTCATGCTCTAACTTGCGTAAATGTACTCTGATTGCCATGGAATTGACACATGTTTATTTACTATGGGGGGGGGGGATTTTTATCAGAATCACTCTTATTCAGAAACTATGTAATTGAACTGTTATTTCTTTTTTCAGTAAAAGCAGAAGAGTCTTTCAAAGAATGTAGTCAAAGTTGGTGTTTTGAACCGAATTTTCGAACACAACAGCGCAGAAAACGAAAAAAAAAAAAAAAAGAAAACTGTCGTTCTGACACAATAATAGCTAATAACTTAATATGTAAATCATTTATCGGGAGAAAAGAACTATTCAACTGCAAATTACTTTAAAAATCATGCCTGTGAATATCATGTTTTCATGTTTAAAAATGAATCAGAAATTTTCGCGTTATTAAGAAGGGGGGGGGGGGGGGTACATTTATCAGAATCACTCTTATTCAGAAACTATGTAATTGATTTGTTTTTCCGTTTTTCAGTAAAAGCCGAAGAGTGTATCAAAGGATGTAGTCAAAGTTTGTGTTTTGAACCGAATTTTCGAACGCAACAGTGCAGAAAACGAAAAAAAAGAAGAAAAAGAAAACTGGCGTCCTGAGACAATAATAGCTAATCATTTAAGATGTAAATGATTTATCGGGAGAAAAAAACTATTCAACTGCAAATTACTTCAAAAATCATGCCTGTGAATATCATGCTTTCATGTTTAAAAATGAATCAGAAATTTTCCCGTTATTAAGGGGGGGGGGTACTTTTATCAGAATCACTTTTATTCAGAAACTATGTAATTGAACTGTTTTTTCGTTTTTCAGTAAAAGCAGAAGAGTTTTTCAAAGAATGTAGTCAAACTTGGTGTTTTGAACACAACAGCGCAGAAAACGAAAAAAAAACTGTCGTTCTGAGATAATAATAGCTAATAACTTAATATGTAAATCATTTATCGGGAGAAAAGAACTATTCAACTGCAAATTACTTTAAAAATCATGCCTGTGAATATCATGCTTTCATGTTTAAAAATGAATCAGAAATTTTCGTGTTATTAAGAAGGGGGGGGGGGTACATTTATCAGAATCACTCTTATTCAGAAACTATGTAATTGATTTGTTTTTCCGTTTTTCAGTAAAAGCCGAAGAGTGTATCAAAGGATGTAGTCAAAGTTTGTGTTTTGAACCGAATTTTCGAACGCAACAGTGCAGAAAACGAAAAAAAAGAAGAAAAAGAAAACTGGCGTCCTGAGACAATAATAGCTAATCATTTAAGATGTAAATGATTTATCGGGAGAAAAAAACTATTCAACTGCAAATTACTTCAAAAATCATGCCTGTGAATATCATGCTTTCATGTTTAAAAATGAATCAGAAATTTTCCCGTTATTAAGGGGGGGGGGGTACTTTTATCAGAATCACTTTTATTCAGAAACTATGTAATTGAACTGTTTTTTCGTTTTTCAGTAAAAGCAGAAGAGTTTTTCAAAGAATGTAGTCAAACTTGGTGTTTTGAACACAACAGTGCAGAAAACTAAAAAAAACCTGTCGTTCTGAGATAATAATAGCTAATAACTTAATATGTAAATCATTTATCGGGAGAAAAGAACTATTCAACTGCAAATTACTTTAAAAATCATGCCTGTGAATATCATGCTTTCATGTTTAAAAATGAATCAGAAATTTTCGTGTTATTAAGAAGGGGGGGGGGGGGGGGTACATTTATCAGAATCACTCTTATTCAGAAACTATGTAATTGATTTGTTTTTCCGTTTTTCAGTAAAAGCCGAAGAGTGTATCAAAGGATGTAGTTAAAGTTTGTGTTTTGAACCGAATTTTCGAACGCAACAGTGCAGAAAACGAAAAAAAAGAAGAAAAAGAAAACTGGCGTCCTGAGACAATAATAGCTAATCATTTAGGATGTAAATGATTTATCGGGAGAAAAAAATTATTCAACTGCAAATTACTTCAAAAATCATGCCTGTGAATATCATGCTTTCATGTTTAAAAATGAATCAGAAATTTTCCCGTTATTAAGAGGGGGGGGGGGGTACTTTTATCAGAATCACTTTTATTCAGAAACTATGTAATTGAACTGTTTTTTCGTTTTTCAGTAAAAGCAGAAGAGTTTTTCAAAGAATGTAGTCAAACTTGGTGTTTTGAACACAACAGCGCAGAAAACGAAAAAAAAACTGTCGTTCTGAGATAATAATAGCTAATAACTTAATATGTAAATCATTTATCGGGAGAAAAGAACTATTCAACTGCAAATTACTTTAAAAATCATGCCGGTGAATATCATGCTTTCATGTTTAAAAATGAATCAGAAATTTTCGTGTTATTAAGAAGGGGGGTGGGGGTACTTTTATCAGAATCACTCTTATTCAGAAACTATGTAATTGATTTGTTTTTTCGTTTTTCAGTAAAAGCCAAAGAGTTTTTGAAAGATTGTAGTCAAAGTTTGTGTTTTGAACCGAATTTTCGAACACAACAACGCAGAAAACGAAAAAAAAAAAAAAAAGAAAACTGTCGTTCTGAGACAATAATAGCTAATAACTTAATATGTAAATCATTTATCAGGAGAAAAAAACTATTCAACTGCAAATTACTTCAAAAATCATGCCTGTGAATATCATGCTTTCATGTTTAAAAATGAATCAGAAATTTTTGCGCTATTAAGAAGGGGGGGGGGGGTACATTTATCAGAATCACTCTTATTCAGAAACTATGTAATTGATTTGTTTTTTCGTTTTTCAGTAAGAGACGAAGAGTGTTTCAAAGAATGTAGTCAAAGTTTGTGTTTTGAACCGAATTTTCGAACGCAACAGTGCAGAAAATGAAAAAAAAAACTGTCGTCTTGAGACAATAATTACTAATAACTTAAGATGTAAATCATTTATCGGGAAATGGAAAGAACTATTCAATTGCAAATCACTTCAACAATCATGCCAGTGAGTATCATGCTTTCACATTTATAAATTAATCAGAAAGTTTTGCGTTATTAAGAGGGGGGGGGGGATTTTTATCAGAATCACTCTTATTCAGAAACTATGCAATTGAAATGTTTTTTTTCTTTTTTCAGTAAAAGCCAAAGAGTTTTTCAAAGATTGTAGTCAAAGTTTGTGTTTTGAACCGAATTTTTGAACACAACAGCGCAGAAAACGAAAAAAAAACTGTCGTTCTGAGACAATAATAGCTAATAATTTAATATGTAAATCATTTATCGGGAGAAAAGAACTATTCAACTGCAAATTACTTAAAAAAAATAATGCCTGTGAATATCATGCTTTCATGTTTACAAATGAATCAGAAATGTTCGCGTTATTAAGAGGGGGGAGGGGAGAATTTTTTTGAGAATCTCTTTAAAAATACTGTATTAGTGTTGAAAAGTGTTTCATCATCTATCCCTATGCATGACTTTTCATCATTCTTTCATATTCATTTTAATTTTGACATATTAAAGGCTTACGAAATGTCAAATCTTTTACTTTAGAAAAACATGTTTCAAATAAAATCACACATATTAAAAAATATATATTCAAAACGATATAATTTGTTCCCATGTGAATAAACAAAGTTTGGGGATGAGGCATATTTATAATTAAAAAACAAAATTAGAGACATATAATTATTAAAAAAAATAAAATAAATATTAATTAAAAAAAATTCAACCCCTTTCTTCTTTCCTGCCTGTAATTGTAAATTTAAAATAATGAGGTTATATTTTCTTTCTTTTTTTTTTTTTGTAACAAAGCTTTGACAGTTGCCTAAAAGAAATAGCTCTCTGTCACTAATAAAAATATGAAAAAACAATTTAACATTTATAAGTTTACTCTACATCCTCTCCTTTGTGTATTTGTGTGTTGCTGTGTACATCGTCAGGCTCAATCCATTTTATCCTACTCAAACGCAACACATTGTTTTGTTCATGCAAAAACCAGACCTGAAGCAAAACCTCTGCTTTAATCTAGCACAACAGATATATCATAAATTCATTCACTACATCTACCTACATTCGATATTATTGGAGAGTTCTGGCTCGTAAACTCCTACCTCAAAGAGTTTCAGGATTGTAATATTTTGGCGCGAAAGCGCTTTTTTTGAGTTTAAAAATTCTATACCGCCAAATCTTCTGACGACCTGTTGCAATCAGAGCCATCTATCGGACATTTTCGCTGCCAAAAGTGACTACTCGTTACTCTTAACAGCCATTTTACACTATTGTTTTAAGAAAAGGATCTTATATTAATTACTAGAATTGATTTTCAATTTTTTTAAACGGATAGGATTAATGATTAAAATAAATGCTATGTGTTAATAGTTGGAAGGAATAATTGAAATTTTTTTAATTTGAATTATTATTAAAGTAATATTTAAATTAAGTTATATTATTGTTTTAAGTTTGAAATATTGATAGTAAAGGAGGAAAGCAAATTTGTGTAGAATTTAAATTAAATTGAAATAACCTTCAAGGAAGAATTTAAGGTCCAAAGAGAAAAAAAAAGTGCCGTGATTTACTTTTTAATGTGAGAACTAATTTTGAAATTGAAATATTTTATTGAGATTAAATTTAGGAATTTATGTGTATTTCATGCAAATTTTTGTTAGAGGGATATCTTTATGTAGTGATTGGCATCAGTGTTTTATTCAAATTGCAACGTATCAGTATTATTGTGTAAATTGTATTTTATTACAGTAGAGTCGCGATTATCCGAGTCCCGCTTAACCGAGTCACAAAACAAAAATCCCTTTCTTTCATTTTGATTAGAAAATCAGAATTTTATGACTTTTCTTTCACCTCCAACTTACACTTCATTGACAATGACAGTTTCTTACCATAAAGATTAAACTAAAACAGTGGCGTACTCGTAGATTATCTCTCTTTCAATTTAACAATGTACAGAGTACAGAGGAGTATCAGTACTAAACAAGCGGGTTTGTATTGAGTAATTTCAAGATCACGCAGAGCAGTATCATATGGAAAGGTGAGTGGAAAAGAGATGTGTCCTTGAAGGCTCCTCGTTGCAACAGACAGTCAGTCGCACTGCCATATTTTGTTTGTGTTCGATTGCGTGCATAGTAGAAAGTATTTTTTATTGCAAAATTTAACTAGAAAAAGGAATACAAAAGACAAAAAACGGAAGAGAAACGTTGTTTAGATAAAAGCAAAAATTGACGCTTTGAAGAAGTTGGATAAACGACAATCTGTTAAAAGTATCGCGTTCGATCTGGGTGTTGGAGAAGTTACTGTTGGTAACTGGAAAAGAAATTAGAGTTCAAAGTGAAAAGTTTTTTGCGGATAAAACTGTAACAAAGCTAGAAAGACAATGAAGCTCTGTGAGTTTGAAAAAACCTCTGAGGCTTTATTTCTGTGGTTCACTCAATTGCAGGAAAAGGGAAGTCCAGTTTCGGGACCGATGTTGAAGTCGAAAGCTCTGGATTTTCACAAGAAATTTTATGATAATGAACCCTTCACTGCAAGTGTTGAATGACTCGATCGATGGAAAAAACGATACGGAGTTAGTCAACTCAACAGAAATGGTGAAATGCTATCTGCAGATTCTGAAGCAATTGTAAAATGAGTAGAAAATTTTCATAAATTTATCGAGGAAAACAATTTGTGTAAAGATCAACTGTTTAATTGTGATGAAACAGGATTAAATTTTCGTATGCTACCATCGAAAACCTTAGCTGCAAAATAAGGCATCAGCTCCCGGATATAAGAGAAGAAAGGAAAGGATAACTGTTTTAAGTTGTTGTAATGCATTCGGTACCTTGAAATTGCAACCCATGATCATCGGAAACTCAAAAAAACCAAGGGGATTCAAAAACATCAACATCTTGAGTCTTCCTGTATATTACAGAAATCAGAAAAGTGCGTGGATGAGTGCTGAACTTTTTAAGGAATGGTTTTATGAACAATTTGACCCTAAAGTGGAAATTTTTTTAAAGAAAAGCAAATTGGAAAGAAAAGCACTCTTGCTTTTATACAATGCCTTATGCCATCCGGATGAGGAGCAACTAGCAAGTGGAGATATCAAAGCATATTTTTTGCCCCCAAATGTCACTTCACTGATACAGCCATTAGATCAAGGTGTTCTTGAGAACTTGAAAAGGGATTGCAGAAAAAAGCTATTAGGCAAGCTGATTGAAGATCTTGAAGAACGAACAGTTACAGAATGTCTAAAAGTGATTACACTAAAAACTAAAGGATGCTGTGTATTGGATTTCCGAAGCATGGGAAGAAATTAAATCAACGACTCTACAGAAATCGTGGCGGAAAATTTTGTCTTCAGAGCAATCAAATGATGAAAATGAAGCATTTGATGACAAATCTTTATTGAGCTTAGCACAAACACTTCCTGTTTCTGAAACCCTTACTGAAAAATACATTGCTGAGTGGATGAATGCAGATTAACAGCAAGAAATTACATATGATGTGATTACAAATATGGTTGAAAATCGTGAACAAGAGAGCAGTGATGATGAAAGCTATGTTAACCAGAAAAAAAAATTACGAATTCTGAAGGTCTAAGTTCTATTGAAAACACTATTCAATACATTTATCAGCAAAAAGAGGCTGCACCTAAAATATTGATGACACTAAAATATAGCGTAATGTTGTAGCAAAAAGATGTTTATCACCTCACAAACACAAAAATATCAAGGACACAATCAAATATCAAACAAACAATTTCATTACCAGTTTTTATTCTACAAGCATTTGCAGTGTACATCACAATGACTGTATGTATACTACAAAAATTATTAAATTGCGTGTAAATTTATATTTTATCTTTTAAATTAGTGACCACTTATATAAATCCCGTTTAACCAAGTTTTTCGCTTATCCGAGGTGAGCTTGGTCCACATTACCTCGGATAACCGTGACTCTACTGTATTTATGTATAAATTTAAAGTCTGTATTGCATAGTAATTAAATTGAAACTATTTTACATTGTTATTGAAAGCCAATTGTGGGGTACCATTGTTTAAGGAAATTTATTATTTTATTATTACTTATTTGAAATATGTTAAATAGTATAATAGGTGGAGGTAACTTATGAAGGTAGGATTTGAGGAAGTAGTAATTTGATAGTGCTTACTAAGTATTATTAGAGGGTGGTGACAATTATCAGTAGAAGGTATGGCTTTCTTACTAAAAATAAAAAGGGTGGATCTTCAGGCGATATGTGAAGAGTTAGGGATTGAAGTCTCGGAAGATGATACCAGGTTTAAACTCAAGAAAAAGATAGTGGGGAGCGACGAATATGAAGAGGGAGCCGTTATGGAATTATCTAACACTATTGTTACGGAACGGTTAGAACAAGAAGCGTTAGTAGTAGAACGGGAAAAGTTAGAAAGGGAGGAAAAGTTACAACGAGAAAAGTTAGAAAGGGAGGAAAAGTTACAACGAGAAAAGTTAGAAAGGGAGTTAGAACGAGAAAAGTTAGAAAGGGAGTTAGACTGTGAGAAGTTAGAAAGGGAGTTAGACCGTGAGAAGTTAGATAGAGAAGAAAGGGCTGAAAAATTGAGATTGGAACATGAGTTAGAGTTGGAAAGAATAAAGATTCAAAGTTCGGCAAATAACTCTAATGGGACTAGAGACTCTAATCATGAGAGTAGCCTAGAGAAATTGATTAAAAGCGTTAAAACTTTGTCTATCAAGGTTCCAGAAGGGACTGAGGGATGGAATCTGTTTTTCAGCAGTTTAGAACGAGCATTCCAAACAAAAAATGTATCGGAAACCCAGCAGGCCGAAATTCTACTAAATATGTTAGGAGATAAGGCCGATAACTTGCTAATATACACTACTAGGGAACAAATTGAGAGTTATGAGAAATTAAAGGAATTAGTTCTAAGGGAACACGAGCCGACACCGAAGGCGTGTTTGGAAAACTTTAAGAAGGCTAGAAGGAATCAAAATGAAACTCATGTATTATTTGTATCGCGTTTAATAGCAACGTGGGAAAATTATTGTAAGATTAGAGGTGCAGATACGTATGAGAAGGTTAATCAGTTAAGTGTCACGGATAAATTGTTAAATACTTTAGATGAGGAAACTGCGACACATATTGGATTAACTCAGCAAAATAACTGGTTAGAAGTTTCTAAGATTGCTAGGGAATGTGATAATTTCTTTGATGCTAAACAAAAATCTTATGCAGTAACTTATAAGGGTTATAAAGGTAAAGAAAGGTATGTGAATAATGAAGATTCTAGATGGGAAAAAGATGAGAGATTTAGTAATAATTGGAGACAAAATGGGAATAATGAAGTTAGTCCATTTTCGGGTAGAAAACCAGAATACAAGAAACCTAATGATACGACGCCTATCTGTTTCAAGTGTGTTTTACGAGGCCATGTCCAGCGATTTTGTACAAAAAGAAATAATGAGGGAAGTAATCAAAATAATAACCGACAAGAACCAAGGGCTAGTATCAATAATGTCTCAGTGTGAGGAATTAAAGAATTACCAAGGGAAACGAGTATGGCAAGAATCGGAGCAAAAGGGAATTGGAGAACTAAAGTTATTGGAGAGAAGTTAAATAAACTTGAGAAAGTGGAGGTTAGTGTAAATGGGAAAATAGCAAAAGGATTAGTGGATTCTGGTTGCGAAATTAGCGTCGTTCATAAAGATTTAGTACCAGCAGAGAAACTAAGAGGGGCTGGTAGCATCTATTTACAAGGGATATTTGGTAAGGCAGTTAACTCGCCGTTAATTCAATTACCTTTAGCTATTCCAAAACGTGGTCAAACTAATGTAATTCATCAGGATGTACTTTGCGCAATAATTGATAATAGTAAGGAACAGGTAATTTTACATCCTGACGTGGCTAATGAATTGTCAGGGTTAAACAACGAGAAATCATTAAGAGAATCGGTAGAAAGGGAATGTAAGGAAGATAGTAGGAACAAAGTGAAGGAAGGGAAAAGGATTAGAAATGATAATAATAACCGTTATGTCGTAGAAACGAGATCGGTAAAGTTGCAAAGTCATGAGAAGGAAAAAGACGAGATAGAGAAAAGTAAGATTAATCAAGTTATGGAAAGTAGTTCAAATGTATTTCAGAAATCCCAAATGAATTGTAAAGATTTAGAGAAAGCTTGGGAATTAGCTGAAAATGATAGAGGGTCTTACTATCTAGTTAATGGGTTATTGTATCATAAAGAGAAATTAGTAGATGAAACTGTAGCTCAATTAGTATTACCTAAAGTTAGAAGGGAGGAAATTCTAAAATTAGCGCATACTTCCCTATATGGAGAACATCACGCAGTTAAGAAAATGTTAGAAAGAATCAAGCATTCATTTTATTGGGAAAATATGGCAGATGAAGCTAAAACGTTTGGTGAATCATGTGTAGAATGTCGATTAACGAGGGAAATGAATGGGGGTGATAAGGAGAAAGAGGAAATATGTCGACCTGCATTTATAGTTGAGTTAGTGGACGGGAGTAAGAAACTGGTGAATCAAAATGAAATGAGAGAATTTATGGCTAAAAGTAAAGTAGTCAATATTGTCTTTGATAGTGACGGGGAGTTTGAAGACTGTAGGAAAAATCTGTTGTTAGACAGAGGACAGCCGGAAAATAAAGACAGGAAGGGATTTGAAATAAAAGGGTTAACAAATATTCAAGTTGGGGACATAAAATCAATCTTAAGGAAAAATAAGGAATTATTTATGGGTCCTATCCAACTGGTAGAAATGGAGAAAAATTGGATTGGTCGTAAACTTGAGAGGGGTAAGATAAAGCAGAAATGGTACAATGTCTTTATTACGTACAAAGAGGACTTGAACCGGCAAGTGTCTGATTGGCCAGAGGAAAATTTAATTAGGACATCAGAGGCAGAAGTTAGCCATTCAAGTGGGTGCATTGCAGAAAGGGATGTACCAATTAGGTTAACTAGGAAGGACTGGAAGGAAAAAGTAGTACCGCCTCCAGCAATCTCAGCCTAAGGACTGACATTGAAATGACATAATACTAGGGTAACTTTTTTTTTTTGTGTATTTATAAATGTATGTGCATCCTGTGTTTATAAAAGTGTATTAGCATATTGTGTAATTTTTATTCTGTAGTTATCACATTAGTATATGGTTCATTAGAGATGTCAGTAGGTAATTTTCAGACACCTTGAAATATTTATGTAATTATAGTAATGAAGAAACCTATCAAGGAACTGTTGAACTCTTCTCAGCCATTACATAGTTTTGAGGAAAATTAGCCCCTAAAAGGCATATTTTCTGCTAAGGTGGGGGGTGTCAGGTTCCCCTGGCAGCTGCGAGACTTTAAAAGCTATTCTTAAGGGATTATCTTATTGTATATGTATCTGTTGTGTACCGTTGAAGCCTTTCTTAAGAAAAATCTTAATCCGGAGAGGAGCGACTCAGATATGAATGGAAGGAATGTATACTATCGTTGAAGAAGTATTTCTTTTGTGATTGTGGAGATATAGATAAGACAGATATTTCACCCATTATTTCGGAAGACAGACCCAGTAAGAGGGGATTAAGCGTTGCCAAAGAACCCTTTGGAACAGAGGACGAACCCCGTAGAGAGGGGGGTGCTCTGGATAATGACGAGAGGGTAAGTTAGTTCGAAGGGAGGAGCGAAGCAAAAAGGTCGAAGAGAGATGAGCTCTGAGACTAGAGTTTAGTTGGAGCATAGGAGTGAAACGTGTTGGTTGTTCAGACAGGAGCTCTGGACACGTGTGTAAAACGATTTTTCCCGAAGGGAAGAGGTAAAGCGTGTGAGATTAATAGAGATCTCGGTTCTGAGTGCATTAACGTAGCCTAACGGTACACAGAGGATAGTCTTCTGTATATTTTTTGATTTAATATTGAACCAGATAAGTTACATCCGAGTTAAGTGTAAATATTGTTAATAAAGTGTTAGTTTAAGTTTAATTGAAAGAGTTAGGTTTTTTTAATATACATTACGTAACGTGTACAATATCACGTATTCATATCGGTGGTGGCAGCATATCAAAAGACCGGATTATCAGGGGCGTGTTGGGGGTGTAACACCCCCCCCCCACTTATCTATAAGAGTTGGTAAAATTTAGAATAGTCGGTAATTCAGAAAATTAAGAACACTTCCTACAAAAAAGTCCCCTCCCCCGTCGTCAATTTCATTTCAATTCTCTGTTGTCCGTCTTTAAAGGGAAAAAGAAAGAGCTTCTCACACAGAACAGAAGATTGCATATGATTCTGTGTGGGAGGGTAGGGTGGGGATGTCAGAGAGCAGGGAGGGGGGGTTATCCAGGGCTAAGATAGAGAGAGAGAGAGAAACGCTTTTCTGGGAATTTGAGACTTTGGTGAAAGAAAGGGGGGGGGGGTGTTGCAATCGCTATTGTGAGTTTTCCCATCTAGCATCTTTGATTGCTCCCTTTTGCTATGGACTGATTCTTAGAATTTGGTAACCTGACCTGATAAGTAAATTTTTCAATGCGTACGGTACATCCGTTCACATTTCCTTTTAAATCGTAAACAGAATCCTAATTAATAACAGGATTCTCAACTCTACTTATATAGGCAGGGGTGATTCTGAGTAAAAAAAATTCTGAAATTCACAACAAATTTTCTGAAAGGTTACAACATTGGGGGGAAGAGGGAATCCACTCCCTGCACTAACTGTGTGTGTTTTTTTTTTTCGCACCCCTTTGACGATATTTGCGTTTTCCCGCGATCCTTTGACGAAATTGGCCATTTTTTCGCGATCCTCTGACGAAATTCGCCTTTTATCTTGATCCTTTGATGAAATTTGCCGTTTTCTCCCGATCCTTTGACGAAATATGCGAGTTTTTCTCGCGATCCTTCGACGAAATTTGCCGTTTTTTAAAGATTCTTTGACGAAATTTGCCGTTTTTTCGTGGTTCTTTGACGGAATATGTGGTTTTCTCTCGATCCTTTGATGAAAATTGCGGTTTTTTCGGGATCGTTTGACAAAATTTGCCGTTTTTCGCGATCGTTTGAAAAATTTGCCGTTTTTCGCAATCTTTTGACAAAATTTGCCGTTTTTCGCGATCCTTTGACGAAATACGCGGTTTTTTCGCGATCTTTTGACGACGTATGCTTTTTTTTGCGATCCTTTGATGAAATTTGTGTTTTTTGTGATCTTCTGACGAAATTTGCATTTTTCTCGTGATCCTCTGACGAAATTGGGGATTTCTCTTCGAACGATTGACGAAATTGATTTTTTTCGACGACCATTTGTCGAAAAACGTGATATATTTTATGTTCAAATTTTTGGATTTATGACCGATTTTTTTTACATTTTCGGAAATGACTGCCTTAATTTTTCGGAAAATTCGAAACAGAATCACACCTGCAGTAAGAGAATAAACTTTTTTTACACATATTGAATAACTGTTTTTAATTTTAACTGTCTTTAGGCAGAATGCAGGTGAGCACTTAGGACTTTTCGTGATTTTTTTAAAATTCACAGTATTGTAGAACAGTTGACTCCGTCGCTGAGGGGAGTGGGGGGACTATCACAAAGCCTTTCTCACCCCCGATCCTGTACTCGGCAAAATTCAGTTCACCCCCCCCCCCCCCCACTAAAACAGCCTTCGGCACGCCCCTGCGGACTATACTTCGAAGTTATGTGGACGGAGAAGTGGAATCCGACAATGTCATTATAGAATAATTCAACAATGAGAAATTTAAGCATTTTATTTGCATCTGAATATAAACAAAGGCCTCTACATACACCATTTCGGGCACAGGCTACAAAATTTTGAGAAACCCACCTTAGTGTTCGGGAATTCTTGCTTAAAATTATTATACAATTCACGGAAATTTCCCAAAAGTAATCTTTTTCTAAAGTATACTTTTTTTCCCCTAAACTCACAACATCTTTCATTTCTGGCATAATCCTTGAATATCATCATTTTCATAAAAGTTTTTAACCATGTCAAGGACATCGGGTCTCAATTATTTTCCTTTTTTGGGTTCTGGTTTATCTAATATTCCTTTCTCTTTGAAAAGTTTCTGAGCTTTATGAACTGCATAGTCTGATACATTACTAAATGTTTCTCCTTTTTTTCGTGTCTATGATAGTGATGCTGGAATTGTTTACAATTGAATTTGTTTTCTATTAAAATTTTCAAACATTAGTTTGTCTTTTATGATATCTACTAATTTATCCATATTTTCTGCCTTCTGTGCAACAAGGTCCTCTGCCCGTTGAATCTACTTCTGGAATATTGATATCAAGAATTTCTTCAATTTTGCTTTTAGCCTTTTTTTTTTCTAATGAATGCAATTTCATTTTGCCATATGAGGCGTTGCTTTTTTTTGCAAGTGCATGCAATTTTAATGGAGAACAATCTACCCCTGCAAAAGATGAATTTAGTTTTTGTATGTCATCTTCTTTGCTGCTGCTTGCAATGGGAGTGTAATCCATGTCTTCAACTTCATATGAGCTGTCAGAATTTGTATCTGTGTTGTTGTACAGACATTCTTCATTTTACAGTGTATAATATGTTCATATAAAATCCTAAGAAAATGGAATGTTTTCCATAAATATATTTACATATGTTCGTTTTGAGTAGAAAAGATATGGTAGGGCTGACCCAAAACTAGTTTTAATCTGCCTTTTACTTATTCAAGCCATACTCAAACGTTTTTTCTCGCGGGCCGCAAACATATGTTTACGACGTTAGGTGGACTGCATCACACTTAAAAAATAATAAAAAGGAGGTGATTAAATTTGTCAGATAACAAAAGTAATATTACAAAGCAATATAAAAAAGCTAATATTATCAGTAGGGTTGAATGTTTGTCGCAGAAGAAATGTTTCCAAAGTTTAACACCACTAATTTCCAAACAAAAAACATCATGATAGATTTCTATTACAAAAATTGTAGACATCAGCCGGGACATTTGTTGTTTGGAATTATTAATAGTGTAACATTTTTTGGTGACAAAGGTTGAACCCTAAAAAGCAGTACTATATATCTATACTAATAAAAGAAAGTTTTGGTCTGTGTGTGTGTGTGTGTGTCTGTCTCTGATGGCTAGGAAAATTTAGCGCACCTAGAAGTCTGTAAATTTAGATTTAGGTAGTCTTAACCCTCTCCTGGTATACCTGAGTCTCAGAATTTTAATATTTTGATAATTACTCTAGATATTAATTAGAATATCATTAAACATCGCATCGAAAATGCCATCTTTTAAATTAAAATGGCTAAAAGAAAAGAACTGTTGTTGTGGATTTGCAAGCGAAAATGAACGAATTTGAAATTATTTTACTAATTAGCAAATTTTAAGAAAACTAATTCGATATCAATTTGAAAATTTCTGAGCATATGTAAAAAAAAAATTCTGCATCCGTCTATGCAATTTTTGAAAAATTCGGCCGGTAATTTTTCTTAATTATGCAAAAAAACTGCTAAAAATCTGCTGGCGTCAGTGAAAAATATCGGAGAAAGTTTCAGACAGGGATCTGCTTTCATTAAAAACTGAACTACAAAAAGATCTGTTTCTCAGGCCGATCCCTCCATTTAGTTTGCGATAAAGGAAGGGAATAATTGCCAATTTTTACTAATGAACAAAAATTTAGATAACTAATTAAGATATAGATCTGAAATTGAGGATGGGAGGTGTTGTCATCTGCCGGCTATTTTAGCGTAGCATCTTCGTTATGTTCTATTTATTAATTATTTTTTTAATGATCGTGTTAATGTAGGTGAAGGTTTTCTTGAACAAATTATTCGTTATATTTGCAGGTATGGGGAGGGAGGGGGTTGATGCCTTGCACTGAGATTGTTATTATCTCAGGCCCGGGCAACGCCGGGCAGGTAGCTAGTATATATATAAAGTATAAAACTTTATAATAATAACAATGCGGTATTTCTAGCTTTTGCTCAATGCAAAAACTTTATTTTCTTTTAATTGTAGAAGTATATAATAAAATTTTAATCAATTTCAAATAACGTTTGGTTAGTATTGAATATTACAAAATGTATAAATTTTTAGCACAAATAGGAGTGCATGTCAAAAGAACTTTAGACCAAGAAAATGGCATTTAAGATGTTTTAATGTGATTTTTATTTAATTATAAATAACAGAGCATATTTTGTCTTCCATGAAAATATATAAAACAACAGTAAAGATCGCAAGTACTTTTTATGCATATGTCAATTAATTTTATAAATAAGAGTTAATGATTGTGTTTTGAGCCTCACATAAAAGGTCACCGAGCCACAGGTTGAGTATGACTGACTTATTCTATTATTTAAAACTTCTGCTTGTTATTACAAAGTACTATCCATTCATAATTTTGTAATCACTAGTAAATCTTCAGTTTAGGGGCCTCAATGTCAATTTTTCAAGCCATTTTAATTTTCATCTAACTTCACACAATATCCAATATCCTGAAATCCATAATTTAACAATGTTAGATTATTTGTATTATTTCTGTGTGTATAAGATTTCCCAAAATTTAACTTTTAAGAAATGTTATATTAAACAAGATTCCATGCAATTATGCTCTTCAACTGCTTAAATTGTTAGAATTTTGTAGAATAAAACTGTATATCTCTTCTCCCCCCCCCCCCTCTCAATCCTTTGTTGTCTAATTGAATGTACAACATGTTTACAATTGCCAATAATTGTGCTATTTTAAGTTTCTAGTATATCTACGATTACATTTTAAACTATATTTTATGAATATTTAAAAATATTATAAACTATATTTTTTAATATTAAGCATTGTACGGGAGATTTTATCGTATCCTAATAAAATACTGACATGTCTGTCTAGCATGAAATATTAGCATTTGTTTAAAACGTTGGATAAAATCTCATGTAATAAAATATATATAAAAATAATCTCCCCTTATGAGATTTATATCTCTCAGTAACAATTGGCATAATCTTTAAAAATGCTCCATTTAATAATGTAAACAAAGACTATATTAAAAATATTTATGTGCAATTAAAAAAAATTGTCTAAAAAATTTATAGAATTTCACATAGTAATTTTTTTTTTTATATCTACTATAAATGCCAATTAAAATTGCTGTAATAACTGATATTTTTAATATAGAATATTTGAAAAGAGAAAGGAATTCTATATAGATTTTAAAATTGTTTATTTTATATAAATTAATAGCTCTTACCTTTATTTGTAAATAGATTTCCAACAAAAATAAAACAAACAATGTTTAAGGAGTGAAAAATATTTATTGACACTTTAAAAGTACACATAAATTTTATTAATGGATCAAAAACTATGAGCAACTTCTAAAAAGGTTAATGCAAAATATAAAAGTAGTGGATTAAATTAAAATTTACTAAATAGTAATAAATGTATTTGTTATAAGCAAAATAATAACATGCTAGTATTGGATATCCTTAAGGAATTTCTTTTAAATATTTTTCTTTAATAGATATAATTATTATATTATAGTTTTTTAACATTATATTAATCTATCAAGAATATTTAACCAATCTCATAATTACATTTCCCATTGTGAATCAAATTTTAATTGCAATAACAGAAATAAATCAAATCACCCCAAATTCCAGTATTGAACATCCACTATCCCCAGTAATGGCCATCCTACGAAAAGTAATAGATAATTATTTTTATGATTGTATTTAGAATCAGAACTTAAAGCATACTAATGAAACTAAATAATCATTTACAAATAATTACAGCAATTAGCATATCAATAATTAATAAAATATTTATGAGAATAATTAATTGCTTAAAATAATTATTGTCATTATCATAAGATCAATATTTTAATTATTTTAGATGATTTTAAATACTGAATTTCAGAGAAATACAAATTAAATTATTGAGACAGTGGGGGTGGGTTGAGAGGTAGAGAGCTAATAAAAGAAAAAAAAATAATAAAAAAGTGTCTTTGAACATCAGGAGTATAAATCCATTAAGGTATATTTTATATACATAGATTATTTTTTTATACTATAAGTAAGAATATTTTTTCTTAACAGACTATAACCACTTTTAAGACTATTTTCAAGTACATCATACCTTTGAATTAGGATAATTATAAGCAGGGAGACAGGAAACCAAATTTTCATGGAATAAAATTTTAATTAGTTTAGAAAAAAAAAAACAAGCTTTCTACTTTTTAATGCATTTGTAAACTCATTTTCATTTGTATATGCATAAAATTTTCAAATATTCTAGTACTCAGCAATTGTAGTTTTTCTTATATACAGTATATTTATAACAGAATCTTTTAGAAATGCTCAGTGGCAGATTATAACTGGCTTTATTTGGGGCACTAAATGCATGGTTGGCAAATTTATTCTCCTCTTACCTCTGTTTGTTAAAAAAAAATCTTTGCCTTATTTATTGGCAAAACGTTCTGTCATTAAACAAGGCAAAGATTTCTTTTAAAAAATATTGGTAAGAAAAGAATACATTTTTCAACCATGCTGTTGTATCTCCGTAATAAATATTTTATTCTTTCTTCTCTTTCAACAAAATCACAGTAACGAATTGATTGGAGCAGAGTCAAGCTGATTCTTTTTAAAGTTTAATTTGGACACACTTAACAATTAACATTTTCAACACACGACACACTAACATACATATATATTAAGTTTCACTTGGCATTTATGCCGGATCAATTTTTACTTCTGTTCAAAACACAATCATCTATTGTTCTGAAGTTTCTTTCGTGATGGGACGATGACATTCCGAAATTCCCCAATAGGGAATAATTTTTCCCTGGTACGATTGAGTTACAACGCATGCATTTTGTGTCCTCAAAAATGCCAGTCACAAGCTGCCAATGAAAAATGCTAAGAAAGTTTCTGTTTTAAATTTATTTTTGAGCCAGTTTTCTTAAAGTGTCTATTAGTCAATAATTATATAAAACTAAATATGTATTATATTTTTATAAAAAGCTAAATGTATTCTTCATTTTTTTTAAGTGCAAATGAGAATGCATAGAAAATTTGATACACACAGGAATGAAAATAATTTTATTGAAAAAAATCCATGTTGACTTTGGACCAGAAATCTTTTGTTGAAAATATGAGGGAAAAGGATGTTTTGCGTAAGATTCAGCCACATGTTCATCAGCATAAACAGTCTGCAAAGATGGACATTTCTGAATAAGTAAAAGAACACCCCCACAAGTCACTCCAAAACAACATCCAAGACAGATTGTCTTCAGGTGAAGAAATGAGAATGCCTGGAAAATTTGATACATGCAGGAATGAAAATAATTTTTTTTGAAAAAAATCCATGTTGAATTTGGACCAGAAATCTTTTGTTGAAAAGATAAGGCTTCTAAACTAAACTTATACTGTAAGTTTCACGAAAATGCCTTATTTTTAAGTGGTTAAAACACGTGGACAGAACTTGTACAATTCTTGACTTACATTTATTCACAGCTACAAAAGGATGTTTGGCATAAGATTCAGCCACATCTTCGTCAGCATAAACAGTCTGTAAAGATGGGCATTTCTCAATAAGTAAGATAACACCCTCACAAGTCACTCCAAAACAACATCTAAGGCAAATTGTTTTCAGGTGAAGAAACACTGAATTGTTAAAATTTAAATCATTATCTTCTAAATATACCCAACACAAATATAGTTCGTTCAAATTAAGTGAATGATTCTGTATTGTTTGAAAAGTCCTGGAATCAATGTTTGCAAATCCCAGATCCAATACATGTAATTGAGTTAACAATGATGAGTTATCCTCAAACCAGGAATTGTCTACATCTGTACGAGCTAAACGCAACTCTTTCAATAATGGCATTGAAAGAATGTCATTATTATCTTGGACGTTGCAACCAAGATAAGAACCAAACAGATCTAAAACTTTAATTTTAGAAGTACTACCACATTCCCTTGTTTCATGAAAGACAGGAAATTCAGTATTGTGAAGTGCCAATAATTTAACATTTTGTAAAGACTGAGTACATAAATCTATAACTGATGAAAGAGTATTTGATAATATAGCCCTATCCATGAATAACCTTTCAAGATGAGGACATAGATCTTGAAGCTTCACAGAAAGCTCTTCAAAATTCAATCGCTCTGTCCAATCATCGCGATGCCTAAAATCTAATCTGATACTAGTGACACAAGTTGGTAACAGACAGACAAAATTTTTGGCTACAGAAGTTTGGGATGCATGGGATGGTGAAAACTCCACATTCACTTTTTTCCACAGAACTGGGCTTCTTATTAACACCCTCCACTTTCTGCACACCCTGGAAAAAAAAAATTGAAAATGACTATTTATACATATACATGATGTTGTGTTTTGAACTATTAGATTGCACCATTTTGGAAATTAGAGAAACATACAATATTTAGAATTCATTTATTAATTTCCTTAATACATCTGAAAATGAATACATAAAAGAATTATAACTACATTTTTGAATCTATATACAGGATGGCCCAAAATAACAATGGAATTTTTAATAGAGGTAGAGGATTTACATGCAAAGAGCATTTATTTATGAAATCTTTCTTTTTCTCTTCATGGAAATGTGAATCTATTTTAATTAAAATTTCTGCTCTGTTTTTACAGATGGTTTACAGTTTTAATACATGGCTTTTTAAATCTTTATTTTAATGTTAAATTTTATTATTGTTCTATGCTATCTTTTAAGAAAATATTTTAAAGAAGTGACAAAAGTTGTTTAGAAAAAAACCATGACATAATAATAATATGTTGATTATGATATATTTATTAATTTTATTTTTTGTGCCAAGTGTTTAATATATATAGTATTTTTAAACCACATCTTTAAAATTAACAGACTTTTATTTATGCACCAGTGAGATTTGTGAGTTCACATAAAAAAATACATAAAACATTTGTTACAAAAATAGAAAATTTAGAAAGTGGGCTGGTGGAAGACAAATATTTGAGGGGGTTAAAAATGACAGTGAAGCAAGTAAAAAATTTGAAAAATCTAGATAACTACATTTTCATTAATCGTATATTAATTTTTGTTCAGTGCAACAGTCAAATAAGTCCTAGTTCACTTAGGGAGCCACAAGAGGGCCAAACAAGTTGGACCACTTAATGCAATAGCAATACAACAAGTTTCACAAAACTTTTCATTTCTCAAAATTACTAAATATTGACTTACTCCACTGTCATTCAAACCTGCTCATTTTGTCTCACAAAGAAAAAGTGGCTTTATAGCACAGACTGGAGCTGATTGTCTCAAAAATCAATAATAAATAAATAAAAAAATAGGTACTCTTTTATTAAAAATGGATTGTCTCAGTTGAAACTTTTATATTTAGTGCACATTTTAAGTTTTGTCAATTGCCAAAATATTTGATAGAAATTTACTTATGATTTTGTAGACTGTAGCAATATTGTGACAATCTGCTCCAGTCATGAGTTGGTTGTCATGTCTATAAAATTTTGGCTGAGAAGTTTTAATGTAAAGAATAAATTTTGTATAAAAAAATATAGCATAAATGTATTATTTTTTTCACAGTATACAACAACAGGTATGGAGTTGTCATGGCTACCAAATGTTATGAATTTTTGTCACCACTTTTTCAAGATAGTCCTATTTTGCCTTATTTAATCAATGATTTCTGTGTTAAATAAGATGAGGATTACTATAGGTGGAGACAGAAAAGCAAAGCAGTTGTCAGCTATAACAGTTATACGAGAATATTGAAAACAATATGGTTAACACTTTTGGGGTCAAATTTATTTAAAATTTTGAGGGAAAAAGACTTATGTATAAAAAATTAAAAGTACCTGTCCGTATGCATAGCTGCTAATTTCTACAATTTTTTTATACCTGTATTATCATAGTTAAAGACAGATTTCTGCAATTAAATATAGCAATCCTGTTTTGGGGCATATTTGTTTATTTGCCTCTCCTATTTTATATGCCAACTTTCTTTGCTCTTTTGGATTTAAATAAAAATAAATTTCCATTGCTTGCAGTAAATAATTTAAAAGCTTGTTTTCTTCTTTGTCACAAAACATTCTGGTTGACAATATTTTGCATACCTTATACAGTAGACTCCTTCAAATCTGCAACCCTAAAATCGACAAACGCCTAAAATCTGCACATTGTTTCAGATGTAAACAATGAAACTTACACTTAAGATGTATGTGAAAAATTCAAGATTTTTATATCATATTGTACACATTTTAATATGGAATTCTGGTTAATATGATTGAATACATGTTTTCTCATGATGGAAGTATAAATTTATTTCTGAAAAATTTCAAGATAGTGATATCAAGTGATGATATCAGTGGCAATCTTGATCTTTTTACCAAATACATTATTTATGTACTTTATTCTAAGCAGTCATTATAATTTCGAGTGCATTATTAAATTCAAACTATTGTTTAAAAAATGTAAACAAAACAGTAACCAGAAATCTGAAAAATTTTAAAATCCACACATCCTCTGGTTTTAAGCTATGCAGATTTAAGGGAGTCTACTGTATACAGTTTCAAAACATCAAAATTGTCATTTATGTTCCCTTCTCCAAGGTGACATACATATCTAGCAAACATGTGATAAATAATGCTGATCCTGGGCCGCTTGGCAAATTCAAATGTGTTTAATTAGTTCCTCCTTATTGCTCTCAGCACAATATCAGGAAAACATTTCCTTGAAAGTAGTACTTGTTAAAAAAATTCATCATCTTGAGTGAATTTATTTCCTCAGTTTAACTATTAGGTGGTTTCTGTGACTGAAGGTGGTTGTCGCATGAGAGAATTTACCCTGCTCGAACTGTGGCAACCAACCCTATTGAAAATTAGACACATTTTAAAAAATCTTTACAGCGTTATTTAATTTATTAAAAATGTTAATGCCACATACAAATGCAAGCTAATGACACACTATTAATAATATGGAATCAAAATTTAGAATAGTATAAAAAATTACCCAGCCAGGATTCATAAATATGATATTTTCGAAAATATAAAATATATCCAATATTTTGATATATCAGATATTTTCAAAATAGTTAACTTACTGATGATTATAAATATTTTCAGATTTCATATAAATTAGAAACTAAAACATATTGCACTTAGCATGAAAACTTAATAAAAAAATATCCTAAATGTTTCTCTCTCATTTTTTTAAACTTATGAAACAAAATTGAAGATCAATAACTTGAAAACAGATAGCATACAATTTGCTTTTTATACTCACAAGAAACAAACTACAGGATTTAGTATCAAGGAAATTTTATGTTTCATACAATAAAATTTTAACTACCAAATAATTTGTTTTTATCGAAAAATTTGAACATAAATGTAAGGTTGCCTGCTTTTTCATTCCTTAACCTGTTGGGTAGTTCAAACCGAACTAAACCAAAACCAGAAAATATTCTTTCTAATGAAGCTATAAATAACTTATTATCTAAATTAGACAGTTTATCTTTCAATGGCTGTTTCATGTTGGTATTGTACCACATAATTATTTGTTCTATATTTAAAAATTCAAAATTCAGCTTCAAACATAAAGCTTGGAAGAGTTTTTGTTTTCTTTTTTTTTTTTGGCCTAAAAAAGTCGGTGCAACAGCAAAAGTTTTTTTTTTTAACCTAAGAACCACACAGTCAACAACATTTGAAGAGTGAATTTTCACTTGCTTAGACTGACAGTATCAAACATATCCTAAACATTGATATTTTGAATATAAATATCAAATATATGAAAATATCAAACTATCAATGTTGAAAATAAATATTGCAAATATATTAAGATAAATATCCACAGAACCCTGTACTCAACACAAAAATAATTTCCAGTAGAAAAAACTATTTTGACATACATAAATGTTTATTAAAGACAGAAGTGAAACTACCTAAATAATGCAAACATAAATCATATTCATTGAATTATATCATGTGGATGTACCTTTGTTACAACCTGCATTACTTCCATCCTCCCCATTCTGAAAAAACGCTACATCAATAAGACACTATATTATTTATAACAAAAATATAATTGTACTGTCAACTTTAATAATAAGTTAAAAGCATAATTTAGAATATAGTTCTACAATAAGAAATTCTTAATTGTATAAATAAAAATAATTTGCATTTTAACTATACCAATAAATACCGATAAAACTGTAATTGTAACATGTAAGACAAAATATATAAAATGTTTAAATACAATTCAAACTTTTTTAATGGTTTCTATAAAGAGTATTAATGTTTTCAGGAGTATCATTTCCATTAATTGTCAGTATTTAAGAAAATAAAAACAGATGGACATGAATCTAAACTTAGACTCTAAAAATATTAAATTCCTAATGAAATTGTTGTTTTGCAACCTATCAGAGACTTAAAATAATTTTTCGTTTTAATTTTTAGAATTTAGTTCTACAATAAGAAATTCATAATTGTATAAATAAAAATAATTTACATTTTAACCATAAAATAGATAAAGCTGTAACATGTAAGAAAAACTACATAAAATGTTTAAATACAATTCAAATTTCTTTATTGGTTTCTATAAAGAGTATTAATGTTTTCAGGAGTATCATTTCCATTAATTGTCAGTATTTAAGAAAATAAAAACAGATGGACATGTATCTAAACTTAGACTCTAAAAATATTAAATTCCTAATGGAATTGTTGTTTTGCAACATATCAGAGACTTAAAATAATTTTTGTTTTAATTTTTAGAATATAGTTCTACAATAAGAAATTCATAATTGTATAAATAAAAATAATTTACATTTTAACCATACAATAGATAAAACTGTAACATGTAAGAAAAACTACATAAAATGTTTAAATACAATTCAAATTTCTTTATTGGTTTCTATAAAGAGTATTAATGTTTTCAGGAGTATCATTTCCATTAATTGTCAGTATTTAAGAAAATAAAAACAGATGGAGATGAATCTAAACTTAAACTCTAAAAATATTAAATTCCTAATGGAATAAAAGTTGTTGTTTTGAAACCTATCAGAGACTTAAATTTTTTATTTGAAGATTTGGTACCAAATAAATGTTCTATATAAGAAATATAAATGACATACAGGACCTATAAATAAACTTTACATACCGTGCAATTTGACCCAGTTGATTCTGTGTTAAGTAGCCAAAAAGTTTCACAATAATTTCATTAGGCAGTGAATTAATATCAAAATAATCATCATTTGATTCCTCATCCTATAAATAAATAATAAAAAAAGATTATAAGGTAAAACTTAGATACACATTCATATTTTCTATGAATGCAAGAAGATACAAGATCTTAGAAGAGATAAATGTGCTATTGAAATGCTCTTTTAAAAAGATTGAAATTAGAAAATCATTCATGGAATAAACAAATAGAAATTTCTGTGAAAGACAATGCAAGATTATCATAGGTCAAAGAAACTGTCTTTGATCTATGATACAGTGATCAGGGGGTAATTGCACCTTTTACCTTGAAAATATAATACAAATTTAGAAAAATAAGGCTTTAAGTCAAGAAATAGATGTTTCAAAATATACTTGTACTGTATTTCTTTGATAGGCCTGCAATGATTGCTGTTCAATCACAGTTATTTAACTTTCTTATTAGATGCTTTACCTACGAGGAAACAAAATGGTGATTTGGTACAAAATTGGCAAAAATTGTTATTTGGGAACAAATTAAAAAAAATTCCTTTGTTATCCTTTAATAAACCCCCTAAAAATGCCTTCTATGAAGTTTGTCTACAGTTTTGATAAATTCCAAAATCTCATAGTTTGTGAATTTGGTGATTTAAAAGAAAAATAACTTAAAAATTTATTTAAAAATTGAGTTTTAAATTTTGAAATAGATGTTTTAAAAATCCTTTCAATATTTTTTTTATGGACCTGGAGTGCCGCTCAATCATGGTATAAAACATTACTTACCTTTTTTAAATGAGGAAATAAAATGACTATTTTTGAACGAAAAAACAAAATGTTTGTTTGAGAACGATTTTCAAAAAATTACTTCCTTATCATTACAGAAATCCTCCCAAAATATGCATCCTATAAGATTTTTTGAGTTCTAATTCAATAAAGTCCAAAATATGGTGATTTGTCACTTGGTAACATATATTATTCTAATAAAATTCAGAAAGTCAGACTGCCAACTCTTGAAATAGATGTTAAAACACATCATTGTGATATTCTCCTTCCCCCCCCCCCCCCAATTTATGTACAACTGTTGCTGTAGAATGACGGTATCAAACATATAACAGAGAGGTATAATCTTAAATTATGACGTTTTTCCTTTCAAGAAACAAAATGGCGATTTAATGCAGGGTTAATTCAAAATCAGACTAACTCAGAGGCTATGACTGTTTTAGAGCAGCATACTTATTTTTTTTTTTTTTTACTCTTTGGTGCAAATTTAACTGATTTTGCATTCCAGCAAAAAAAAAAAAAAAAAAAAAAAAAAAAAAATGCAGAAATATGAATAAAAAGTCAGAGTAAAAATGCAGAAATATAAATAAAAAGTCAGAGTAAAAATGCAGAAATATGAGTAAAAGTGATTTAAAATGCAACATTATGAGTAAAAAAAATCTGGAATTCTATATTAGCCAAACTATCTGGGGGAAAATCCGAATCACAATCACCTTTAAGTCATTTTATATATATTTTATTATTTCTGACATTACTTTAAAAAAAATCAACTTTAAAATATGTATAATCCTAAAATATAATGAAATAAAATAAAAGGCAGCCTACTAATTCCATCACAAAAGTGTAAAAAAATGAAACCAATACCAATCAAATATGAATTTACTACCATTTAATATTTTAAAAATTTTCTTAGAAGGATCTCCAATATTAAAATGAATATAAACTTTAATTTGTTTTAATGATAACATCCAAATCTGAGATAAAAAAAAAAAAAAAAAAAATCTTCAGTTAGCTTAAATGCAAATTTTCATGCTGTTCCTACAGTTAATTTTAGATTTATTAACCATTTTAAAAAGATAATTATTCCAGACATCTCCAAATTGAAACCTTATACTTATACTGAATTAATAAAATTTACAATTATACAATAATTTGTTTTAACTGTAAGTGCAGCAGAAATTTTTTATAAAGTTTTGTGCTCACGGGAAAAAAGAAAAATGTATATTTAAAAATATATGAAATTATAATTAAATCAAAGCTATCACTTTTTTCTCTCTTACATAACCCCTAACCCCATATTATGCCTTTTATAATGTCAACTAGAAATTACTCTAAACAAAAAATTACTTTTTTAGATATATTTCGTAAGAAATACTACCTGTTACATTCTCCCCTAGGTTGGAATTTCTGAAAAATTTTTGCAGGTCTATGCAGATCATAACTCCTAGAACCCAAAACCACCCCCCAGTTCAAAACTTTATCTATCTATATCACTTTTTTATGAAAACGATAACTTCCATAATTCTGCACAAATCTCTTCCAACTGATACATAAAATCAAGAGGTAAAAAATCTCGGCCAAGTTCGTTAGTGGGCAAAATCGAACCAATGGGGTGGAAATGGAGAGAGTTTTTGTGAAAACAGAAACCCCCCCCATAATTTCTAAGGAATGATACATATAGAATCAGTTTAAAGTTATTATTAATTCAAGGAAAAGGACCTCAAGGGATGCAAAAAATAGGGGTTTAAGAAGAAAAAAATTAATAACTTCGTCCAGCTCCGCCCACATGCACAGGTAGATTTCTAAGTGGGCAGTCCCAACTGCTGCATCATGGCAAAATGTTCCTTCTTCAATTCTCAATAAGGGTTTATCTCTAATCTTGATTTAATTTTTGTTAGTGAAATTAGTACTTAACTTCGAAATCTACCTGCACCTGAAGGCCGAGCCGGCAGGGATTTAAAAAATTATTACACTCTTTACTTATTTATTTTTATTTAATTTTCTAAGTTTGTTTAAAATACTGTATTTTTACAGTTTCACAACCCATTGGTCTTTTTTGGTGCATAATTAAATCCATTGTTATTGTAACTCATATACAATGGTATTCATAAAGAATATGTGGCAATCTATCAAATGTGGTGGGTTAATGGAAAAATGCTTTAAAGTCAAGTTATTAATTTATAAATAAGTTCTAAAAATATGTTGGAGTCATCAGACATACACCTTTATACATAATTTTTATAATTCTAGTCTATTAGGAAGTGAATTAAAAATCAATTACAATATTCCATCTTTACATATAAAAAATAAATTGAGTTAAACAAAAGAGTACTATAATCACAGTGACCCACTGACTGACTCCCTAATGCTGCATTATTGTAACAGTCATGATTGTTGCAACCATTTTTATAATCATTGCAGTAAGATTTATTGTACCTTGTGATTTTTTAACCATTGTTATTCTACTGTTGATACCAATTTTGCTGGATGGATATTGAAGATATTTTTAATCTTAAAATAGAAATGGGTAGAAAAAAAATTAATCAGGAATTTTTGAGTCATTTTCAATGTGTTTAGACTAACAAAACCAAAAATCATAATTGTATTTCTACAAAAAAGAGTAGTCGGTAGTATCATATGATCATTCATGCAATAACAGAAAGATACATTCTTTTCTTACATATGTATGGCAGGCAGTCTGTTCATTGAAGGTGGTTATTTGGTTATAATTCACAATTTATTTTGAATATCAGTTTCATATAATAAAATTATGAGAAATAAAAGGCAATAAAATTTGGGTTTTTAAGCAGTGTGTACACATAAAAAATTAGTGTAATAAGATTATAATTTTGAAAAAAAAAAAATATATATAAAATTAATATTAGATGGTCAAAAAAAAAATAATTCTAAAATTTTTCATCCAAATGACTATAAATTTGTGTTCTGGGCCTAAATTTAAACATAAAATAAAAATATTTTGTCAAAACTGGATGTTGGTATATAGAAAATTTTACGGTTTCCATTTTAATAGCTTGATATCAAAAACTTAATTCATGCATATAATTTAATTGTAGATATTAATCCAAATTGATTAATACCAGTATAATTTTTATACAAGATGATCTGCAGAATTAGGGGAAAAGAAGGCTGTGTATTTTTTTTTTTTTTTCATTCAGCTGAATGTATTTCATGATCATAAAATTTAGACTTTTTATACTAATAGAGTTCGTTTATTTTTCCTACTTATAAATTGAGCTGCTTTGCAATGCATGCACATTTTAGAGAATTTTTGGCACATTTGTAAGAAGATATTTAGTGAAAATAAGAATGGTGAAACTGTACACTCTCCCACATTTTATCAAAGTATGCAGCTAAAAAAGTTATTTTTTTATTTTTTAACCCCACATGTACGAACTACTAACATTTATTTTGATTTCACAATGATTAATATCTTAATTGTTTCAAACTTATTGAAATTAGTAGAGGTTTTGATTCCTCGATGTTCCTCACCTACAACACTGTGTAATACTTTTTAACATTGAATGCACCAACATTATAAAAAAGACAGCAGATACAGTAAGTAATACTGTCACAAATCAATATTTAATAGAATCAGCCATTAGGTTTTGATTCCTCGATGTTCCTCACCTACAACACTGTGTAATACTTTTTAACATTGAATGCACCAACATTATAAAAAGACAGCAGATACAGTAAGTAATACTGTCACAAATCAATATTTAATAGAATCAGCCATTAGGTTTTGATTCCTCGATGTTCTTCACCTACAACACTGTGTAATACTTTTTAACATTGAATGCACCAACATTATAAAAAAGACAGCAGATACAGTAAGTAATACTGTCACAAATCAATATTTAATAGAATCAGCCATTAGGTTTTGATTCCTCGATGTTCCTCACCTACAACACTGTGTAATACTTTTTAACATTGAATGCACCAACATTATAAAAAGACAGCAGATACAGTAAGTAATACTGTCACAAATCAATATTTAATAGAATCAGCCATTAGGTTTTGATTCCTCGATGTTCCTCACCTACAACACTGTGTAATACTTTTTAACATTGAATGCATCAACATTATAAAAAGACAGCAGATACAGTAAGTAATACTGTCACAAATCAATATTTAATAGAATCAGCCATTTTTATGTACAAAATAAATGAAAAAAATGCAAATGATTTTTCAGGTACTGATTATTAATTATCAATTATTACTTATTATTTATAGGAATCAGTTGCTAATTTGAATTGAATTCTGTGTCCTTAACGTAACTTAATTAATAGGCATTAGATAAACGCATGTGAAACAGTAAATAGTTAATAATTTAAAGGATGAATATTGCTATGTTTAACATTCTCCCAGATGAAAATGAGTTAGCATCAGGTACTTCATTGAGGGGAGGATTAATGCTACCACAGAGCAATTATAATTAACCAACTAAATATTTTTGAGCTACATTATAATTAATAAACTACATTCTTTTAATTTATTCTCCCCATTCCCCAATTTCAAAAATGCACTAATGAAACAAATTGTCTGAAAGAAACACTGATGATATAAGTCATGAAATAAAATTAAAGACAAGAATGTGTAATTTAAGCTATCAACAAGCTTGCTGTCATAAATTTTATAACAAACATGAGTTTTGTGAAACTGTTCTCACAAATAGTACCAAAATGAAAACTCCAATTATAGCACTGATATGTATAATTGCTGTTCTAACTTGTATCTTATTACTGTTATGAAAAACTTTTCATGTATAATAACATAATAATGTAATAGCAAAGTACTTCACAAGGCTGCTGCCTGCTCATGTAAAAAATTTAAGTACGACCTCTGAAAGTTTAAAACAAGAAAAAAAAATCATGCATCAAGCATATATTATGAAACACTTTCCAACTCATTCATAATATTGTAGCAAAGCTTCACAGTTTAGTAAAGTGAAAGATGATATTTAAGTAAACAATTTGAAAAATGCATAACACAGTTTGAAAACCCAATTACCAGCTATTGTCAGAAAAAAATATTCAAATTCTTTTGTGAAGCCCTGTATATTATCTATAGATCTGTACTATATGTTACTTAGTATGCTAAAATTTAGTTCAATTAGCATAGTTGAAAATTCCCCTTCAGCATTTTCCATTAATAAACGGAAATGAATTCTTTTGTGCAACCTTGCTTATGATATACAGAATTTATACACACCAAGTAATTTGTAAAAAATGAATTCAATTTAAAACTGCATATCACAATTGAAAACACACTCATAGACAGATTGCTCATAGACAGTACTGTTATCAAATTATTTTGTGTGTCCCTGTAAATGAACGATAAATGCTATGCTCATCCTATTCTATAGTAAGCATCTTGTAGTGCACTTCCATGATGTATATCAATTTCAATATGTTGGAAATAGTTCAAAAAACAATTTTTTCCCCTAAATCACAATGTAATAAATAACATTTGTTTGAGTGCCCCTGTAAACGAACTGTAAATGCTACACACATCATTTTCAATAGGGAACATGCTAGGGTAGGGGTGCACAACCTGTGGCCCGCGGGCCAAAAGTGGCCCGCGATCGGATTACTGGTGGCCCGTGGATCAATTTCGCCGATCGGACGCAAAAAAGCGCGAATTTCAACCATCGGGTGTGTAAAAATCACAAATTTTGCCGATCGGGTGCGTATAAATCGTAAATTTCGCCGGTAGGGTGCGTATAAATCGCGAATTTCGCCGATCGTATGCGTAAAACTCGCGAATTTTGTCGATCGGGCGCGTAAAAATCATGAATTTTGTCGATCGGGCCCGTAAAAATCGCGAATTTTGCCGATCGGGTGCGTATAAATCGTTACTTTTGCCGATCGGGTGCGTGTAAATTGTAAATTTCGCCGATCATCTGCGTAAAAATCACGAATTTTGTCGATCGGGCGCGTAAAAAGCATGAATTTTGTCGATCGGGCCCTTAAAAATCGCGAATTTTGCCGATCGGGTGCGAATAAATCGTTACTTTTGCCGATCGCGTGCGTGTAAATTGTAAATTTCACTGATCGTTTGCGTAAAAATCGCGAATTTTGCCGATCGGGTGCATAAAAATCGCAAATTTTGCCGATCGGGAGCGTAAAAATAGTAAATTTTGCCGATCGGGCTCGTAAAAATCGTGAATTTTGCCGATAGGGTGCGTATAAATCGCGAATTTTGCCGATAGGGTGCGTATAAATCGCGAATTTTGCCGATCGGGCGCGTAAAAATCGTAAATTTTGCCGATCGGGATCGTAAAAATCGTGAATTTTGCCGATAAGGTGCGTATAAATCGTAAATTTCGCCGATCGTATGCATAAAAATCGCGAATTTTGCCGATCGGGCACGTAAAAATCGTAAATTTTGCCGATCGGGCTCGTAAAAATCGTGAATTTTGCCGATAAGGTGCGTATAAATCGCGAATTTTGCCGATCAGGTGCGTATAAATCGTAAATTTCGCCGATCGGGCACGTAAAAATCGCGAATTTTGCCGATCGGGCGTGAAAAAATGACGAATTTTGCCGATCGGGCGTGAAAAAATCGCGAATTTTGCCGATCGGGTGCATAAAAATCGCAAATTTTGCCGATCGGGAGCGTAAAAATAGTAAATTTTGCCGATCGGGCTCGTAAAAATCGTGAATTTTGCCGATAGGGTGCGTATAAATCGCGAATTTTGCTGATAGGGTGCGTATAAATCGCGAATTTTGCCGATCGGGCGCGTAAAAATCGTAAATTTTGCCGATCGGGATCGTAAAAATCGTGAATTTTGCCGATATGGTGCGTATAAATCGCGAATTTTGCCGATCAGGTTCGTATAAATCGTAAATTTCGCCGATCGTATGCATAAAAATCGCGAATTTTGCCGATCGGGCACGTAAAAATCGTAAATTTTGCCGATCGGGCTCGTAAAAATCGAGAATTTTGCCGATAAGGTGCGTATAAATCGCGAATTTTGCCGATCAGGTGCGTATAAATCGTAAATTTCGCCGATCGGGCACGTAAAAATCGCGAATTTTGCCGATCGGGCGTGAAAAAATGACGAATTTTGCCGATCGGGCGTGTAAAAATCGCGAATTTTGCCGATCAGGTGCGTATAAATCGTAAATTTCGCCGAACGGGCGCGTAAAAATCGTGAATTTTGCCGATCAGGTGCGTATAAATCGTAAATTTCGCCGAACGGGCGCGTAAAAATCGTGAATTTTGTCAATCACTAGGAAAAAAACTGAATATTGTCAATCACACGTGGAAAATAAATGCAAGATTTTTCTATCCTTGCCAACTGAAATGGGTTATACTGACTAAGGAGGTGGTTGAGTATAGGGAGCTAACTCTCCTTTTATAAAATTAGCAATTTTATGAACATTTAGGCCGATTCTCTCCCTCCTTCTCCAAAACAAAATTTTGTTCACCCTACGGATGTTGGCTCGCGACAATCCAGTCATTTTTGTGACTGGCCTCCTCTTATAAAGGTTGTGCACCCCTACTTGATATCCACATTTTATGACTGAATATGTTAAGAAGTACAATTTAATATATGTTTCTCCTCCTCTCCACCTTCATTCTTGAAAGCAGAATTTTTTTTCGACATTGGCAATCTTTAAAGTTAAATTTACTCCCTCAAATAAAGTCAAGGAGTATTTTCACTCTTTGAAAATAATCTTAGCTATATCTCTTGTATAAATACAAACGTAAACTGTTTATATATCATTGCCAACAGAACTGAATACGTTGACTGGGAAGGAAAGAACCTAGGGGGCTAGCCCCCCCGTCACACCTCCTGTAAACAAAATTCTACTGATGGTGGCCCTCGACAACCCAGTCATTTTTGTAAGTGGCCCTTCGCTTAAAAAGGTTGTGCACCCCTATGCTAGGGTAAACTTTAATTAAATATATCAATTACATGGTAAAACGACTATATTTACACAAGTTAGAGCATGGCAGATGGCTAGACAGACAGATGACCAGACAAACAGAATTTATAAACACTTTTCAAATTAGTTGGAAAGTATTAAAAAGAAGCTGAGTTTGTGAAAATTTTACTTCAATTGCAAACAACGTAACAGAATTTGTAATAAAATATATATTTAATATAGTTCACCATAATAAATAGGAATTTTCATTAACTAGGACTTCCCTCAAAGGGATTAGTCTGAGTGATATTTCTCAGAACATAGGGTTAACAATTACGATATAAAGAAGATACAATGTGTGAAAAAGAGCAAATTAAATGATAGAATTATAAAATATCATATATAAATTCATATATACTGTTATGTTTTCATATATATATATATATATATATATATATATATATATATATATAATTTGGCAAATAATCTCATTTTCTTAAGTTGGAATAGCTCAAAAAATTAAAGAACAAACAAACAAACAAACAACAACAACAACAAAAAAAAGTCGGATTTTTTTTAAAACGCCAAGCTTTTTAAAGTCACGTAATCAGATTTGCAGCCGAGAGCGTATTTTAGCAAGCGTAGTTTAATGCAAATTTAATTTCATTGTTGAAACATTTTCTTTGTGACAAATTTTTACATTTGAATTTAAAAATTTTCCTCCTTGTTTATTTGTATAACTATTTATATTAGCAAGCGTAGTTTAACGCAAATTTAATTTCATTGTTGAAACATTTTCTTTGTGACAAATTTTTACATTTGAATTTAAAAATTTTCCTCCTTGTTTATTTGTGTAACTATTTATAGAAACTCATACACTTCAAACCACATTGATAACAAGCTTTACTACAAACCTGATTACGAAACTGTAGCCTAAATTCCTACTAAAGTAATATAAAAAATCTTTCGATGACTTCTGTAAAAATCAAATTGAAAAAAATACATATATTTCAAAGATAATACTTCTTGATTATTTTCTAGGAGACTCTACCCCCTGCGCTTTTACTGCTTCAAACCTCAGACTTTTCTTCTGCCTGTCTGTCTGTCTCTCTCTACAATCTGTTTGTTTCCCTATCCGTTCTTCTACCCATCTCCATACCCGATTGACTGTCTCTCTACATGTCATATATTTCCCTACTGGTCTCTCTACCCATTTATCTGTTTCTCTAACCATCGCTGTCTAACTACTTTTATGTCTAGCCGTGTGTCTATACTGTATTTCTCTCCGTACCCATCTGTCGACTGCCTCTCTACTCGTCTGTATACCCATCTCACTATCCATGTGTTTTTCCACCGCATCTTTAAGCGTCTTGCTATCCATCTGTCTATCCGTCTCTCTAACTGTCTCGCTTCCCGTTTCACTATCCGTCTCTCGACATGTCTGTCTGTTTATATACCCCCTCTCTCTACCCGTCTGTCAACTCGTCGCTGTACTCGTCTCTGTACTCGTCTCTCTATTCGCCACGCTACCCGTCTCGCAACCTTTCCCTCTACATGTCTGTTTACCGGCCTGGCTACTCGTGTCTGTACTCATCTTCCTACCTATCTCGCTACCCCTCTGGCAACCCTCTTTTGTCTCAGTACCCGTCTGTCTATTCGTTTCGCAACCCGTTAGCTTATCTATGTCGCTATCCGTCTCTCTACCCGTTCGTTTACACGTCTCTGTACATCTCGCCAACTTCCCAATATTTAAACAATTTAGTATACAGAAGCTGTTCATCTGTTATTAAATGCAAACAGAAGTAATTTATCTAATAAGTGTAATCAGATGCAATTTTTTTAAATACATACATATACCAGCATAATAATTCATCAGGTTTATTTTCATTGTAGTTTATGTCATTTGGCAGTAAATCTGAACTTATTAAAACCGAACTGCGTTAAGCTTTTTAAAAAAGCCCCAAGGTCCGTATAACTGGGAAGGAAAAGTACCCTAAGGGCTACAATATACATGTTATTAAGTTAAGTGAAAGTTTCGTAATCGAGTTCGCAGCAATTGCTTATGTCAGAAAGCGTGGCTTAACGCCATTTTAAATTCATTTCCGTAACTTTCTTTTACTTTTTTTTGAGGGCGGGTGGGGGGGTTCCAAATATTTACACTTAAATTCAAAGTATTACCCCCATGTTAATATTAGTGTTGTTTGTATTATTATGACCGAGCTTCATTCGAAACAAATGTAAAAGACTTCTTCCACAGTTTTTTTTTTCTAGGAGAAACTTCCGTAAACGGGCCCAAAGCTAATCGGAGAATTTAATATCATTATTGTTTGTAACTCTTATAGAGTTAAAACAATATTGTTGCTAGCATTACTTTTGTTTGAGACCAACCTTGTTTGTGTATCTGAATGGGGAAAAGTTCTGTATCATGTGCTGGTTGGCACGATTGGCGAAAAAAATTAAAAATGGTGCTAAAAGGCAGTTTTAGCATCTTACCAAAATTTCCTAGAGAGAGGAAAAATATGTTTTTCAAGTATTTACAAATATACATTTATTAAACCATGTTTTTGCGTCATCTTAAAAATATAAGTACGATGCTAAAATAAAATTTTATTGCCATTTTCGATATTTTAATGAAAATACATAACAAACATATATAACAAAACTAAGAGACATTTTTGTGATAAATAATTGTTGTTGTCAGGGGGGAGGAGGGGGGGCAAATTGTAAACAGTTAATAAGCGAACTAACAGATTACCGAAAATAACTTGTGGGAATTATAAATAACTTTTAAAATCTTAAAATGGAGAAGTGGTCCATATAAAAATGCAAAACATAATACGCCTGATATAAGTATTTTTTAATTTTTTGATATTTCCAAAAGAACAGATAAAAGGGTAAAACTCCCGGCGAAGATGTCATATACTCAACACATTGGCGCGATTTTCCCCCTGCCAATTTGGCAAAAACTGTTTGTTGTGTTTATTTACTTTTATTTTTTATTTTAATTCTATAGATTATTTTTATGTATGTCAATATTTATTGATATCAAACTATTATTTATTTATTTTTATTTCCTTTTTTAAAATAGTAGAAGTTACGTTTATTACGTTATTTTATTTTTATATTGAAATAAAAAATCACGTGCTATTATTGCCTGATATTTGTGACTAAAATTCAAAAACAAAGTTTTCGCCAAATTGGTGAGGGAAAAAATCGCGCCAACGTGGTGCGTATATGACATCTGTCATTTCACTTATGTATTGGTACTTTTATGTTAACTTGGCGCAGTTGATAACTCGCCAAATACCGTTCTCATAACATCTTTATATTTCATTAATTTCATTTAACAGTACTTACGTATTATCTGTGCCAGTTTTAAGCCAACTGCGCCAATGGAGCCAATATTACTAATTATATTAACCCTTATATATTTTTTTCTTGCTACATGGTACATGCCTGTGAATAATCTATAATATTATTCTTTCTTATTTACTATGCTATTTACCATTTATTAATTTTACTATAATAATGTTATTTACTATTTTTAACACTGTTAAAAATTTAATAAACATATATTACATTTTATTTATTTTATATTAATTACCATTTATAACTATGTTATTTGATAATGTTAAATTACTGTGTTTGAAAACATGATTGGCAACGATAAACAAGATTGGTACTTGGCAGCCATTTTTGGCGATCAATCTCCTGTCACGGATAATACGTAAGTACCCATTTAACTATAAACCTTTCACTCATTTCATTTGAAATACATACACTAAAAATTCATGTCTTCCACTCATTTAATTTAAAATACATGCCTTTCACTAATTCCATTTAAAATACTAAGAAGAAAATAAAAAGAAATAATGTCGCAAATCAAAATCTTTTATTTAAACATCATAGAATTGATTCCCATTTACACACGCGAAATAAAAAGCTGCCAATGTTGAGATTTGCGCCAAATCTCTAATACAAAGTTATTGCGGATTTTTTTCTTTCAAACAGAAAAAAATCCAGATTAATTTTCCATTTTTAATAAATGGAAATATGTTTTATTGTACTGATATTGTATTGTATTGGGCGTGCATATTTTTTTGCTCCATGTTACTCCATGAACTTTTAAAATCTTATTATTTACGAAAATCTCCGCCGGTGAAAATGACGTATGTACTAAATTTTAGTGACGTATGTACTTTAATTGTGCTTTTTTATCTATTTTTTAAATATAATTTCCAAACGGTTTGACATTTATTCTTGGTAATAAATAGACGTCGTTGTCACCTTTATAGGTACCTGCTGTAAAAATTTGAACGAAATCCGTTAAATATTTTTTGAGTTATGCTTGACGAAAGGTTTTAATATCCATCGTAGCTATATATGGGGCAAAGTAATACTGCGCTGTGTATGAGTCTTCGTTGCACTCAGACAATTACAAGATGCTAGTAGTAGATAACTATATTTATTGATTGCAAAGCAGTGTATCACGAGACACTGTTGCACAACAATTCTAAAGTAAGTTCTAATGGAAAGGAGGAATACTTTGAAATATTTTTCCTCTAAAGGAAAAATAAATGTGAAGCTTGACTGTTTACATGTTGCCTGAATTAATCTTATTATGAGAAATAAAAAAACATTTGTAATGGCTAATTTGTAGTAGTTGCAGCTATATAAAATCAATAAGCAGTAGTTTGTAAAAGTAACACAAACAAAAAAACAGTTAAACAATGGAAGGGAGTAATTTATTAATCATAGCAGCATAGTGAAACTGGGAAGAAAAAATTTTGGAGTCAGGATGCGTTGAATATTCTGTAGGTATTTAGTCACACTATCAAATATTCAGTTAGGCTGAATGTCAAATTATTCGGTGTGCTGAATATTTTGATAATCGGCCAAACAGAATACATAAAGAAACTTAAAAAAAAAAATCCTACATAATTGATAGTTTTAACTATCAATGAATAAAAATATTAATTTAGAATAATTCAGAAATAAAATCGTATACAGTAGAAGATCTTTATAACGCAAACCTAAAAACATGAGGTTGTGCGTTATATAGAATTTTGTGTTATATAGATCACATTTCACACATCATTAAATTTAGCTTGTAAAACTTGGCCAAATATGTGTGAAACATACCAAAATACATTAGAGTATTTTTATATTGCTTTATTACCAGGAGTTGTGCAGATTATAATTTTTTGCTCATTTTTGATTATTCCAAACATTGTTAAATTTACTTTATAAACATTGTCCAAACATACCTGTATCAAATCATAGCAATTTTTTCAGTAATTAGCTCTGAATTAAGGAGATAAAGTTGAACTAATGTATCAAATTTAGTCCTCTTGAGAATAACAACTATTTATAATGAGGGAACTCAGGTGTTTCTTAACTGAAAATTCATTGTTTACATCTGAGAAGTTGTGCGTTATATGGAGAATTGCGTTCTAAAGATCTTCTATCTACTGTATATAACGGTCGCCCAAATGAAAGTGGCATTGCTGTAATAACTCTGTCATTTGAACAGAAAGATAACTGCACATGCTCTTATAGAGGGCACAGAGTGCTGGGAATGCATACAATATCGTCATATCCTGCCAGATGTGTGTGTGATAGCGTGGGAGAACGTTAAAAGGTATCGTTCGCATCATGGATGCCTCCAAATGGTGTCAACGTGCAGTCGTACAATTTTTAACAGCGGAAAATGTGAATGCTAGTGAAATCTATCGTTGAATGCAAAATGTGTATGGCACAGAGTGCATGTCATGCAGATCGGTATTCAAATGGTGTAGGGATTTTCGTAGTGGAAGAAGCAGTACTGACGACAGGTTACAACCTGGTCAAGCGCATGTGGTTATCACCAAGGACCTACAAAAGTGACTTTGTCTAGCCTATCTGTTACGTTTGTATTACTTCTTTCTTTTGTATACTAATTTATATATTAATACCATTAAACCATTTCTCAAACCGACTGTAGTGCCACTTTCATTTGGGTGACCCATATAAATAAAAGAGATAGCTTTATCATTTTTTTTTTTTTTGGAAAAGTGACATTTAGAAAAATTAATTATTAATGACAATTCAAAGGAATTAATGTCAATTCAATGAATATTCAAAGGAATTAAGGATAAATAAAATGTAAGATCCTAAATATTGTCTGGTAATGATCTGTGTCCTGCATTTTCACATACAGGATGTTTATAAGCTAAACAGAATGAATTTTCAGTTGTAATAACACATATCAAGACAAATAGTTTTGCATAAGAAATCAGGATCACAATCCAGTTATCCTTTCAAAAATACATGGTGCACTCCAAGCAGCATTCGTATTTTCCTTTGTTACTTTAACAATAATGAGGTTATTATAATGATATTTTCAACTAACTTATTTTGCTTTATGTAAAATAGGATGGCCACTATTCACATCCAAACAACATAGCATTAGGTGCTCTATTATTCGGAATACACATGACAATACATAGTGCGCAACAAACCAAAATTCAGTAATCACATTTCATACAAAGAAAATTTACTCTGATGAAGATCTTGCTAACAAATTTTTATTATTGTTAAAGTTCTTAAAAAAAAAAAAAAAAAAAAATCAAAAACAGGCTCAGCTTGTAGTGAAACACCATGTATTTTTTACTCGTATATAACCCTAGTTTCGGGTAGAAAAATGTTTGTCTTGACATGCATTGTTAACCTTGAAATTTTGTTTTAAAATTTTAGAAACATCCTCTTAAAATAACTGCTCACTCTAGTCAGTTTTCGTTGGTGCACTTAAAAACTTCCTTGCTATAATCCACAGGAGCAAGAAAGTTATTCTTGTTGAGTTATCCCCAATTGAATAGTTTTTTTTACTTTAGTCCCTGACAAATAAACACTATGATTGAAAAATTTCCTTTCTAATTCTTCCCAGTCAACGATAGTTAGCTTAGAGAAAAAGAAGGGGAAATTATCTATAAAAACTATATTTGATTTAGAAAAACAAAAATTCTCTTCAATTTTAACATATTTGTTTTAGTATATAAGAAAATTTTATTCCTTTATTTTAATTTACAGAAGAAGCCACAATGCTTAAAGTTTTATTAATTAGAAAAGTTTAAGACTTTGCAATTCTTAAATAATAAATCATAAATCAAAGCAAAGACTTTTTAGCATAATCTTTACTTTTATAAATGTCATGTTCAATGAAATGGAAATATTTGTTTCATGTATACTGTAAAAATATATATACAGTAGAGCACCACAAATCCGCCGACCTAAAATCCGCCAGAGTCCGAAATCCGCACAAGCTTGCAGATGTAAACACTAAACATCTTCATCTTTCTTCCGTGGCACTAAAAGAACGAAGTTAAAGAAATGATGATGTCATTCCAAAGCGAATGATCGATTCAGAACATTCTCCTCGATGACGGAAACCAGACAGATTTTCCAGAGTATAAAAAACATTTCAATATCATGGACTGTGTCAATCTGGTGGCTGAATCATGGAATCTTGTTTCTCAATAATCATTAACTAATGCATGGCATAATATATGGCCAAACTTCCTGTTTATTGATAATGAAATTGATAAGGAATTTGCTGGATTTAATCTCGATCCAATAAAAGAAAAAGCAAAAGAACTGTTGTTGTTTGCAAAAGCTGTTACAAAAAATGACAACATATTTGATGAAAATGAGATTATATTATATGAGATATGTCTAATTCGGATGAACTTAAAGAACAGTATCAAATGACTGATGATGATGATGATGAAGATGAGTTGGATAATTCTGAAAAAGTTCAATTTGAAGAGGGTTTGAATTTGGGGGAAAAATATCTTAATTTCTTAAAACAACAAAAATGTGTTACTGAATAGGAATTAATGACTATTTATAACTTGCAAAAAAAACTTAAATTAGAATAATCTAAAATGTTGAAACAGACAACTAGTATTGATCAAATGTTTTCAAAGTTCAAAAAATAAGTTGTTTTGTTTATATTGTTTTCAATTTTTTTTTCATTCATAATAAAATAACTAAATAATCTAATATTTTATTGCTATTAATGTTATTTATTTATTTATTTTTAATCTTTATTATTATTATTTTTTTTTCCAATGGCCTAAAATCCGCAAAATCCCGAAATCCGCACAATGTCCTCTCCCAAACAGTGCGGATTTCTGGCCCTCTACTGTATATATTTTTTTTAATTTCTAAATCTTGAAATATAGGAGTATTCTGTAAACTGAATATTCAGTATTTAGCCAAATAGTTACTATTTAGCTGGCAGAATATTGAGTATTCGGTTTATCCATGGGCTAAAAGCAGTATTTCACACATCCCTATTTTGGAATACTTATTCGTTTAATAATTAATATTATTTCAATGAAAATTTTTGGCAATAAAAGACAGCATAAGCATTAGTCACACAGAGAAACTAAAGTTAATATTACATTATTTTTGATAAATGTTAAATAATTTTTGAATATCTCATCAATTTTACTTTGGAAATGTAGGTTAATTTTCTGATAAAAATTTAAATCTCAAGAAAAAACTGTTATAATTATAAATGCATCTCTTTCACATTTTATTTCATAATGAAATATTATTAACTAATAAAAGTTTATGCTCATTTTGCTTGTCATAAGGGTGATGTACAAATTACTATTGAGAAACTTTCAATAATACCAAAAGATTATTATATCTTCTGAACAAAGAATACCTTGAATATACAATAAAACAAAAAAGTAACTTTTAATCAAGCAGCGTAATCACATAGTAATTTTTAACTGGTAAATAAAACAAATTTAAGGGAGTAGTAAAGAGACAACTTATGTCATACCAGAAAGTCCATGCTGATGGAAGAAAAGATGCTGTAACAGTAATAGTGCTACCTTTAGGAAGACATGAAATGACAGCCTCTAGAATGGGCATGGGCGTGTATCTAAAATAAAAGCAAATATTTAGCATAAGAGGAATAAATATTCAACAAAGTAAAAGGAGAAACCCCTTCAAAATAAATAATAAATGTATATAGGGTGTCCCAAACAGATCCATACAACTTCAAAATTTTATTAAAAAAAAAAAAAAAAGAATAGGCCTACAGCAAAACTAGTTACAACAATAGATAGAATAACTCAAAAAGTTTTTTCTACAGTATGTTTAAATAATAGATGGCACTGCACAACACATAAATGATTATTAAAGAATTCAGCTATTCAAAATGGCAGATCACAGGAAGAAAGCTCAATGTGTCGAGTGGTTTATCGAAACAAAATCCGATACTCAAACATAAAGAAATTATCAAATGAAGTACAAGGAACTCCATCATCTCTACTGTTGATATTAGCATGCTAAAATCTTCGTGGATTGAATTGGAATATCATCTTTATATTCTTCGTGATATGAAAGGATTTCATGTTGAAGTTTACTAAGGCAGAAGAAACAAACTTCTTGAGTTATTCTATCTATTGTTGTAACTAGTTTTGCTGTAGGCCTATTATTTTTTTAAAATAAAATTTTGAAGTTGTATGGATTTTTTGGGACACCCTGTATATGAAAATAACAAAGAATGCAGCTGACAATATATAGTATGTAATGGACTGAAATTCAGTCATCAAATTTCATACAAAGTAAAGTTATTCTGATGAAAATCTTACTAAAATATCATTGTTGTTAAAGTTCTTAATGAAAATTTGAGAAATATATGCTTAACAAACTAAAACCCTTCTTCCTAATGAATCCATTTATAATTATATGGCCTAGTAGAAGTACAGTAGACTCCCTTAAATTCGCATAGCTTAAGACCAGAGGTTGTGCAGATTTTAGAATTTTGTGGAATTCTAGTCACTGATTTTTTTACATTTTTTAAACAGTAATTTGAATTTAATAATACACTCGGAATTATAAGGAATGCTTATAATAAAATAAAATAATTAAGTAAAATAATAAAAATTAAGAAAATTTAAAATATAATAGCCAAAAAAGCTTGATTTATACATAAAGGTATTTGGCAAAAAGATTGCGATTGTCCCTGATATCAGCACTATCTTGAATTTTTCCAGAAATAAATTTATACTTCCTTCATGAGAAAAAATAAGTTAAATCATATTAACTAGAATTACATATTAAAATGTGTATAGAATGATAAAAAAAAAAAATGAATTTTACACCTACAACTTTAACTGTAAATTTCATTGTTTGCATCTGAAACGATGCATGGATTTTAGGGTCGCAGATTTGAGGGAGTCTACTATATTTTTAATTGTTGGTTAATTAATCTTAATTTATAGGTTATTAATTAGTAAAGTGTATTAACCCAACATATTTACCCACTTTCTTTTCAGGTATTCCCTCATGCTATTGAACACAAAATACGAACTGGTAGGTAAAACTGGTTAATGCAAATGTCTTGAAAGAGTAAGCCTCCCCCCCCATTTTTTTTTATTGTTATTTTTTCTGCCAAATCAACAAAGTTAAATAGCAAACAAGAACTGGCAAACACAGAAAATTAAAACAAGTCGCTAAAGAGCATTGCAGCAATATCGACAAAGTGCTTGTCAGGTGGATCTCCATCATGTGACGATCAGGTGAATTTCGTCCCACAGCCAGATACACAACCCATTAAGCTAGGCACTCTGTCCAGCAGGTAGGGTATGTGTAAAAAAACTTCCAAAAGCAATGATACCTCCTTTATATTGATTACATTATCTATTAGAAGTACATTATTAACAAGTTTTACATTTTTGTCATTTCCTTGATGTCAAAAGTAAGAGGTGGAAAAAATGTGCTAGTTTTCTATAATATTTATTTTTATTGGAAGAAAACATAGGATAAAATGACTATCAAGATTATATAAATTATTTATTGAATAAATAATTTTAATATAAAATGCATAATAGTTTGAACTATTCTTATATAGTTTCTGAATAAGTGAAAAATATTTTTTAGTTTTTAGGAGCATTCTTCAATGAATTTTGGAAAATAAATCTATATATTTAAAACTGAAAACGATTCTGATAAGAGCAATTTCAGTTTTTCTGAGCTGCGCATTGAACACTTTCGGCAGAGTGGTTTTATGTCATGAAATGGTTGAATTGGTTTCATTTCATAGGGACATTAAAAGAAGACACAATGGCCAAGTGGTCTAAGACACCAGAAAGAAGAATCTGGTTCTCTACAAGGAGCATCGGTTCCAATCTCACTACTTTATAAGATATTTTTCAGACATTGTTAGTGTTCTGATTACTCACAAGGAAGGTCTCCTTAAAGCGCATACTCAGAAATTTTTGAAAAAAAAATGCTAATGGAACTACTCATGTACATTATACAGGATCTGTCAAATTTAACTGCGGAATCCCAGTAGAAAATCTGTAAAAAAATAAAATCTTTCGAGTATTTGGCGCAAAAAAAAGCGATTTGGCGAGTAACACTTTTTCATCGCTAAATGCAAGCGATTTTAATATATTTGAAAATTCCTGATAAAATGAGTATTTAAATGTGTAGTACTTTATGAATTTAAACTTCAACAATTAAATAGTTTATTATTTTTTCTATAAGCTTATATAATATATATACAAGTTAAATATTGCTGAAGTTATTAAATTTTACACAGTTTCGTCGGCTGGATATGTTTTAAGTGTATTTTAACAGCAAACATTCGATTAAGAACGCTCGATCATTATACATTTCGATTTTGAATAAGTCATTGTTTCCACAGCAGCAAGACTTTTCTCTCGTTGTCTCCAGCACTAACAACTTCTAGGTCAAATTGACAATGCTCAGATTCGAACAGTTAATTTTTAATTTGAAGCATTTTTAATCAATTTAAATTTTGTTCTAAACCGATGAATACGATTAATAATTTTCTTTAGATGTACGTATAAATGTATATGATGAAACTGTAGTTATAAAAGTGAATTTATTTAAGTTAAACTTACTTAAACTAACTCAGTATAAAGAGTAAAAAACGTTTTTCCTATAAAATCATTTATCGTAAATGCTTTTTTAAAAATTTCATTGTGTCGCCAAACCAGCCATAAATCGCCAAAATGCGAATTTTTCATAATTTTTTAACGGACGTTATATCGAGGTTCCGCAACAAATTTTTTTATAAACATGTATATCCTCATGAGAAAAATATTCTGCAATTATTTCAAAATTTTCAGAGTATGTGCTTATGGAGACCTTCCTCGTCAGTTCAATAATGTAAAATAATTTTTATTTCAGGAGGAAAAGTTATAAAATTTGTTTTTCTTTTCATTATTATTAACGACAATTTACCAACCCCAATATATTTTTTAAATAATGATTTTGTATTGAAAATTTTTAATTAAAAGCTTTGACATTTAATTATTGATTAAATAAATTGAATTAATCTGTAATTTTTGGTATATTTTTTATTACAATTGATCGGTAAAGTATACATACCAAGAAAAGTAGATGATTATTTTCTGTAAAAAACAGAAAGAAGAAAAAATATTTGTATAGAAAATTGCTGTGACAATTAATTATTGGTATTGTAATGTAGTTAAATGTTTATATTTGAGAAAACTAATAAATTTTAACTTCAAATATTTCTTTATTTGTAAAATATTTAAGAAAAAAAAAGTGTGGAGTTTTTTTTTTTTTTTTTAAATCTGAAAACAGAATTTTCTGGTAAATGTTCTGTTGTCTGTATCTGTGTAAAGAAAGTTTATATGTCTTCATTCATATAAAGGAAAATTTACCATCCCCAATATTTTTTTTATTAATGATTTTGTATTTAAAATTTTAAATTAAAAGAAGCTTTGGTATGTAAATATTGATCAAATAAATTGAAATGATCTGCAATTGTTAGTATATGTTTTATTACAATTGACATACTAAGAAAAGTTAGATTATTATTTACCGCAACAACAACAACAAAAAAAAAAACGAAGAAGAAAAAAACAGAAAGAAAGAAAATATTTATTTTAAAAAACTGTCGCGCCATCTATTGATATTGTAATGCAGTTAAATGTTCAAATATTTCTTTATTTGTAAAATTTTTAACAAAAAAACTTTGAATTTTCTTTTTTTTTATCTTAAAACTGATGGAAATATTCTATTGTCTTTATCTATATAAAGAGAGTTAATATGTATCTGATCCCCAGTCTGTTTATAAAAAGAGAGGCTTTTCTTTCAATTGTTGCTAACAAATATTCTGTAAAAATTTCTTATATTTTAATAATGTTATGAACCTTTTTTCCAAGGAATCTAAGTTGGTTCATCAAGTTTTGACAGGTACTATTTAGTAGGTTTTAAATTGCAAGCTTAAAATTCTTTCACTTCATTGAGTAAGTTGGACTGACAGCACTGTCCATTGCGTTATATGTATGGAATTCATTTATAAGCAATACAATATAACAATTCATCAAGTTTACAATATTTAATTAATTTAAAAGCAACTAATTAAAAATTCAAACCTTTTTCTATAATGAAACTGTCAAATATTGATGGGTACTATCTAGTAAATAATTAAATCAGTGAACATATATAGGAAGGAATGTATAATGCCTTTATAGAAACATTTAGTGTAACTAAATCTTTTCAGTTTGGAACATTTTAGCACCCCTTAATGAAATATATTTCTCAAGTATGAAACCACAAAAAATTGCATACAATTTTAATTGCTATGTTTATAGAACATTTTCTGTTGCAGCAACTAGCAAATAAGTATTTCATTAATTTAAAATTATGTTCCAGTTGTTCTATTATTATTACTTTTTTTTTTTTTCATAAAACATTCTACCATAAATATACAATTTATGGTGAAGTAGATATTTTTTATTTTTCTATAACTTTACAAATGCAAACTAATCAGCACTAATATATCACAGGTTTAATGATATTGCATTATTAGTTACACCTTCATGTGCATACACTCCTGCTGATGATGAATAGCAAAATTGGAGGGAAAAAACAAAGAATTTGTACCTTAGAGCCAAAAGAAATATCAAACAATGAAAATTGAAAGAACATGTGTATTTAGAATTACATTAAATCTAATTTATCAATTTAAATTATCTCGTATTTTTCATAAAAAATTACAGGAATCTTTTTCTACTGAAATTTTCTTCAAAAGTAAGAGGTGCTAAACAGGGCCTGAGTTAAGACTATCTTGGGCCCCAGGGCAAGCATTTTTCTGGGATACCTGTTGTATGTATACATAAATTTCGGAGCAGGTACTATTCACATCTGTATACAGAGAAAGGGACAGGGAGAAGAAATATGGTTACAACTTTAAGAAAAAGTACTATAGTAGGAAAACTAGTAGGAAACTAGTAGAAAAAAATAATGGATTGGTTGATAGAGTATTTTTTTGCAAACTTTCTTTTGCTTATCTATGTATGTCATATGATGTCTGAAAGAAAAATGTATTTAATTGGTCATCATGAATGCTTTTAGGAAAATACCAATAATGAATGTAAGCTGTTATAATAAAACTTTAATCAGTAGTATTCTAATTACATAATTTGTTCTTTTTTTCAAGGGATATGGGAAGCAAAAAAGGGAAGGTGAAGACCGCACTACCTTCTTAAATCTTTGAAAATGTATGAATATTGGTCACTTTTAACCAATTTTAACACTTTGGCACCCTTTTAAAAAAATCCTAATTACTACCATGGGGAAATGGGGGGCCCAGGGCAGCTGCTCCAGATGCCCCAGCATTTGTCAGGCCCTGGTTGTTGAAAATATGAGAGTAAATATGACATTTGTTTAATTTCACTCTCTCAAGCACAGGCTATCAAATATGGTTTACATTTATTTTTTAAGTATATTGTTAATTAAGTAGTAATAAATTCTTAAACTAAAGAAATTCAATGAAATCAGAAAGTCTGAATAATAAATGAAATGATAAAATGAAAATTTTTACTAGTTAAACTTGACATATTATTTCAAAAAATATAAAAATTTAAACTTAAAAAATTTGAAGCATTGATTTACAAGCAAAATGCTTTTCAAGCCCAAACCACATACAAATGCACTACAAAATGAGTTCATATATTAATTAAAAAATCTTAAATATTTTAATGCCTTTAAACTGGCAAATGACCTAACTTTTATTTGTTTTTTACTTAAATTTCATAGGTTTAATAAGCTTCTCTACACTTAAAGATTTTACACCTCTATTGAAGATTCCAAATGGATATTGAAGATTTAGAAGTCCCATCATAATGATTTTAGTAACACTGTTTTAATAGAATGTTTAATGCTCTTATTGTTGTCCGTAGGTCAGGAAATAGCAGTTTGTACCTCCCGCTTTGGAGATGAGTTTATTTCGAAGAAGGCAGAATGGGTTGGGGGGAAGGATTGCTTTAGGATAAAAAAAATTGTCAAGTACCTCTCCCAATATTGCTATGCGAGCTCGCCTCGGCACATACTTGTTTTTTCTTTCATCAATAAGCAGTGTATTGCATTTTTCTCTTTATTATTATTATTTTTAAACTGTTGTTTTCACAACAAACTGTTATTTTTACATAACAATCTGAAATGGCTCTGAAAGGAACAACAATTCGTTCGAAAGAAAGGATCAACAATTATATATCTAATATGAGTTTTATCATTTATTTTTAAAAAATGACCAAATAAATACTCATTTATATTTAAATACTATATAGTTTTGAATTTGAAAAAGCAATTGAATTTGACAACAAGAATTTGAAATATTCTGAATTGCCTTTTGAAAAGTCGGGTTAACCTGAACCTGAAACACTTATATTCAACCTGATCCACAATGAAAAAAATTAGTCCCAAACCATAGAAACTTAATGAAGCTCATAATTTGAAAATTTGAAACTATAAATCTAGATAATATTTCTTATTTTTCTTACAGTGTATGTCATAATTTGCATACATTGTTATTCTAAACAAAAAAGAAAAAAAGATTGAATCTTGATGGCTCAAATTTCTTTATATATTTTTTCTACTCTTCCATTGAAAATTGGGATATAAAAATTTATTACACTACAGGGTCTGTTAGGCAAAGAATGTGCATAGTTTTTTAATTAATATTCTGATGCTTTTTTTTTTTTTTTAAACTATGAAGTTAATTTATAAAGTAAGGTTATTACAGCAAAACTGAAATAAACAAACTAAATCTTACAAACTGAAAGAATTCATAAAAATTAGAACCACATAATTAGAAAAAATGGCCGTGCTACCAAAGTGAAAAAAAAAATGACAGAGCTTTAAATATGACAAACTGCACTTTCCCGCGGTAACAGTTTGACTGTTCGAGAGCTAATGGACTCATCCACTACTATGTCATGAATGATTGATGCGCACCATCTCCTGAACAGCACACATTACAAATTATGACTTTTTTTTAGGTTAGGTAAGAAATATATTTAAAATACCCTCCAAAATGTATAAAAATATTAATTTTAACACGCTTAAAAATTTCAAAAATTAAAATCTTGTACTTATACTTAATTTCTTTAACAAAATGTTATCTACATTTATATCTAGAAATTTTCAAATAATTAATGTAAAGCAATCATTTATGAAGAGTGAATGTATGACTTTGAAATAAATGATACACATATGCAGTAAACCACCACTACATTTAAAGATAAATGTAGCTCAAAATTTCATGTGTAATATAAGCAAGCAATTAATAATATATCATATTTTCAATTCAAGGAAAATTTTTAAAGATTTATGTAACAATACATGATATTTGTGTAGCATTAATAAATTAATCAGTCACACCAATTCCTATTGTATGTGAAAGGATTCCTGCTCTATTATTAGGTTGTATTAAAAGTATTTTTGTTTTTTGAATACTTTTATACCAAAGCATGTAGCTGACACTTTCTCGTAATACAATAGTTTCAATGTTACAAAAGTTGATAATGCGAGTAGAAAACACTAAAACATAGAATTAACAATAACATATGAAATTTTAAAAATCAGGCTTTGATGGGCACATGGACCTTTCTAAATCTTCAAGAAAAAATTTACAAACCTCTACACGATAGATTTCCCTGGAAATCGTGTATGCACATACAAAAACATTTCAAATTATAATATAGATCATAACGAATAGAGGAAAGTATATTCAACTAGGTAAATTATAATCAATGTTTGGAGTATCATAGTTGAGAATTTTCCAACAGAGCGAAAATATGCCGCGACCAGGATTATACCCAAGTTCGAGTCCTGGTCCCGGCATATTTTCGCTCTGTTGGAAAATTCTCAACTATGATACTCAAACCATTGATTATAATATAGATGTAGAATTTTTTTCTGGTTTTGATTGAAAACAAAATCATTACATGAAACATAATTTTTGGTGCTTTTTAGAAATGAAAATATTCACACACAATTAAAATATTACTTTATATTGTATATTTATAATGTTTATATCACAAACCAAAATTATACACAGCTTGAAAAATCTACTCTCATTTTTTCATAGAAATGTAATCATGAAAATAATATCAAAATATAGAAAAATGTTTACATTTTGTTATATTTTGACGGCAGTAATGGTATCCTTTTTGTACAAAATCTTAATGTAAGTTGTTTTATAATTTTTTACTGCGAGTTCATTAAAGCTGAATATTGTATGTATAATGGGAGTAAAAGTGCTGGATATTCGGTCCTGTCAAGCTTGTTGTTCTTCGCTATTACAGGCTTGTGAGTACATTAACAGTATTAAGAAAACTGTATTTTAGGGGCTTTGAAAAAATTAAAGTTTTACGAAAACAATAAGTTGGAAATTGTATGTCAAACATGACAAATGAGGTCCGTTCATACTATAACTAGTTTTATAAATATTCAGATCTTGGTGCAATAGCTGTTGCACACTTATGCAAAAATGCATGAATACAAAATTTATTTTATGTGCAGATTTTCATATTATAGATATTCATTTTATTTTATGAAATTAAGTTTCAGTGCACTTTTACAAACAATCAATTACAAGTTTGTCATATTAAAATTATACTATGTGGAAATATCCAATACAAGACAATGTAAAAAGAAATCATTGTTATTATTTCAGTGAAATGAGTTATATCATCTGTTATTATGATATGATTCATTTCCATAATAAAATAAGTAAATTTTAAGTTGGCAACATTTTATTTTTTGTTGACATTTACTAAAAATTATAATGGAAAACTTAAGCCTAGTTTTGAAAATTTCAGAACTTGAAATCCATATTTAAGACACTTTTCCATTTAATATCTATTTCTTTGGAAACATTTATCCAAAATACTGTCAGTAGATTATAGGATTGCTGTAATTAAACAATTTTAGTATAAAAATTGGTTTTTAAATTCAGTAATAAGGAAATAATAGGACTCCATCTTAAATATGATGTAATCACCATGGTAACCTAGAATCATTACCTATCATAGGATATCATTGAATTAATTACGTATGATAGGATTTAATAGAATGAAGAAAAATTTTATTAATATCTTTTTAAGTTTTAATTCGATTTTCATAAAAATTGAAATGACTCAACAAAATTCTGCAACGAATATGTATATTAACCCATTGCCCATGGAATATTTTAGAGAAAGATATGTCAAAAATTGAAACATCTTTTCTCTCTTTAATTTTGTGCATAACACCAATAAAAAGGTTAGAAATAGGTTGTTTTATATATATATATATAAAAAAAAAAAAAAAATTAAATAATTACTATATTTAATATTTTCACATACATGAGAAAAATTAATGGTTTATAGTCAAACTTTATTCAGTTATTATCTATGGTAAAAATAGTAAATTAAATTACATTACACATTTGAAAAAGGAAATAGAACTAATGGAACAGAATCACTGATTTTTCAACCTCCCCAAACTCACTTCAGACATTCCAAATATGGCACGTTTGGGTGTCTTGAACTGGATTCGGGTGATACAGGCAAGGGGTTAAATTTCAAACCATTTGGTTGGATAGTTTTTGTGCTGTTATATGCAGACAGGCGGACAGAACAGATAACGACTATAGGTGCTATGTATTTATATAATTACGAGCATACTTAAAAGTGAAGTCTAGTGGGATAATTTTACTGACTAATTTCTTATTAAAGATCAGGTAACGGTTAAATACATTATAAACAGATTAAGAAAAGCAATTTTTCTAATTACCATTTTACAATAGTTTTTCTTAAAATCATTGCAAAATAATGAGTATACTGTAAAAAAGAAAAAAAATCTATGAAAATTTATTATAACAACGAAGGAAATTATGCAATAACTTCTTATGAGTTATCCTTGATTGTGAAAAACATTATTTATCATTAAAAAACCCAGAAAGTAATACATTTTCAACATTAAAAAAAAAAATCATTTATAAAAACAAAGTTATTTTTGCTGTAACTGATTTTCAGAAGCATTTCTGAGTAGTTTTTATAGCGTATTAACTGTTTACTCAAACTGGAATATTGGTTTTCAGCATGCTATCAATTTTCAATTAAACATTTTAAGCAGCCCAATTGAATTTTGTGTAATCATGAAAAAATACTTGAAATTTTAGGGAGAAAACTATTCTGTATGGAAAGAGGGGGGGGGGGGGCATATAAATCATTACTGGGAGGTCAAATTATGGAAAATATGAACTTTAATTATGTTTAGCAATCATATGAAACTGATATTTTAGTCTTATTTTATGAATTCAACTATCAGAAAACACAGAATTTAGGTTCTGAAAATGAAAAAAAAAAACCTGAAATCAGGTATATAACCTGAACACAATCACCCCTGTGTTAATTTATCATGTTTGTTGAACCTTATATAAACTAATTGTTTGCATCTTATTTAAAATAAATTGTTTGCATAATGTATTAGATAAAAAAAAAATAATAAAAAAAATTGTATGGCTCTGATGAGGCCTTTCCCCTACTCCTCAACATTCTGACACCATTCAAAGCATCAAAGCGCACATCCAAATTGCTCCTACATCAGCATCACTCTACTGCAGCCAGCTGCGAGAGAATTTTTATATTTCTGAATCTTCTGATGCCATCTCCATAGACTGTGCTCATCTAGATGTGAAGTAAACGTGGGCATTACGCCCCATGTAGGCATTCTTTGATCTTTGATGAATTATGTTTACTTGAGAAGTGATAGCATCAGAAAATCCTATATTCCGGGTTGAGAAAATTGATGAATACATTATAAAAACTACTCTGAAACATTTCCAAAAAATCAGTAGCAGCAAAAGAAATTTTGTTTTTATAAATGCTTCTTTAAATATATTGGTTTCTAAAGATAAAGAACACTTTTTGGAATCATGTGTAACTCATAAGAGGCATATTTTAACCTGTGGTTACATTATATTTTCCTCGATTAAGAAACATTTGTCTTTTCAGTTATGACGTCTTACACTCATGCACTGTTTAAAAAAAAAAAAAAAAAAAACAGTTATAAAAAGGAAAAAGGTCGCCAAATTTGGGGGATATTTTCCTTTAATGGTAACTTGGCCATTGTATTAAGTTGTTGGTTTGGCACAGGCTTGTAAATCGCGCCAATCAAAAAGTCGCCAAACATCGGTGCGTGAGTGTAACACATCTATTCCATCTTTTCTTTACAGTGTAAAAAAGCTTGAAATCAAGAATTAGAATTGGAACACAATCCTGAATCATTTAAAATTCCTGCAGAAAAACATTCGAGTTATTTATCTTTAAATTATTCTTAAATTGTAGTCATATTTTTGGCTGAAACATAATCTGACTGCAGATATGCACCACACAAAGGTTCTTTTTTTTTTGTCTTTTAGAAAAAAAAAAAAAAAACTAAAATTTAATTCAAATCAAAATTTCATTTATTAATATGCAAGAAACAGTTTAATTTACATTTTACAAAGGGACATTTTCTCCCCTCTTTTCCAGAGAAAATACCTCATGTGATACATTTCAATAAACTTATTATAAAGTTAAAGATCTCTCAACACTATAACCATAAAACCATTAACTTAAAATGAAGCATTTTCACAAATGTATGATAAGTAGGGTATTTATCTAGTTGCACTTAAGCATTATTTAAACTATCTATTTAGGATTTCTAAATTTTTTTCTCAACATATAATCATAATTAAATTACTATGAGATTCGTATTAACTAATAATTAACTATTAACTGATAAAATCATTAAAAAAATTATACATTTTTTTCTATTTTTTCGCATTTAAAATATTTCATTGTTGCAGTTTCATAGGTTTTTGGCAAGTGTGGTTTGGTGCATTATTAAATCCATTGTTGTTGTACCTCATATACAATTGTAATCATAAAGAATATTTGGCAATTTAACACCTGTGTCAGGCTAATGGAAAAGTGCTTTAAAATTATGTTACTAATTTATAATCAAGCTCCAAAAATATTAAAACATTGTACTGTCATCCAAAACATACGTTTATGCATACTTTATATAATTCTAGCATATGAGAAAGTGAGTAAAAACCAATTACAAAAATCCATTTTTGTATATGAAAACAAAGTTGAGGTAAATAAAAGAGTGTAATAATGACAATTACATAATAGGATGAAATGGAATGATGGAATGCTAATGGAAAAATGCCTTAAAATTATGTTATTAAATTTATAATCTAGTTTTAAAAATATCAAAACATTGTACTGTCATCCAATACATATGTTTCTGCATAATTTATATAAGTCTAGCATATGAGAAAGTGAGTAAAAACCAATTACAAAATTCCATTTTTGTATATGAAAACAAAGTTGAGGTAAATAAAAAAGTGTAATAAGGGCAATTACATAATAGGATGAAATGGAATGATGGAATGCTAATGGAAAAATGCCTTAAAATTATGTTATTAAATTTATAATCTAGTTTTAAAAATATTAAAACATTCTACTGTCATCCAATACATACGTTTGTGCATAATTTATATAAGTCCAGCATATGAGAAAGTGAATAAAAACCAATTACAAAATTCCATTTTTGTATATGAAAACAAAGTTGAGGTAAATAAAAGAGTGTAATAATGACAATTACATAATAGGATGAAATGGAATGATGGAATGCTAATGGAAAAATGCCTTAAAATTATGTTATTAAATTTATAATCTAGTTTTAAAAATATTAAAACATTGTACTGTCATCCAATACATATGTTTCTGCATAATTTATATAAGTCTAGCATATGAGAAAGTGAGTAAAAACCAATTACAAAATTCCATTTTTGTATATCAAAACAAAGTTGAGGTAAATAAAAAAGTGTAATAAGGGCAATTACATAATAGGATGAAATGGAATGATGGAATGCTAATGGAAAAATGCCTTAAAATTATGTTATTAAATTTATAATCTAGTTTTAAAAATATTAAAACATTCTACTGTCATCCAATACATATGTTTGTGCATAATTTATATAAGTCCAGCATATGAGAAAGTGAATAAAAACCAATTACAAAATTCCATTTTTGTATATGAAAACAAAGTTGAGGTAAATAAAAGAGTGTAATAATGACAATTACACAATAGGATGAAATTGTAGAATGTTTTAACCAGAATTACCAGAATTATAATCACTACTGGTTTGCATGAAGTTAATATTCAAATGACAAGTTGTGAGCGCAAAGTACCAATCAAAAACTTCAGTCATTCATACATAAAAAAATGTTATGAATAGAATTAAATGTTAATTAGACAGTTAACTAAAATTGCTCAGAGATCCATTAGCTTCCTTTGGAAGAAGATTAGTTAATTTTTTTTTTACTATCTCAGATTGTAACAAGTAAAAAATGACTTTCACAACAGTAAATGCGAATATTAAAATTAAATGTTTAAAATCATACTCTGAAATAAGAGTTTTTCCCAATAACCAATTGAAAATACTTTAAAAATTTCAGAAATAAAGAAAAACTAGTCGGATGTGCCAATCCCAAAACTTTCTTCTATCTCAGTCATGTTAATACTTCAAAATTCGCTATCACATCGCCAATAAAATCAATATTTTTCGTCATTCTGTTGTACGTCAGCTGCTTGCGAATCGTCGGGTTACAGAGATGCGAACAACCGATGTATACTAAACTACGAAAAGTCCTTCTGGCCTGAACCGACAGGAACAGATAGCCTCCCTACTCCTTGGTTTTACGATTTTAGCTAATTTTACTGGAAAACACGAAGCTCAAATGCGTGGAACATAAATAAAGAAGATTCAATCCCAGTTTTCGTCAACATTGAATTTGAATGAGGATATCGCCAAATTAGTCCTCTACAGCCAACTTGGCTTCATTTATGGTAACTTATGTTGGTCGCCAAATTTGGTGAAATTCCGCCAACTGTGGCGAGAATTCGACGTTGGCGAATATAAATATATAGTGATAAGCATGTAATAGGATGAATGGTTACAACAATGAAAGAAAATTTGCCGAAATCATGTTAACTAAAACTCATAAATTAAACCCGTTTATGGATGAAATTCCGCTGTCTTGTTTAAAAATGTCAGCCACCCTAAAATTTCAAACAGCTATATCTCAGCTATTTTTCAAGATAGAGGCAAAATAATAATTGCTCCGGATTCTCCGGATCAAGGCCAAACATTTAACATAAAAAAGTTCTAGGATTTCTAATTTTTTTGAATTTGCACATTTTTTGAATTTGAAATCTTTAAATGGCTAACACAGCGCCCCCTTTCGTCGGAATATCCCCAAATTCTAATAGAACCTGCTTGCTATAGCCAAAAACATAGAAAAAAAATGTGGTTCAATTTGAAGTATAACTTTATACACTTTTCGATGATACAATAGTGAAAATGGAACAAAAATATCGATCACAGCGCCCCCTTTTGTCGAAATATCCCCAAATTCAGATAGAACCTGCTTGCCATAGCAAAAAACCTAGAAGAAAAATGTGGTTCAATTTGAAGCATAACTTCATGCACTTTTAGATGGTACAATAGTGAAAATGGAACAAAAATATCGATCACAGTGCCCCCTTTTGTCGAAATATCCCCGAATTCTGATAGAACCTGCTTGCCATAGCCAAAAACCTAGAAGAAAAATGTGGTTCAATTTGAAGCATAACTTCATACACTTTTAGATGGTACAATAGTGAAAATGGAACAAAAATATCGATCACAGCGCCCCCTTTCATCGAAATATCCCCAAATTCTGATAGAACCTGCTTGCCATAGCCAAAAACATAGAAAAAAAAAAGGTTCAATTTGAAGCATAACTTCATACACTTTTAGATGGTACAATAGTGAAAATAGAACAAAAATATCGATCACAGCGCCCCCTTTCGTTGAAATATCCCCAAATTCTGATAGAACCTGCTTGCCATAGCCAAAAACCTAGAAAAAAAATGTGGTTCAATTTGAAGCATAACTTCATACACTTTTTGATGATACAATGAAGATGGACAGATGGACATTTTGTAAAAACGTGTCTTTCGGAATCTCTGACCCCTAAAACGTGTAAATCCGTCGAAAAAAATTTCGATTACAATACTTTCTTCTATTATAGATAGAAGAAAGTAATAATCTACAAAATTAATAATATTAATGAATCAATGGTGAACAAACACCTCTGACTATATTAATGTTGTTATGCGATTTATAATAAAATTTTCAACTATCCTTCACGTATATTCTTATTTTCCTCTCTTATACATATCCATGGTTTTGACCTATCATGGATTATGATAATTATAAATCGGTTTAGCTTAAATAAACAGGAGAAAAAAATCCAATCGGTTAATAAGGAAAAAAAAAATATAGGCAACATAATGAAACCTTATTAGAGCAACTTGATGAGATTTGATATATTGTTACACTCCACTAGTTTTTAGGAATACTATATAGTAACAAATGAATATCATACAATAAGGTTGAAACTGTTCTCTGATATTCAGTTATAGACTGTTTGATGCATTTAAAAATAAATATAGGTATTTCAGAAGAAATTAAAGCATTCCAATTTTTTTTTATATTATCATTTAATAAATAATTATTTAAGAAAAATTCATAACAGCCTATGGAATAAGTCATTAACTACTTAAGAGGAGAAAAAAAAAACGTGCATTAGTTTTCAATTTTTAGAAATTAACAAAAGATTTGCATTAAAAATGTTCAAAATAATTAACAAATGTCCTAATTATTTTTAAACTAATTTTATTTTAAATATCTGAATAAATAATATGTTGCTAGGGAATGATGTACAAATTACTTCTTTCATATATAGCCCACCTACATAAAAATTAATCAAGATTTTACTAAACTCATGAATGTAAAAATGATGTGCTACATAGAACTGAATACAATTGAACCTGATGTAGAAGTGCTCTAGCAGTAAAATTTTAGGAATCCTCCTTCAAATGATTTATAGGCTGTTTACAAACACTGCAGGGTGTAAAAAAAAAAAAAAAAAAAAAAAAAAAAAAAAAGCCTGATTCTTTTAAACAAAATAAAGTAAAATTTTTAAAAATTAAAATAAGATTTTTTTTAAATTGAATTTTTACCTTATTCTTATGTTAAATGTTTTCAAAAATGCTACAAAGCATTGTAAGTTTTCTTTACCTCTAATTAAGTGATAAAAGAAATATTTACTGATTATTATAATTAAAATCAATATTTATAAAAATTATAAACATTACAAATTAATTTGAACAAAACAACAAAATCTACATCAGTAGCTTGTAAAATCACTTTAATCATGTACAGGGTTGGGGAATTACATCATTTTACTCACCACTGGCGAGTGGATTTTTTGACAAGGCGAGTGAATCTTTAAGAAGTCTTTTAAAAACGGCAGGTTATAGAAGATATGTTTTTTACTTGTTTGCTATATTTTGCAACTCTCCAAATTACTATAATGTAAATATGGTACTAAGCTCTATCCTACACTAAACTTTCCTGTTTTATATATTTCTTAATATTATTGGAAAAAAAAAATAAAGCTATGAAAATGTATTGTAGTAGTAATGAATTATTTTTGCAGTTGCGTAAATTCTGTCATAACAGTTTTTAACCGTACGTTGTACCTTGCTGGCTGGTAAGATTTTCTTAAAATTTTCCACCCCTGATCAAGTAAATTTCTTACATGTGTATATGTTGTGGATATTTTAGATAAAAAATAAAATAAATCACATAATTGGCTGTGTGATGTAATACACAAAAACTAAGTATAATAATAGTAAATATTCTATGTACAATCCACATTAGTTTCACAAAATAATAAATATTGGTATTATTATTATTGATATTTATTACTTTAATAACACCCTTAAAAAAAAAATAGCTGCCTCTATAATTCTTACTTGTTAATTAATTTGCACAGAAGTTCAAAAATAATATGCATCTCTTACAACCCTGTTGAAGTTCTTCCTGTATTTTTAGCATTTTGATAACTTCCTTTTTTTTTCATTTATGCATTCTTTTACAATAGCTATTTGAACAGATGTAATCATTCTTACATATCCCTTTAGTTTTTTGTTACATATTTATTTGTAAAAGTATAATAAAAAATAAAATAATAATTACTTTTTTGTTCAATTTGACAATTTTTACCATTTTGCTAATTTTATATCATAGAGTAGAATGAACGGTTTGATTACACAAACAAAATTGTGAAGACATGTAAGTTATAGAAGACCTAATTCAGCACATATTTTTTATGAAATGTTTTTTGAATACTTTATAATAAAGATGTTAAATTAAAAAAAAAATAGGGAAGTAAACATATTTGTTTATATATTTTTATTTGTTATTCAGCAATTTAAGTACATTTAGAAGCAGTAAGAAATTGTGTTAAATTTGGATTTTTAATAATTTTCCTCATCATTTAAAAAAAATGATAGAATCTGCGATTTTAATAAAGGATTTTTTGTTAAAAAAGTCATTTGATTAAAATCACAATCTAAATCACTGATTAAAATTGGTGACATCCTGAAACATATATGGTTGAAGGGAGAGGGAGGCAAGGGTAAGTGTATAAAAATGTGGGTACTTTTCCACTATAAGGGCTTTGGATTTTTTTTTAAAGCTTGGTGTAATTCAGGCATCAGAAACTGAGATTTGTTGCCAAATGATACAATCAGCTATAAAAACAAACCTAATGAATTTTTATGCTGGTTTATACATATATTATCGTTTTTTTATGTACAATTCACTTCTGTTTGTAAATAAAAATAGATAAATAGCTTCTTTATTCAATAAAAAGTTAAAATTTCAGTGCAAATTTACCTTGTATAATAATTAAAATTCATAAAGATACAACTAAATGTAAATATATTGCTTGAAGGTGCATAAAAACATATATAAAACATTTAAAAGTACATTAACCCTTCTTTGCATGAGTTTTTCTTTTACAATTGTGTTTTTTATGCATATATTAAATATTAGACACCAGAAATTTTAAGATAGATTTTTAACTTTGTTCAGCAACATAGTTCACGGGAAATTTACTGGATTAATATTTCTATATAAATATAGTGGTGGCCAAGAAGTTGATTTATTTATTAAAAGTTAAATAAAAAGTGATGGAAATTTACATCACTATGCAGTTAAGGGTTAAAGTCCTTTTAAAAATTCAAAACATTTTCAACCGAACTACTCGGTCATCATCAGTGAAAAACTAATAGTTAAGTTGAGTTGTTGTCTCTTCGCGTTATTTTCTAGGTTGCCCAGAACAAACCATTTTACTTTAAGGGTGTGGAATATAAGGTGGGATGGTAAAGGTCATTCAATATTTCAAAAATAAGTACAGGTTGCCTCAGGTTTGTGTGTATTTTACAGGTTATAAGGCAGTCTGGAATGAATTAATACAGGATTGATTAACCTGTACTTATTTTTGAAATATTGAATGACATTTCCCATTCCACCTTATATTCCACACCTTTGAAGTAAAATGGTTTGCTCCGGGCAAGCTAGAAAAAAAAAAAAAAAAAACACAAATAGACAACAACTCAACTCAACAATTAGTTTTTCACTGACGATGACCGAGTAGTTCGGTTGAAAACGTTTTGAATTTTTAAAAGGACTTTAATGTGCTTTTAAATGTTTTATGTGTATTTTTATGCACCTTCAAGCAATATATTTACATTTAGTTGTATCTTTATGAATTTTAATTAGCTTCTTTATATTAAATAAATTGTATAAATATTAAAAAAATTGCTTGTGTCAGCAGTAGTTGTATAACAGTGAATAGGTGCCAAAAAATATATAGCCAAATTTCCTTCTCTTGCCAAGGCCATTTTCCCTAATTCGCCCAAGCCCCTATACAGGAAAAGTACCAAAATAGGTAATTTTTTTTAAAAAATCACTCTTGTTTAACTCTTGGAATGTGTCTTAAATGCACTATGATAATAAAGATATAGAATATGCACTATATGTGCCTCTGTATTACTGAACATACAATAAACATATAATAAAAAGAATTCACAGCTTTATTTGTCAATATACAATTTTCAAAAATACAGATAAATGTATGCTAGTAACATTTTATGACCAAATTCCACATGTCCTGTTAAACAAATGTTCCTATCAAAACTTCAGCAAATAAGAAAAATAAAACAATCACAAGAAAGAATGTATTTACCATAGTTGTCACATTTTCAATAAAAATATTTATTACACCTCTTTTGTAGAATCATCAAATTTTTCCAATAATCCTCTTTCTAATGCAAAAAATGGGATATTTTTGCATAATTTCATGAAAAAAATTAGTCAATAGGTACTGAAAAATATAACTGGCCACATAAATTCAAGTTTTGTGTAAGGCACACACAGTTAAGTCTCAATTTGCAGAAAATCCTTTTATCACATTTCTCAAAAGAAAGTGTAACAATCTACTCTTCAAAAAATCTTTTGGAGCACATTTGCCTTTCCTTAAACATGATTAAGAAGTGTACACAAATCATCATGTGCAGAATATTAACTTACATGAATGATTAATCATTCGTATGAGAAGAAAGGTGACTGGTCAGATGATCTCTTCGTGCAAATCTTTTAGAACAAATTTCACAAATAAATCGTTTTAAATCAGAGTGTGAGAGCATATGTTTCTTTAGATTACTACTTGAACAGAATCCTTTTGGGCAAACTTCACAAACATATGGTTTTTCATTAGTATGCCTGCGAACATGTACTTTAAGATCACTCCTTGCAGAAAATCCTTTCGAGCATATTTCACAAATAAATGGCTTTTCATTTCTATGCAAGCGAAAATGTGCATTTAGGCTTCCCTTTTGTGAAAATGTTTTAGAGCATACATCACAAGTGTATGGTTTTTCATTTGTATGTGTGCGAATATGTACCTTTAGATAATAATTCGTAGAAAATCCTTTACGGCATAGATCACAAATAAACGGTTTTTCATTTGTATGTGTGCGGATATGTATATTTAAATCAGCATTTCTAGAAAATCCTTTGAAACATATCTCACAAATAAATGGTTTTTCATTTGTATGTGTGTAAGTATGTAACTTCAGATCATTATTTCTAGAAAATCCTTTGAGGCACACATCACAAGTAAATGGTTTTTCATTTGTATGTGTCCTAAGATGTCTTTTAAGATGATCCTTTGTAAAAAAACCTTTTGAACATACATCACAAATGAATCGCCTTCCCTCTACATGCTTGCGAATGTGTCGCTTTAGATCACTACCTGTAGAAAATACTTTGGAGCAAGCATTACAAGTGAATGCCTTTCTTTCAGTATTTACAAGTTTCAATGGATCATCCATATTATGAAAATATTACAAAACAAAAAATCTTAAAGAAAAGCTATGAGTGTAGATAATCAGTTTCATAAGTCATACTTTAGCAAAAATCTTAAACAATACAAGAGTTCTTCCATATATTTTTTATTTACTATGTCTGTATACTTTTGTATGTCTGTAACAATGTAAATGTAGTTTTTAAGTTAAAGAATTTATTTATTTATTTAGTTAGTTAGAATATACTTAACAACCAAAACATGTTTTTCTTCTAACAATAAAAATATGAATGAGTAAAATTTTCTTCTGCAAATTTTTTTTTTCTCAAAGTTTTTTTTATGGATAAATGTATAAGTAGATCTATGTGTACATTAATTCTAAAAAAATCTTCAGATATTTCAGTAATACAGTTGCATTTATCTGGTCCGTTTTTAACCCTGAAATACAAAACCATTATTTAATAAATCAGTTTTTCAATTGTAATTATAAATTCATAATAATTTCATCTAAATTAAAAAAAAAAATTAAACATCACAAATATTACAAAAGATATTTCTACTTGTTTACATATCACTGTGGTTTTCAATCAATGTTACAAAGACATTTACTCAAGTTCTATCTAGATTATAGAGGCATACCGAGTACTCGCTATATACTCTGCCAAATTTTGACTAAGTACTCAGCCAGTACTAAGCAGTTGTAAAAATTTAATTTTTTTTACAGCATTATTGAACACAAAGGAATTTATAACTGATCTGCAAAAAGTTATTTGAATATAAATGTATAATATATGCAATAATTCATAAAAACTATTTACTTTGTACATAAAATTATGTCTACAAAATATACAAAAGTTAAGAAAAACTTTTAATGTAAAATTAATGCAAATTAGCGTAATTTATACAAAAAATATAAGTAGTTTAGGTAACTGTTGAAAAATTATAATTTTGGATAAAAAAGCAGTTTGTAGAAACAGTAAATACAATAAATGGTATTAAAAAATATTTTAATAAATACATTTGTTATATCAATAATTATGATACAAAAATACAATCATTTTACATTTTCAGGAGATAGGACATTTCTTTTATTATTGTAAATTTGCTCTGCCTCAGAAAAATGCAATCACTGTAAGCACTGCTCAGAGTTGAATATAAGAATGTTCTTGTCAGCTTGCACAAAATAAGAAAACTTCTATTATATTTTTTCATCATACAAATGTAAAGTTATTTTATTTAATAACTATCTAGCTAAGAAAGCCTCTATCTCTTTTTCTACTTTTTCTTCATATTCAATTTCGATGTTGCGTCATAATTATTCTACTATCTTTTTTTCTATTTTTTCTTCATATTTAATTTTCGATACTGTGTCACAATTATTCTACTGTACATTTGCAATCTCGTCAAAGTATTGCAAAAAAAAATAAACAAAAATTTTTCTGGTGCCTTCTCTTTTAGATTATCTACATTGACATCACTAAAAGTGTTTTCATACTGTTTTTATTATTTTAATTTGGACTATGTACCGCAGATTCATCTACATGCATCAATTATATAGCATTTTAAAAAAAAATTGCACATTTGTATTTTTTCCCGTGAAAAATGACAATCTAAATTGAAGATCAACAGCAGTTGCAATAAACTAATGAAAATGCTCTAGAATTTTGTTTTCACTAGTATCCTGCTGATTTTCATTTGACTTGTTTTCACTTTTCACAAATGTGAATCTTTTCTCCAACACACTTTTTGAATCTCCCTTTCATAGTATTGCAACCAAAGTGATTGGTTCTTTCTTTTTCCAAAAAATGTAGCAATGTTTTAAATGATGATACTACTTTCATTATGATCATTTTTTGAAAAAAATTAATTCTTTAGATTGAAAAAAAAAAGGGATTACATGTTCAAGATATAAATTTAGTGTTGACTCTAAGTCATTTTAGCAGGGCGCAGCGCCCGGCATTCCTTTTTATTTCTTTTATGCGCCCGGCGTCCCTTTTTATTTCTTTTATGCGCCCGGCGGCCCTTTTTAATACTTCCTATGCATCCCGTGGCTTTTAAGAGAGTTTCACAGCACCCAATTGCTTTTCTTTATAATCAAATTCCGCCATTTTCTTTCCTTCTATCAGCATTTGCACGAAAGCAAGTGTATGTTTTTCTGCCCGTTCCCATTTTCAGCAATGTGTTAACGAGAATTTCGAGCATGGAATGTGAACTAATCGGGAATTGGATCGGATTCGGATTTTTTTCCGGCAAATTTACTTCAACTCTTCAGATTTTGAGTGAACACTCTAGGGAAAATATCGCAAATTCTATTAGGGGACTCTAGACAAACCAGTTCAAAATCTTTTTTGTGAACAAGGTACAAGTGTGCCTTTTTTGAAAAAATGTGTATTTTTTTTAGAATAGTGTTCCCTTTTTGAAAAATTTCCGCCCGGCGGCCCTTTTTTTCTAAGGTCAACACTAAAATTTATATATATATCTATATACACAGACACATGGCAGTGTTACTTTTAAGCTCACTCCATGTGCACATTGGTGGTTCTTCCTTACACACTACTTGATACTTGGACAAACTCTGTACACCACTACAATACAATGTCTTTAAATTCACAATTCTCCAAAAATTAAATGGTTTGCTAATCAGCATTTTTTTAAATTACAACAAAACACACACACACACACACACACATACACAAAACAGCTAAAAATTTTAAAAATTGTAGAAGACAAAATTTACTATATTAGGCTAGGAATTTGACACTGAATTCCTATTATGAATGTCAAAAAATCACTGTAGAATGCAAAAAAATATTTAAAAAATTCTGAATGAACTTTATTAAAAAGAAGACAACATTTACTATATTGGGATAACATTAAAACTGGATTCATTTTACTAATGTGAGAAAATCACCTCAAAATGCAAAAGACAACTCTGCTAAAAATTAAAAAAACGCGAAGTACAAAATTTACTATAGTGGGCTAAGAACATCATAACCAGAATTCTTTCAAGAATGACAAAAAATCTCAGTGGAACGCAAAAACCACTAAAAATTGCTTTAAAAATCATTAAAAATTCAAAAATCGCAGAGAACAAAATTTACTATATTAGGCTAAAAGATTGAGAGCTATTTTTACAAATGTTAAAAAAATCACAGAGGAATGTGAAAAAATTTCTAAAAATCACAAAAAAAAAAAAAATCAAAAAATTGTTGTACGATTTTTGAATAAACTTTATTGAAAAAAGATCAACATTTACCATATTGCGCTAAAAGATTAAAAATGGATTTCTTTTACTAATGTCGAAAAATCGTCGCAAAACGCAAAAAAAAAAAAAAAGGCTAAAAATTCAAAAATAGCAGTGGACAAAATTTACTATTGTGGGTAATTTGTAATCAGCATTTTTTCATGAATGACAAAAAATCTTAGCAAAACATGAAAAAAGGCTAAAAATTACATTTAAAATCGTTAAAAATTTAAAAATAGCAGAGGACACGATTTACAATACTAGACTAAAAGCTTGAAACTGAATTCTTTTTACAAATGTTAAAAAAATCTACTAAAAAAATTTACTAAAATATTGAAACAAGATTTCTTTTACTAATATGGAAAAATCACCGCAAAATAATAATAAAAAAAGTAAGTTCAAATATTTGAAATTTAATTTTTTTTAGTGAATGACATCATTAATAAAATATATTTTTGAGTATTTGACATCTAAAATTCACTTACTTTTTGTTAAGGGTCCTCTCCCCTCACACAAAAACACCCGCTTGTTAATGTTAATCCTATGGGACAGTTATTTTTTAATATCTCGTTTGCATTTCAATATTTTAAAATGATTTTTTTTTTCATTGGATAGCTAAATCAATCTCTACAGAAACATAGCTGTGATTAATCTCTACAGAGCTTCCTTTTCACTTTTTGTGAGGATACTTTTACTTTTGAAACTGGTTCTGAAAGTAAAAGTATCTTTGTAAAAAAAAAATTCCGCAAAGAAAATCAAAAAAGTCAAAACTGTAAAATCTTTTATTATAAGCCCCCCCCCCCACACTTTTAAGTAATTTTATGTTTCTTTTCCATTCCCAAATATATACTCCCCCCCCCCCCCCAAAAAAAAAAAAAGTGCAAAAAATTATTTAAAAAAACCCAAGAGAGAATTTTCCATCTTTTGACTTTTTGGTGGATTTTTCATTTATGTTTTTATATTATCTCAAAGGAACACCATGAAATGTCCTCTTCACTTCTCTGCCACCCCCGCCCCTCCCAACCACAAAAACTTAAAAATCTTGAGAATCTTAAATTTTTCTGTCCTATTTGTTGTTTGCTAGTAACAAGAAGTAAAAAATCACTCATCTAAAATCTTAAATCCCTTTGGAATTTTTGCTCTGTCCTTACCCTCCCCCCATCAATAAGCAGGAATTTTCAAATATTTTCCTCTTTTTTGCAGTTTGGCTGTTTCACCCTTGAATCACATGTATACTTTATGTTTAAAATAAATATCTTCTCTAAAATTAACTCCCCCCCCCCCCAATTAAACAAAATATCTGGGATGAGAATAGCAAAACTAGAAAAAGAAAAAAAATCTTTCCCTCACCTCCATGTCTAGAAATTCACCCCTTTTTCTGGGGATGGGGAATGGAAATTTAAGGGGAGAGATATTTAACTATTGTTGCTACAAATTAACAATAAAGCTTAAAATCTTTAAAAAAAAAAGTTTTAAAGAGTTTAAGATTTGTGTGCTGAAAGGGAGGGGGGAGGGGGAAGCTGAATTTTTATGGGTGATGGAATATTGTTACAAAAAAGTAATTAATAGAGAAAAAAACAAAATTAAGATTTTAAACTGTGTGTGCTGGGGCGAAAAAAGAGGATTTTTTTCGGGGGTGAGGAAAGGAAAAATAATTTAGTTGGTTATTTAAATTTTATTGCAACAAAATCACAAATAAAGCAGAAAAAAAATAAAGATTTCTAAAAATTTTAACTTCATGAGATGAGGGTTGGGGGCAGGCAGAGAAAAGTAGAGAATTTGGGAGGAGGGGATAATTTAGGTGATAGATTATTTATTTAATGTTACTATACAGTAGTAAACAGGTCAGAAAAGAAATTTAAAATTAAAGAGTTATAAAGATTAAACTATGCATGTGTGGCACTAGCAGGCAGGGGGGGGGGGGGGGGCAAAGGAGGAAGGAGTCATTTCGGGGCTGAGAATTTTGATAATTGACTATTTATTGTTACAATAAAATAACAAAAAAGATTTTACATTTTGTGTGTTGCAGGGAGAGGGGATTTTAGGGTTGGATTTAGATTTTTGTTTTATTATTAAGCAGAAAATCTATCAAAATACGGAAGATTTTCACCCCCTGTATTTACTGTTTTTATTTCTAAATTAACGATAAAAACGAGTTTTTAAATGATTTTCTTTAAAATCTTGATTATAAGCCCCTCTTCCCAAATTTAACTGTGTTTGCTTTTGGAAAAAAAAAAAAAAGAAGAGGGGGCAAGACTTGCATTTGGAATTTTACGGTAAGCTCAAGATTTTTGATGTAGTGCAGTAAAAACAAGTTGGAAATTATACGTCAAATGTGACAAACGAGGTGCGTTCGTACTACAGCTAGTTATATAAATATTCAGATCTTGATGATTTTTAATTCTGTGAAATGAATTATATCGTCTGCAGATTAATTTCTGTAATAAAATAAGTATCTGGATCGCTTGACGATTCAACCTCGGAAGCTCCTATAACAAAAAAGCACCGATTTTTTAAAAAATAATTCAAATTTCTTAATAAATATTTTTATTAATATCTTCTAAAGTTTTGATTCGATTTTCATAAAATTTAAAATGTCTTGACAAAATTCTGCAAAGATTATATATATTAAATTTCAAATCATTTGGTTGAGTAGTTTTTGCATTGTTATATGCGGACAGACAGTTGGACGGACCAGACAACGACTATAGGTCCTATGTATTTATATAATTACAAACGCATCTAAAAAAGGAATAGTATAGTGCATTTGAATCATATTAAAATAATAAATTACCACAGCCCTTTAGTGTATCTTAAAAAATCGGTGTCATGATCTGTACCATGTAGTAAAATAGCAACAGTAGACACTAGTGCTATAGTGATTTAATAGGCACATTTGGCATTGTCTATGGGCACAATTAAAATATGTCAATGATCTTTCAAGACACTGTAAGTAAAGGATATTTGTACTTGAACAGTGTTTATTTTTTCATTTATAAAACTAAATATACAAGTGAATATTTCTTTTAGAAAAATGATATCATAGGAGTTTTCTTTTATCAAATTGAAGTTTTGAGTTGTATATAATAATGTGTAAATGCAACATGTAAATAACAGTTTGTATCAATAGAGAATAAAGTGTTTGTGATCAGGAGTTGTAATTTTTTTGACTGAGTGAAAATGTGTCCAGACCAGGATTTGTACCAGGGACCGTTGGCTTAAGCTGCCAATGCTCTACCAACTGAGCTATTCTGAACAAATCTGATAGGCACAATTCACTCAGATAACCTTTTGATAAGGGCATCTTATTTGTTATCTGAAACAGCTCAACAGAATAAATCACAGGTAATGGAACTCCAAGTAAATGTTGGATATGTAATTTTCACTTAGTTAGAAAAATTACAACTCATGATTTATTTAACAATTAAAGTAATTTTGTTAAAATTAATCAAGTGTAATTGCATATCCAGTGCTTGCTTGTAGTTCCATTACCTGTGATTTATTCTGTTGAGCTGTTTCAGATAACAGACCAGATGTCCTATTAAAAGGTTATTTGAGTGAAATGTACCTGTCAGATTTGTTCAGGATAGCTCAGCAGGCAGAGCATTGATAGCTTAAGCAAAAGTTCAAAGCCTGGTTCAAATTTTAGTCTAGACACTGTCACTCATATGGAAAAATTACAACTCATGTTTTATTTACAAATTAGAATAACTGTGTTAAAATTAATCAAATGTATGTGAGATCAATTTTGAGTATGCTCTGCTGAATTTTTCTGGCAGTTGGTGAATATACTCAGACTTCAGTAAATACAAACAATAATAAATAATAATAAACTTGATTCAAGCGATAACTTGTTGAGATTAATCTGATACCCAAGAGATTATAAAAAATTTTTTAAAGAAAAAACATTCACAAAATAATAAAAGAAAAGAAATTAAAATTACCTTTCACCTACTTTTTAAAAATTAGTTGTTGCCATACATTGAAGTATCTTTATTAGCTGTCAGGATAACTTTTCACATATTTATTTTTTGATAAGGCCAGAACATATCTTTGATAAGCTCTATCACTAAAGAGAAAGATTTGAAGACATCAATAACAATTAAAAGTACAAGATGGAAGTTCATGTCTTTACAGGAAACATAAATTAACTGGTGGGAGAACACAATTACACTGCATTTAAAAACTAGAAGGATACATAGAAAATAATTGGTTACACACACTACTATTCCATGTCATAAAATTTTTTTTTATTTATCTAGTCTAAAGTTTGAAGAATAATTCAAAATGTATCAAGTTTAAATATTGAAAAATTAGAGACTGCAATCCTTCCAAAGTAGTATTCCATAATTCCCTGCTTTTTCAATTTCACAAGAATCCTGCAATCAGATACCATGATTTTCGACTGTAGGATCAGGATGGATCGCACTAAATGTTCAGTTAATGAAAAACAAAATTTAAATAATTTACGCTTTATTGAGAATTATGATCTAACAAATATTTTATATACAAAAAAATTAATACCATAAAATTCCAAAAATAACTCCCCACCCGAATTTAAGCCTCCTCCCCAATTTTCACTTTTCAAAAAAAGTTCGTTTGTAAGTCCCCCTACCAAAAATCTTTGGTTGGAATGTGTTTTCACCCACACCTTGACAATGAAATTTTTGACAATGTCAATAAGTGTGCCAAGGCTTAGTTTCTTTGTTTTCATGCTTCCTAGCATTCTTGTTTTGTTATGTCATGTATGTTTATTAAAGTTTAAAGTTAAAACATGATAACTTAATTCAGTTTTATTTACATGACATACATTGTGTTTTTACCATCCCCAAGTTTACAGTAAAGTACATCGAAGAGCCAATTCATGCTGGCTTTCCGATAAACACGTGATTCGTTCACACTTTAGTGCTGTGATTGGTGAATCACTGTTAGTCACTGTTCACAGCAGTCACTTGTAAGCTTTGACGTCAACATCCGTGAACCAATGGCATTTTGCATATGATTTTTGCTGTCAGGTATAGCAATACATGATATATAGATTCATGGAACAGACTTAAATGATGGAATGAGTTGATTTTGACAGTATTTACTGAAAGAAAGACTTTGTCTTTACCAAAAAATAGAAAAGGACTTTCGATTAAAGTTTAAGAATAAGAACACCTGTCAATTTCATGTTTCCAAACAAAAATGAATTAAAAAATGTGTCACAAAGTTGCTAGTTTGGATTTCAGAACAATCTTAATAGACATTAATGATAAGATTTAGTATTGAGGAAATTTTAAAGAAAATTTTGTTTATAAGCCCCCTCAACACTTTTATCACTATTTCATGTTGTCAAAGGGGGAGGGGTGAGGCTTATTTTCAAAATTTTATGGTAATTAAAGTTCGTAAATATGTTTATTTTGTTTCGAAGGGAAAAAAAACCCTTACAATTTTTAAATTAATCATACTTCATTATTTGTGACTGATTAAAATTCTTAAAAATGTAAATCTTTGTAAAAATAATTTTTGTAATTTCTATAAAGTAAAATCGACTTACTATCTAAAAATGTAAAGCCAGAGTATAACTTTGTATGAATTTCTACCAGAACTGATTTCCAATTAAACATAAAGTTATAGACAAAGGCTTTATAATAGACATAAACAAAATTCCAGTTCATGTGGCATCTCCGATATAATTCACCGAAAAAAAGTAAACCAAAGTTTAGGGTTTAATCCTGTTTATGACATCTTTCAGTAAAATTTCTCTGTGGAAAACAAATTTGTAGCTGTAGATACAACTTTGTTTTGCCATGGAAAACTTGATATTTTACATGGAGAGGCTTTAACTTAACCCTTTGAGTATCTGAGGGCTTTCTTGCAGTTTTATAAAAATGTTCATAAATCTAATATTAATTTAAATTTTCTTCCCCTGATTGTTTCTAAAAATACACTTCATATCTCTTTATTTTACACATCTTAAAATATAATTCTATTAAAATATTTTTGTCTAGAGCTGATTTAATTTGTTTTTTAGAAACAAAAAATACAGGCAAAATGCTTAGAGGATTAAGGGGCCGTGTTGACTTTTTACAAAAATGTGTTTAAGAAGAAATAGACAAAGGCGTTATAATAGGCATAAACAAAGTACCAGTTCATATGCCGTCTCAGATATAATTCACCGAAAAAAAGTAAACCAAAGTTTAGGGTTTAATCCTGTTTATAACATCTTTCAGTAAAATTTCTCTGTAAAAAACAAATTTGTACCTGTAGATACAACTTTGTTTTGCCATGAAAAACTTGATATTTTACATGAAGAGGCTTTAAGGGGCCGCATCAATAAAACTCCTCAATCGCAAAATTACATGTTAGCCTATGGGGAAACTTAAAAGTGTGATTACTCATTACTTAATATAATTATTAAAATATGATTTTCATCATCAGAAAGTAGACCACAGGATGCCAATGATGTGCTTTTTAAAAATTTGTTTCCATAAAATTTTTTAGGTATTTTTAAGAAAATAAAATTTCAGATTTTTTAAATACTTAAAATTTAAGGAATCAATTTTTGAAAATGCACATCATCGGCATCTGATGTCAACTTTCTTATGGTGAATCATGTTTTAATCATTATATTTAGGTAATAAGTAATCACACTTTTAAGCTTTCTCATTGGTTAACATTGGATTTCTTGTTCAGGAAGTTTCAGTGAAGTCCCCCAAGGTCTGATTTAACTACTGCTCTTTGGGTGAAAATAAAAAAAGCTACCATACTTATTTAATTTGTATTTTAACTTATATTAGTCATCTAAAAAATAATCTGAGCAAGATTTAAAAATACTGATGATGCATTTTTGTTATAAAAAATAATGATATGGCAAAGAAATAAAGATAATATGCAGAGTTTTTTTTTTTTTTAAATGACAACATATACACAAATTATGAAACTGAAGAAATTGTGAAACTTTTAACCCGACAGAAGGCACGTACCCAGCACTGACATTGGAGATCGTGCGGCGTGACTGGGTCACCCCAATCGGTTTTATACAAATATTGTGCTATAAACAAGAAAAATATCATTTGATTTTAACAATAATTTCATTAAATCATTAAGAAAGCATACTTCTTTAGTTAAAAAAACTTTTGTAACGTTTAAGAAAACTTTATAATCAAACTAATTACATACCTTTATCAGGAGTTTTAAATCTACATGCATTTCAGGTAAACATAAAAAGAATGATTTTTACAGGTAAAATTATCATACTTTATGCAAGATATTGTAGTTTTATTGTCTTTAAATCTGTTTAGTTCTGTTATATTGCGTGCGATAATTTTTACTCCTGCTAAATGACTTATTATATTTTAAGATCACGTTTTCACTTATTGATTTATTTTTCTCTTTTTCCAAAACTGTTTTATTTTTGCTAACAAAAATGCTTTCTTCTGAATCAGAATTTTCGTAATCTTTATCCTTTTGCTTAAACCCACTTTCGCTGTTGTGAGAACTGTATATTTCCTCATCAGGTTCATTTTCACCAGCTTGATCAATTTCTTCTTCAGAAGACTCAACTTCATCTAATAAATTTCTCAAAAGTTCCATTTATTTCTAATAGTCTGTAAGTTTACGTTTGCACGCCATTATTTATTAAATAATTCAACGCAAAAAACAACAAACATTTCAGAACAGAAAACTACGCTGCTTAGAATGTGAAATTTCGAAGCAATAATGGTCACTTGGGGAGACAGAGTCGCCCCTTTTTTACATGGATTCCAAAAAACGATTGTTTCACGTGCAGAAAGGAAAGGAATGTAAAAGTAACATTACACCTAGCAAGGGGAGAGTCAGACAGGAGGATACTGATAGGATGATTGATTACAGATAAACATTTTTCTCGGGACTGATGTTTTTCTAAGACTGGGGTGACTCTGTGCCCTGCGCGATCTCTCTCAGGTTAAATGTTGCAAACAAAGTTATCAATGCAAATCTGGTCATGCATAGGAAAATAAAAAAGTATCACATACCAACCTTACAAGAAAGAAAGGATATGAAATTTTAACATAATGTTAAAAAATAAAATGACAAGATATGAAAGTTGTGGAATAAAAACCCTTTTTGTCTATTTATGTATAATTACATCATTTCTAGTGTAGAAGCCAAAGAACTTTCTTTATTTAGGGCTATAATTATATACATATATATTGACTAAAAAAATTAGATTTATTTTATAGAATTTACAGAAATTGCATAAAATCACTTTAAAATGCCATATTTTACAACTGAATTTAAAATAAAAGAACACCTTGTGACATTCCATGAGAACCCACAGTATTCAATGGGAATCTCAAAGTATTGAAAATTCTGTAGGATGCAATCTCTAAAATCCTCTTAGTCACAATAAAAATAATGTGAAAAAAGAAATTGGAAGATGTATCAAGAAATAAAATTATGACACTACTTTATTTTAAGTAATGTCCCAATTTCAACATGTAACATCATAATATACAAAACACAATCATCACATCTTTTAAGTAATCATTTACTACTGAAGAAAGACACTGTTTTTAACAAATTTGTTGACTTATCAGTAAAGCATATATTATATTAGCAAATGAATACAGCATTTAATTGTTTCACCAAAACGTCAAAAGTATTTCATTATTTAACAATAGCTAATACAATCCAACCTTGGGTAAAGATTCAACCCTGTTTTTGCGCCGCATTTTATAATTCTCATTAGATTTCAAACACAATTTTACCCGGTTTATAGAAGGTTGTCACTCAAACATGGAAAAAATAATTCTCCGTATTTTCACTGCACGTACAAGCATAGTTCTTTAATCTGTACATGTTGGGACCAAAGGTTGTGCAGATTATAGAATATTGCAGATTATGGAATATTATCGATTATGTGTCATTTTTTTAAAATTTCTGGACAACAGTTTAATTCCATTTTCAGTATGACATGAAGAGTTAAATATGAAATCAAATAACTAATTTAATATCCTATCTCAAAAAATGTAATTTTAAATTATTTTATTAAAAAATTGATAGATACATATATTTAAAGAATAATTACATTGATAATTTGATATATAAGAACTAAGATTTTTTTTTCCAAGAGCATTTTCAGCAAGAAGTATAGCAAAAATGCTTAAAAAGAATAAATTATGCACAAAAAAAAAATAATAATAACCAATACAAAAATAAAATAAGTACAGAAAATTATAATAATGGGAAAGTAAAATAATTTCATAACAGATACTGATGAGCAGAATGATTAACAACAGCAAAAGGAACTGTTCAATAAACTGTGATGAAGGATGAAAAATAACATCTTGGAATAATGAATAATATTTATAAAGTTTTTTGTATAGCAAAAATAGAGTCAAGTGTTGTTTGTTTTAAAACTTTAAATTTTTCTTTAGAAAGTTGTTCTTGCATTCTATGAACAGTCATTAATTCTTGTTGAGAAATGCACCTCTGTTGCTCTAAAAAGTTCAAGTATTGTCTACCCAAAGCTAGTCCCTGATCAATTGAAATTTTTTCTGCATTTTTAGGATCCGATTCAGTTTCAGAATCAGTTGGATGTAAAACACTAGAGATTATTTCAGTATCTGTTACATGTTCAGTAATTGATGCTTTATCATCTGCTGTCAGCAGATTCACTATGAAATCTTCTGTTACAGATGTAGAGACATTACTTCCGATTTTTTGCACATACTGTAGAAGTTCTGCAGTTTTTGTCTTGACACGTGAGGGCTTAAACCTACGACATTCTTCATTGTCACATGGAATATCAATAAACCAAGATTCAGTCCATATATTATGCCATACATTTACCAGACGCGACAAGCACACAAAATGATATGTTTTCATTGGTTATTTACTCTCCTGGACTTACTAAAATAGCGATGACAGAAAAACAGTAAAACATGTGCATGTGTTCAGAATGTCCTGTTAGCCTACATGTGTTCTGTAATGCAGTTTGGTTTTTACTGGTATATAAGAAAATATATGTAGATTATAAAATAATTAGATATTTTATGAACTTTTACTGCTTTTTTTATTTCTTTTAAAAAATCATTTTTTGGATCAATAATTTGTAAATTTGTTTAACTGTTTACATTTGTTAAGCAACGCGAATTATAGAAAATTGTGGATTACGGGTGCGTGGATGATCCTTGACTGTATAAGCATCTAGAAATTTCTTGCATGAAAAAACAAGAGAAATTTAAAAATCCTTATATTTTCAAAGTTTCAAGGAAAATTTAAAAATTTCTCCTGTTTTCCAGATGACATGGCAACTTTGTTACAGGATCATGTTTCCTATATATATTTATACCAAGTTTATATTATTCCCTAGGAGGATCCTATAGTGAAGTCTGACTATAAATATAACAACATGAAATCCTTCAACCTCTTTTTTTTTTTTATCTTTAATGTTGAGCTGAGCAAGGGTAGAAGATTTAAAGGGAAGTCTTATCTTTTGGAAAGGGGTCATGACTCCTCCTCCAAATGAAGATATGTATAAAACAAATAATTATGAAAAAAAATTATATATAATATAGTTTCATCAAGAAATACGATTTATAAAGGCCACCCTCCCCATTCCCAGTATTTAATTCCAATCTTTTTTTCTTAAATGAGAATTTCTATATTGTCAATGGAACATACAAAATATCTGGATAAAAGTTACTTTTTGGGTCACTGGCATAATAGAACAATTGAAATTCTGCGAGACGGGGGAGGAGGCTTTCTCTCTGAATTCATATATCCCATTTGAATTAAGGGATCTGTCCTTGAGCAGGGGTTGTTTTATAAAAAAAAAAAGTGACATGTTATAATAAATGTAGATTCTAGAGTACATAAGAAAAAATATTAAATATATATCAAAGCTACAAAAAAGACTGATCCGAGCTGCTTTTCAGCCTACCTTGATCACATGGCTGTTTGACAATTGGTAGGAACCAGCCTACCTTATTAACAAGACAGTCAAGAGGGGTGGAAGTATCACAGCCTGTCTCTTTCGTTGGCTGTGATATATAATACAGTATAGAACCATTTATCTAGAATGGTTGGTGCCATGTGTATTCCGGAGAACTTGTTAGGCATTAAAGCAACATCTATTTGTAGAATATATCTGGCCATGGCATTGTTTTTTATTTTAAATTAATTGTTAGATTACACAGATTAAGAATGGGATCCAATCAAGATCAAAGATTTATTCAGAGTTTGAGAAAAGAGAAATTTATTGGAATACCTTGTTTCTGCATAACACTTCCCCAAGAGCATTTCTACATAAAAATTAAAATTCCCAATATCTAACTATATATTTTTCCATTTAAAATTCTAGATATTGACATTAAACTATACCATGCATGTGAGGAATGTATGAAACAATGAACATGTCAAACTAGCACAGTGTTACTTTTTTACTGGAGAAATTCTGAAATCATTCAATTGGAAATATCATTCTGGTTAACTGGATTCCGAATAAACGGTTCCATATTGTATATATATTATGAACTTGTACGCTTACATTTATACACTTCACTCAAATGTTCAGTGTTGTTGGTGCTTTAAAAACTCCTGAACAGTAACATCAGTTTCATTTAATACGCAGCTATAAAAAAAACTCCAAAGGTTGATGGCACAAACATAATCCAAATGACATCAGACCTATGCATAGATATAAGATTAAATTAATATCATGCATATATTTTTTTTAATTCATAGTAAAGTATTCCAAATTGTTTAATTTTCCATAAACTTATGAACAGAAAACATACCAGCATTGAATGACAACTTTTTACAACATAGTAAAATATCAAAAAAAAAAAAAAATTACTATGTAAGCAAAATGTAATGAACAAAACAGATCAAATGACAATTAATTTTGTTAATTACTGAATTCTCTTGTAAAAGAAGACTTTCTTAAGACATTTCTTTTCTTTTACTAAGAAAGACTTTTTACTGGCAAACTAAATATTTGTCATAAGCAAAAAAAGAGAAAAAGTTTTCATAACCATCTTGTATTAAAAGAATTAGACGGAATCAACCAGTTTTTTAAATAAATAAATTCTCCAACTACCTACACAGGTTTATGTAAGAAAAAGAAACAAGGTGTCATTTCTAGATCCTTACCAAAATTTTAAGATTAGTGCTAAAAGAAGGAGAGTTATTTTTAGTAATATTCTTAAAAGTATTGTATGACTCATGCATAAACCCTCATACAGTTTTTAACCCTTTCCGGCACAGTGGTCCCACTCCGGCACACCTGATTTTAATTCCAAACTTGCATATGAGACCAAGAATATTTTAATAAAATTTTGTTTCTATAATGAAAGCTTAAGATAAGGAGTTCATATTTTCTAAAAAAGTCGTTTGTAAATTCCGGTGTCAGTCAGAAATTTCTCATTTTACGAACAGACTTTGTCTGTGCCGGAAAGGGTTAACTTGTAGATAAAACTGTCTCAGTTTTCTCTTTTTTAATCAATTTCAAAGACAGGAGATTATACAAGTTGACAATTTCATTCATTATTTTCTTTTTAATAATAAAACAATTTTTTGTTCACATATAACACTTATTTTCATTGTTAGTCTGTGTAAATTTTATTAGAACCAAAAAATAACATGTTTATTTTAGACATCAAGACTAATTTTTATAGAAATAGTTTTGGATATATTGTTAGGACACATAATAGTTATATATATATAATAAAGTTATATAATAGTCAATTATATATATAATAAAACTTTTTGTTAATAATAACTATTAAATCTTATTAAAATCGACAATATATATATGAATCAATAATTATAATGCAATATAAAAATGTATAGCGAAGAATGCAAAATTCGCAAATTGAAAAGTAAATTAAAGTATGCAGAGAAAAAAATACCACGAACAGAATGTGAAAATATTACAAGAAGCAAATGGAAACAAATATTATGAAACACTTTATCAAGGGCAATATTCCACAATATAAGTAAATCATAATTGATTTCTGTTTAAGCAAAAGTAAGTCATTAAGCATAATTTACTTTACTCAAATTGCTCGATCAACCACAATACAGCAGGTTAAAGAATTTGAAGTTATATATATATATACACACACACATTAAAATCAATTGTACTGTATGTAATTTTTATGGTAACAGCCAAAAATTCCAATATATTATCATCTAATACATCAAATAACTAAAAAATTTGAATGTTTTTGATACAGACCACAGAAACATCTTGGTTGAAAAAAGTAATTTTACCAAATGTTTTTGTTACAGGGACACTTAAAAAACTAACACTTCTCATTTGCAGCATTTGAAGAATTTGTTGTATTGTTATTATATAGAAAGTACACATTAATGGGTAAGACAAAAGGTTGCACACAGCAGAGAATTCAGAAATTTTCCTTTGGGAGTGATTTCTGAAGCTCTAAGGGGCATTATGGAGTTCTTGGGAATGGGGGGGGGGGAGGGGGATTTAGATGTTCCAGGGAGCAATGACTGTTTCTCCCAAGCCACCCCCTGAATTCATCACTGTCTGTAAGATTTGTATTTAACCCTGCAATAATAGTGAAATATGACAAGTTTTGGAAAACACGTGACTACTGATAACAGTCAACTCTGTGAAATCTGCACAGTTTGGGACCAAGAGTTTTGCAGATTACAGATCATGCCTTTGTTTTCTTTTTAAACTGAACTATACATTACTAATATTTATACAAAAAGAACAATATAAAAAGAAATAATATAACTTAAAAGTAATTTAATAATTCTAAGTATGTTGGAATTATTATAAAATTTAAATAATTTCATTGGCTGTTATTTAATTTTTTGAACATTTACTCAATGGGAATTTAAGTTTTGGCTCAAATCTGCATGTATATATATATATATATATATATTCTGTTTGAGTAGTCATTATCTCTTGTACTATGATAAAATTTCTTTGTTAGAAAAATCTACATATTTATATCCCAGTTTTTTAAAGGTGTATTTAGCAAAGAACCTTTCAAATAAGACTAAATCAGTTACTGATTTCTTCAGATACTTTTTAGTCAGCTGTTACATGAATGTATAGTTTAAAAATATAAATTACTCCTCCGATATTTACATTTAGTTGTTCCTTTTGCTTAAATAAAGTTATTATTTTAGTATACATCATACAAATCACATAAAACTTGTTAACTCACAATTAAGCATATAAAAATTGATAATTAAAAAAAAACACTATATGTAATTTCTTTAATGAGCTTAAATATGAAAGCATGATTTCCATTGTTTACATTTGAAAATGGATGGTGGATTATAGAGATTTACAGATTATACATTGGCAGATTTTACAGAGTCGACTGTATATAAATGGACATGGTGATCAGTACTCAAAATTCCAAGTTTAAATAATTTTTAATTTTTTTAAAGATGTAACTTAAGTTATTCTGTATTAAAAAAAAATAATTGTTCAAGATAAAAAGAAGCATGAGGCTTATGACATTGGCCTGTTAAAAAATGAGAAAAATTCTACAGTATTTATATTTCTTAGCTTAACAGTTTTTTTTTTTTTTCAAGCTATGAAATGTTAAGGTCCTAATTAAGAAATTCGCTAAAATAAAATGATGTCTTTAGTCTTGTCTCTAATGCGAGCAAACATTCAATGCATTCTAATGAGTAATCAATCTGTAGTGTTGCAAATTGAAGAATGAAATTTTTATCTCAAAAGTTTCCAAACCAACTAGAATCTTGTTATCTTAAGGCAGGGTTGGTTTTTGAATTATGTCAAGAACTGGTTTTCAACATGACTGTGGTAAAAACTGTGTGTTTACCAGTGGTCACAAACCTAACATTTCCCCCCAGTGTATTGTATAGCAGAGAATAAATTTCTAAATTTCAATTTTGCTTGAAAGTATTTACAATTTTAATTATTAAAATTAAAATTTAACAAAGGAAAGATTATTTTTTAAATGAAAAAAAATATATAAAAATAGGAATGGTAAAAGGAAACAATTTTCATTAAATTCTCACTTAGTATAAACTTTAACCATAACAATTAAGAATTGATGTCAAATATAAAAAAAGGTTATCCCAATTAGTAACAAATTAAGTATTTCTGGTAAGTTATCTTTTTCCTCATTTTAAAAGATATTTTGATTTAAATAGCTATAGCATCTAGGAATCAGCTATTAACATTATAAATTAAACCAGAAGGACCCATGTGAAGCTTTCGCACTGCAATCTTTGAAATTATTTCCCGGTACGTTTTAGCATGAATTTTTAATTAACTATTTTTTTTAATCCAACAACACGTTTTAACGAAATGTGAGTGTACTATGTCAGAAGCCTGTTCAAAAACTTTTCGAATGATACCTCATTTATCGTTGTATGTTTTGTATGTGCATAGAAAAAGGGATGTTGACAACATAAATAAGATATGTGATCTGGATTGTTTTTTCATAAATGAAATGAAAGCTTTTTTCAAATCAATGTTGCCACAAAAATAAAATACCGTATTATATGATGCTCAACAGTGATTATAAAAAATAAATAGTACAAAACAGGTAAAATGTGACTTTTCTCATGGGTTATTTTATATTTATGATTAAAAACCAAAATTAAAATTGAAACGTTTAGAAGAAATTAAATATTATTGATTGATTAAAGCAGTGGTATTTTACACGTGTCGTATAAAAGGTATGATTTGTTATATTAAATTGAATTGTAATTTAAGTATATTTCAATTTATTTTTCTTTGTCCCGTATTTTTCCCGAAGAAAAGGCCATCATCCTCTAATACAGTTAAAATACAATTGTTAATTTTTTTTCCCTCGTGCATGCCTTTTTCTATCTTCGATGAGATTTTATTGTTAGGAATAAATGAGATGATATTCTCGCTTGACTAATGTTGTTTGACGATATTTTTATCCTTAATTTATCTTTAGAAGTTTAAACCTGCATCTAAAAAATATTAGATATTTCTAAAAATTATTAGACTGCAGTGCGAAATCCTCGCACAGGTTCACTGATTAAATACATAACATTGTTAAAATTGGTAAATAATATAAAAAAAATAAATAAATAAAATATATTAAAGTATTGAACAAACCGGTGTGATATTATAAAAGAAAAAGAACTCTCTCTCTGTCTCTCTCTATATATATTTCACTGGCACCCGGCTAACTGAAAAGTACCATAAATAAACTACATACTTATAAAAAAATACGGGTTACTATAATTAGTTAATTGGCGTCATGCTTGGTGCAATTGTATTTGAGCTTCTCGTATAATACGCAAGTACCCATTTTTTTATTATTATCATAAAACACACTGAATGATTATTTTATCATAAAACGCACACAATGATCAATTTATTATAAAACATACAATATTTAATTTAATATAAAACACATGCAATCATCTCTACCGGGTTGCCATATGAAGCAAAATCTCGCCAAAATCGTCGTGTTGCGCAGGCATAAAATCATCCTTTTAGCACCAAAAATATATCCCGGTGTGTCTGCGGCATCTGTACCAATATTATTTATATACAATTTACTTCTGCTTGTACATTTCAATAAGGTACAGATGTCGCAGATGCACCGGGGTATCTGTTTGGTGCCAAAAGGGCGATTTTATGCCTAGGCAACCTGACGATTTTGGCGAGATTTTGATTCGTATGGCAACCTGGTAAAGCAGATTGCGTGTGTTTTATATTAAATTAAACATTGTATGTATGTTTTATAATATATTGATCATTGTGTGTGTTTTATGATAAAATAGTTTTTGTGAATAGGTTGCCGAAAAATGTGTTGGCAAATTTTCTTCTCTTGCCAATGTCATTTTCTTTATTTTGCCAACTTAATCATTAAATAAGTTAATGTACTATTACTCTGTTACAGTACGCATATACATAAACATGATAAATATAACAATAGATGATGCACGTATAAAAATTATAAAAACCCAATTAAAGGTTCGATATTTTTTTCAAAAAGCACGTGCGAGAAAAAAAATTAACAATCGTATTTTAACTGCATTAGAAGATGACGTCATGTGCTTATTCTTGAAAAACATGAAATAAATTGAATGAATTTCTAATATAATAAAGCATATCTTTTATTTTATTTCAATTTTGATTTTTAAAAATAAATATTAAATTAACCGGGTGGACAAATCATACTTTATCTTTTCTGTACTGTTTATTTCTTTTTATAATTATTGTTGAACATGATATAATGCGGTATTTTATTTCTGTGGCAAAACTAATTTGAGGAAAACCTTTCATTTCATTTACGAAAACAATGCCGATTTAATTTTTAATTAACAGCAATTTTTAATCAAAGAACATATTTTAACGAAATGTAAGTGTGCTATGTCAGAAGCCTGTTCAAAATCCTTTCATATGGTATCACATTCGTCGTTCTGTGTTTCGTATTTTCTGAGAAAAAGGGATGTTGACAGGAGAAATAATATATATGATTTACTTTAGAGATGAAAATGTAAGATTATATGGCATAAATTTAAGTATTGACAGCCCATTAAACAATTGAAAATATTATCACATATTTTGAAATGTCTTAGTATGTTATTACATTAATTCAAGTTATTATTTAGATAAGAAAAATTTTCATTTTCACTTTTTCAATACACATATTTATTTAAAAGTTTTTATGGACTTGATCTGAAGTAGAAGTTTCTTGATTTATAATTATAATTAATTATAAATTTTAGTTGCATTTAATTGCATAGTTGCTCAAGTCTCTTTGAAGGTTAATAAAATTCAATGTGAGTAAAATTAACACCTCTGCAGATGTCTTTTGCAAGAAAAAGGACACCTGACTGCCTGGCATGGTAGATCACAAGACATGACACTTTTGGTCTTTTTAGCTAAGAGATTCATTAAAAGGAATGTGAAGCAGCAAAAAGTTCACAATTTGGATGATTCAAAACTGTCCATATCAGCATTAGTTGATTTAATATCATCGAGCCAAATCCTATTAAACAGCATGCAATCGAATACAATTTGGATTTCTGCTTGAACTTCTCCATTGAACTTCTTTAACTTGCAAAGAAACTAGAGGAGCTGCCTCTTTAATGCAACTGAAATTTATAACTAATTATGTGCATTTATAGAATATTTTTGTTTGTTTTGATAATGGCTCAGATTGAGCTGAAACATATGTCAACAATCCAATAAAACATATTTTACTGTTTATAATCTTTTAATTTTACACTTTTTAGCAATTAAAAAAAAAGTATATAACATGTGATTTTTTTTCTTTTTTAAATATAAGCCATTACTTTTGGATCCATTTAGCATGGACACCCTGTATGTGTATATATATATATATATACAGTAGACTCCTTTAAATCTGTGACCCTAAAATCCACAAATGTCTAAAATTTGCACATCATTTCAGATGCAAACAATGAAACTTACAGTTAAGATGCAGGTGAAATATTTAAGTTTTTTTTTTTAAATTTTATATCATTCTGTACACATTTAAATATGTAATTCTGGTTAATATTATTGAACTCATGTTTTCTCATGAAGGAAGTATAAATTTATTTCTGAAAAAATTCAAGATAGATCTTTTTACCAAATACATTTATGTATTAATCAAGCTTTCTTGGTTATTAAGTATGGCTAAACATGAAATAGAACTTTGTTATTTTAAGATTTTGATGCGAATTATTAGTGTACCTTTATAAAGTGAGTTTCACTGAATAATACAAGAAAAAATTATCTCATCATCATGTATATTTAGTTAGGCATTATTATTTATTTATTTGACCTTTACGATTAATATTTTAAACATTTTTTAATTTTTTTTATTTAACTTTATTGTAAACAATCATTATAGTTTCAAATGCATTATTAAAATTTAAATTACTGTTTAAAAAATGTAAACAAAATAGTGACCAAAAATCTGAAGAAATCTAAAATCTGCACAATGTTGGGTTTTAAGCTTTGCTGATTTAAAGGAGTCTACTGTAATTTAATAACAATGGCAGTGTTCAGACTTTTAAATCTACCAGCTCCAAAATTGCAGACCAGGGGCCCTATTTTCAGTGCTGGTGAAGCAAAAAGGTCAGTGAAAAAATAATATCATAATGACACAGTTAAACAAATTATAAGTAAATAGGATACAAATGCAAGTATTATGATATAAAATGCAAGTTTACAATGTTATAGCAGCATTCTGCCATGATGAAATTAGGGTCCGAAATCTTCAAATGACATAATTTTGCAAAATGATGTGATTTACAATATTTGTCTTTTATTTTGCTTGTACTGAGATTAAGGCCCTAATCTTAAAATAAAAAAAGAAAATTGCCCAGTTAAACTGAGGGCATTGAGCTCACAGGCTATTCACTCTAATTATATATTATACTCTTATTTCAAAGAATTTGAAAAAAGCCCCTCGAAAAATAAAGAAATCGACAATATACGCCCCCCCCCCCCTTATAATTAACCAATGAACACCCAAAACTAATAAGGGAAGCACCTTATTACAATGAACATATATACAAAATGTGAAGCAAATCGGATAATTCTGCATGAAAAACACATTTATCTAAATTAAGGGCGGGTTAGCCCCTCGTTCCTCCCTTTATACTTAATCAATGAATGCCCAAAACTAATCAGGAAAGCGCCTTATCAAAATTAACCTATAAACAAAATTTGAAGAAAAACAGCTATTTCTATCAGAGTTATCGCGTTACGTACATACAGAACTGGCAGGCACATTAGCTCTCAGGCTTTGATAGCCTGAGAGCTAAAAAAGCAAAATGCTGCCACAGGAGAAAAATTTGTCATTTTTAAAGAAAACATTCATTTATAAAACTGAAACAAAACAAATAAAAAGCAACGGAAGAAGATTTCACATTTTTATTCATGCTTGTTTTCAAATTCAACTTGGCTGCTGCTTTCTGACAACATAAAGTGATTTTCTTTTGTAAATGCATAAAATTTTCTGAAGGAAAAAAAATAAAGTATTTTAAAATCAATATTTATAACTAAATATACATTTTAAAAGTCAGAACATTGTTTTAGAAAATGACTCTTTTAAGGCTGTTCTTGAATCCAAAGGAGCAACTTTCTGAATTCATTTTTCTTCAGAAACACAGGAAATTGACAAGAGTTCTTATTCACAAACCATATAATTGAATGGTGTTTTTTAATTTTTGGTATAGACAATTGGCAAGAGTTTTTATTCAGAAACTATGTAATTGGATGGTGGTTTTTTTTTTTAAATTTTTGGTAAAGACAGATCTTTTGGAAAATACTGTCAAAGTTAGTGTTTAACTGAATTTCGGGATGTGACAGAGTGAGAAAGGAAAAAAGCCTGTCATCACATGGCAACTATCGCTTATAAGACAATAAGTAAATTCATTTATCAAATAATGGAAAACACCATTCATTTCCAAATCACTTCAATAGTCAGGCCTGCAATTGCCATCTTTAGTGTTTAAAAATGAGCCTGTAAATGTGTTAAAAATTTTCGCATAGCAGAGCAGAAAAAATATTAAGAATTTTTTAAAAATATTTTTTCCTTAAGAAAGTCAGACAGGCCTTTTTTGGGAGGGAGGTGGGGGATATGTCTTTTTTGGAGGGAAAACATGGTACAGTTGAACCTCGAAAATCCTGACATCCAAATTCCGGAAATCTCTCAAATCCGGACATTTTTGCAATTTTAGTTTTATTAATTTTAAAAATAAGACTTAGCTGTAATTTCCATGTTTCTCATAGAATGGAGTTAAACCATTTTAACTGAACACTAAATAAATAAATATGGACATATTCTGGTATATTTTTATGCCACTTGACCAGGGCTTGACAAATGCGGTTGCCAGGTCGCCACTGGCTACCAAGTTTTTTGATCTGGCGACCAAGTTATTTAATCTTGCGGGATGATTTTTGTAAAACAAATTGACATAAGAAATGAGCACAAATGGCATTTTTCTCACCTCCACCCCTACTCTTGCGCGGCAAGCAGTGATCTTCCTCTTCTCTCATAGTTTTATTGGAAGAACTAAATTTAAAAGGCATTTTCCAACTCATGAACAGAAAACGCCATTCTTTTCAGCTATAGCCAGCTAGTATATGTCACGTGATTAGAATGTGGGGAGAGAGAGGATGCTCAATAAAACAGTAAGAAACAGTGTCAATTCAGCCTCTGTGGCATCTAAAATTGAATACAATGCTACAAAATGCTCGAGTTTTTTTGTAAGTTTCAAATCTGATTTTTGTGCTTATATAAGTTGTCAACATAATATAAGTGATTGTAAGTTTTATAAGTTTCTTTAGAAAACACAGTTTATAATATCTTTCTAAATCATATACTATTCTAAATTATGTAACTAATAATTCTAAACTATGCTTGTTATTATCTTGTCTCAATTAATTCATAAAAAACTCGTTTTTTTTTTTTAAATCAATGATGGGGAAGAGAAAGGGGGCTAAATATTTTTTACTGACGACTAGCATTTTTTTCTGGCTACCAGATTTTTTCAAATTTGTAAAGCCCTGCACTTGACCATTAAAGATTAATTATTACAAAAACTGGCAAATTAAAAAACAGCATTAAAAAAAAGAAAGAAAGAGGAACAGGATTCTTAATAGAATGAGAGGAATTTTGCACTTTTTAACCCATGAGAATGTTGAAATAGTTAAAAAAAATACTTTGAAAGTTTCCTTATTTTTATTTGAGTGTTTTTTAATGAATTTTAGGTACATAAAACATGGATTGCCGCGAATTCGCGAAGAGATAAAGGAATACATAATCCTGATTTTTCATCCCTCCCACATATAACATTGTAAACAAATGTAAAATTTTCAAAAAATCCCAAAAAAGTGGCCTTTTTAAAAAAGAAAGGGAAAAATCCCATTCGTATTCTTGGAATGTCCTTAAAACAGTAAGATAATCAATCCTACACCACTTTCCTCTCATATGAGCTACTTCTCCCACCTTCTCTCGTTCGCTTTCTTTTCCAACTGAATCACGATGAAACAAATCATTCTCCCTTTGTTCATTCTCCTGATTGGCAGAATTGTGGGTGGGTCTTTAGACGATGTCATAGGCTTCTGTTATCATGAAAATCTGATTCTATCTTTGAAAACGAGTTCTAAAAAAGGTAAATCAAAAAGCATGGCAACGTTTTGAAAATATTTTTTTTCAAAGGGTGAAAATTCAAAAATTTTTAATGAATTTCGACGTTTAAAAAATAAAAGTACGAAATTTAAGAATATGCACTTAGTTCTTTCGTATTTTTGAAGATTTTGCCAATGTGAAGTTATGATAAATAAAAAAGAACAAGTGTCCGAAAGTTGTGTTCATTCAATGCATGAACATTTCAATGCTTGTTTTCCACGGTGCGGCATAACTGGGACACCTCTGATTATTTTACAATTTTTAACTGCGTCTGCGGCGAGGAGGGGGGGGGGGCACAAAGAATGTTAACTCTTTAATAAAATGTGAAAAAAGAATAAAAAATCTGCAAATTTTTTAAAATAAAAACTTTTACTAAGTTTTGGTTTCGGATCGTTCAGTGTTTTGGTTTTTAGAGCATTATGAACATCGGGACGCCAGATAACAGATCCTATTCCATATTATCTATTGTGTATTTATTTTAATTTATTGTGTTTTAATATGTATATTTAATTCCAGTGTAGGTGTGATGTTTTACTGTACTATTCCTTTTTTATTATTTAATTCGTCAATTTGATCGTCATTTATTTGCACTGGGGAAAAAAATTATATTTTGTATGTTATTATACTGTCATAAAAAATATTTTTAACAGACCTCCAAAATTCAGAAAATCCAGAATCGCCGCAGTCCTGCCGATTCCGGATTTTCGAGATTCAACTGTAGTACCATATTGAAACCTGTACACTGCAAAGATTTATTGACTAGTCTATGCCTTTAGTGTGTAAGTGCGAAAGATTATGCCATAATGGTAGGATGTCTGGTTCATGTTGAAAAAAAAACCCACCAGAAAAATCACCCCAGATAAAATAACATTTTGTCTATTTCATTTGCTTTTAGGAAATTGAAAATTGTAAGTTAGATACACAGAATTTAGAAATAATGAACAAATATCTGGATTCGTTCCATTCATGATTTTTTTTTTTCGCATCAAAAAGGGATATTATTTATATGTATTACTTTTATCAAAATGGTAATTTTTTTTCTAAAAATATTTTTAGTGTAAAACATGACTTATGCAACAAATATATATCAATATTAAATTATATAATGTATACTCTATAGCTATTATAAAACAAATACAATTGTAGCAAAGTTTTGTATGTACAATCATGAAAAAAAAATACCCCCTCCCTCACACTGATTCTGATGCAAATCACCATATAAAATGATACTGGTACCAATTAATTGTTAGTAATGTCTACTTTTAAATGATATGTGTGGATTGCTGTTTGATGACCAATGACATACTAAAATTTGAACTAACTTTTACCTTTTCAATGGCAACACCCTATTTTGACAAAATATGTTTTAACCTACATTGAAGATTATGCCTGGATAGTGAATTTCAAATGATCTGAACATGAATTATCCAAAAGTTATGGAATTAGTATGATTTTGCATGGCATATTACTTAAAAGGCCAAAGATAGATATGTTATTCTTGTAATTTCCATAAGTTTATGACATGAGCTAGTATACTGATATTTGAAAAAATGATTATTTCATAATCTCTAAATATTTTAATAAAAACAAATTTTTTGTCACTCCTATAAAATTTCAGCTCATTCTGCCAAGTAGCTTTTGAGCTATGCTTAAGGCTGCAAATCTAAAATAGCTACTTTCTGACACATTTTTTAATTCATTTTTCTTCACAAATGCAGGAAATTCACAAGTGCTTTTGCAAAAACTTTGTAATTAAACTGTTTTTTTTCATTTTTTGGTAAAAGCAGATCTTTTAGAAAATGCTGTCAAAGTTGGCATTTTGAACTGAATTCCCAGATGCGGCACTGCAGGAAAGGTAAAAAAATTAATGTAGTCAGACATTAATTGCTTACCACTCAAAATGCGATTCTTTTATCAAAAAAATAATAAAACTGATAATAAATCACTTTAAAAATCATGTCTGTAAGTGTCATGCTTTTGCATATAAAAATGAATCAGAAAGTTTTGCATTGTTGAGTGGAAAAAAATATTTTTTTGAGAACTGCATTAAAAAAAACCCAGCACTATAGATTGGAAGAAACTATGCATTCAACAAACAAATGACTAATCTCACAAAAACGATTACTGAATATTAATTTGATTTATTTAGTGTTTTCTTATTATTAATATTAATACAGTAGAGAGCCGCTAATCCGCAAACCTGTAATCTGCAAAGGCCTCTAATCCGCAATCAATTTATGAATGTAAACAAAGAAATTTAATTCTTGAAAAATGCTTCAATGGTGACAAAATTTTGAATTTTGAAATTTTTTTTCACCAATTTTAACATTTTTCTTATCTTTATATATAGCTATTATATATCATATAACATTCTTCTTTATAGTTTAAAATGAAAGCACATTTAATTAGTATATTATTTTATATATTCATTTCTTCATACAGTACTTGTAAAATACAATTTGAGCTTTTGTGATTTTGTTTTATTTTAATGATAAAAAATCCTTACTTAGACAATATATTTTATAATTTATTTATTTTTTCATTGAATCATAGTTATAAAATTGAAAAACACATAAAAAAATACATATATATTGCTTTTGAACTCTTACTTAAAGATAAAATTCAACACTATAAACCAAATGTCTTAAAACAGACAAAATTGATGCCATATTTAAGAAATTTAAAAAATAATAAATTATTTTTTACATGTTTATTACTTTATCTATATATTAAAATGTGTAATTTATTTATATTTTAGTATTAGCAATCTAAATTTGTCCAAAATATGAATTTAAAAAATGTAAACAAAGATTAAATAGACGTGGCCTGTAATCCGCAAAAAGCCTCCAATCCGCACAACACTTGGAACCAAGCTTTGCGGATTAGTGGCTTTCTACTGTAATAATAATTATTATTAATATTATAAATATTATTATTAATTATTATTAATATTATTAATAATTATTTTCTATAGTAATATATTAATGAAATTCATATTGGATATGATTGGTAAGAGACTTATTTCAGATGAGAGACAACCCCCAGTAATAGCCTAATTAGGTAGGTTTTGCAAGAAATATGCTACCTATTACATTCTCTCCTATGTTGGAATTTCTAAAAAATCTTTGCAGATCTACGCCGACCATGACTCAAAGAACTCAAAACCACCCCCAGTTCAAAACTTTATCTATCTATATCACTTTTTTATGGACACGATAACTACAATAATTCTGCACAAATCTCTTCCAAACTGATACATAAAATAAAGGGGCATAAAATCTCTATTAAGTTCGTTAATGGGTAAAATCGAACCAAGGGAGGAAGAAAATGGAGGGGGTGAGGCTTTTTCTGAAAACAGAAAAATCCCCATAACTTCTTAATGATGATACGTATCGAATTCGTTTAAAGTTATTATTACTTCTAGGAAAAGGGCCGAAAATTTATTTGACAGATTTTTGATATCGTTAAAAATGGCCTCAAGGGGGGGGGGGAGAATAGGGGTTTAAGAAGAAAAAAATTCATAACTTTGTCAATTCACAAGATATGAAGTCTGCTTAAATTTATTATAAATCCTCTTAATATTATCTACAACTTTTATACTGACAAGTTTTTTATAGGACCAACCCTTATGGCAAAAAAAAAAAAAAAAAAAAAAAAAAAAAAAAAAAAAAAAAACCTGCCGGTAACCGCCTGCAGACAGAGGTAGATTTCAAAGTGGGCGGTCTCAACTACCACATCATGGCATTTTCTTCTGCAATTCGGCAATAAACAGGCGTCCTGCGGTCTGTGTCTTCGAAATCTACCTGTGCCTGTAGGCTGAGCTGTCAGGGATTTTTTTTAATATTGAATATCTCCAGAATTAATTGTAGAAACTTTTTCAAAAATTAATATCTACTCAAGTTGAACAACTATATTCATAAAAAAAGTTCGTTTGTAAGTCCCTCTACCAAAAAATCTTTGGTTAGAATGTGTTTTCACCCACACCTTGACAATGAAATTTTTGACAGTGTCGATAAGTGTGCCAAGGTTAGTTTCTTTGTTTTCATGCTTCCTAGCATTCAAGATCTTTATAACGCAAACCTAAAAACATGAGGTTGTGCGTTATATAGAATTTTGCATTATATAGATCACATTTCCCACATCATTAAATTAAGTTTGTAAAACATGGTCAAATATGTGTGAAACATACCAAAATACATTAGAGTATCTTTATATTGCATTCTTTATTACCAGGAGTTGTACAGATTATAATTTTTGCATAATATAGATCATTCCACACATTGTTTAATTTACTTTATAAACACTGTCCAAACATACCTGTATCAAATCATAGCAATTTTTTCAGTCATAAGCTCTGAATTAAGGAGATAAAGTTGAACTGAAGTATCAAATTTAGTCCTCTAGAGCAGGGGTTCTCAAACTATGGTACGCGTACCAGTACTGGTACGTGAAGCTCTGGCTACTGGTACGGAGAAGTCCGATACTGGTACGTGGTATAAAATACAAACATCAGCATATTATTATGGAATTGAAAACGGCTTTTTTTTTATTAACTTAGAAATTTTCAAAAAAAAATTCGAACGCGATTTAGGATCTGTAAACGCTTTCTCTATTTTCTTGTTACGAGAAATGTCTGTTATAGCAGACTTGCTGAAATTCGTACTCAACGCTTATGATTCAATCAGTTTTCCAGAATTAAAAACACAATTATTAGATTTATATAGATAAAAATTTAATTTTTTAATAAAGATCTAATTTTAAAATTAATGAATGAAGTATTTTTAATTAGCGGAAGAACTGTTTTTAAACAGCTTTACAAATTGAATTATCTGAAGGTAAAGTCTGAATGCTTGGAAGTAGGAGGAGCTTGTGTGAGTAGGAGGAGTTAAAACAAAACAACATCCCAAGTGTAATTTATAAATTACACTTGGAATGTTGTTTTCTTATTCATTGTTCTCTTTGTACTAGAAGAGCTTCTAGGAAGTGTGAAATAAAAGTCTTATTTCAAACATAATTCATAAATTGATTCATTGTGTTGATTGAAATATTTTCTTCTCTTTTACAAAAAGTGTTATAGTTTCCTCCAATTTCATGGAAATCAGTTTTTGAGAGAGTAAGATTATTCCAATCAAACAAATACTGTGGTCATATGCAGTGCAGATTTAAGGTAAAGCATTGTACATATGTACTGAGGTGGTGTATAAAATGTATGAAGAAACTTGCAAGTGTTTGCCCACTGAGCGACATTACTGTCGCATTTAAAGGTATGCAGATTATTAATACGGTTGTATTGAGCCTATGTTAAATGCGCTAACTAAGCTTTAGATAAGAAATTCGCAGGACCTGATTAATGCAGAGGCCTAGGCCATGCCCTAGGGCCCACCAAAATAAATAAAATTGCTTGCATAAAGTTTATCAAAAATGCAGTTTTTTCCAATTATTTCTTCCAAAACAAAAAAAGATTTTGATTAACTTGGTAACCATATTATAATATCTAAGGATAACCACCGAATACTCCCCCCAAAAATTTATAGCTATTACCTTGGTTTGAGACTGGCTCCGAAAAGGTACTGGGTCTTGAGCTCCACATGACCTTAATCAGTCTCTGGAAATTCGTTTTTCATTTGAGACATCCTGCCACTGTATCTCACGAGAGAGGAAAGAAGTGCTTATTCAGCTCTCCTCTCCTGTGATGGATTACTGGAGTCCACATTCAAAAGGATGAATGTAACAGAATTTTCGCTGATGAGAATATCAGTGTACCGTCAAAAATACACAAAGTCTGTTTGTGTTTAGCACAACATATCTCTGTGAATGTGCTTTTCCCCCCTTTGTTATATGAAAAAAAAAAAAATACAGGAATAAACTAAACATCGAATCTGACTTATGACTAAAACTTCTCAATATTGAGCCAGACATGAGGAAGTTGTGCTTGATAAAACAAGCCCATCCTTTTCATTAGCCTACAACAACAGTATATGAATCAGTGTGCGCCAATATGTCATTATGTATTGTGCCTTTTTTACTATACCAAAATACTGTAGTTTGATATTGTATGCATTATTAAAATTTAATGATGATACTACTTTTTACTTGAATGTTATTATAAAGCAGTCAATTTAGTAACGTAATCATTCATTTTTAAATGCAATAAAACCTGCTATGACGGAAATAAAAAAGTCGGAGAGATATTTCGTTTTAGACAGGTTTTTTATATTAGTTTACGTTTGTTACCAGGTGGTACCCGGAAGTATGAACTTCGATTTAGTGGTACGTCGGTCTAAAAGTTTGAGAACCCCTGCTCTAGAGAATAGGAACTATTTATAATGTAGTAATGGGAATACAGGTGTTTCTTAACTGTAAAATTCATTGTTTACATCTGAGAAGTTGTGCGTTATATGGAGAATTGCGTTATAAAGATCTTCTACTGTAATTATTTTTCCATAATATTTTTATTGTTAATAAAAAGATTGAAACACATTTTTATTTCATCATAACAGTAATTTTATATGCCAAACATATACAAATTCTGTAATTTTAATTTTGTTCCTTTCTTCCATTTTATACAATTTTGTCCAGCATACCAGACTTTTACAAAAAAGTGGACAAAATAACTTTGCTTAATGCTCAGAATTTTAAATTCAAAGTTTGAAAATTAGGTAAAAGTTGGATTTAAGAGAAAGAAGGTATTTTAACCAAGGTTAGGAAAGTATTTCTGACCCCTGGTAAATACTACATTAAAAACTGGTATTTACTATTCTGCGAAATATTTAGTTTTTCTCACCTGGGAAAAACTTCTTGAAAAAGCCTGAGTAAAAAAAATTAACTCAATGCTCAATTAGTGCTTTTGTTTATTACTCAAATAGTTAAGAGCTCATTGCAACAAAAATAATTTGTTAACAGCGCTATAGCTACAAATATATTTAGATAGGGGGTCAATTTTAAACTTTTCTCCAAGACTATAGCAACGTATGATGAGTACATGGTTGAACAATTGTAACTAACTAGTAATTAATGTAGAAAACATCAGTGGGCTTATAATGTATTCAATATGGTGAAGAATATAGTGTTATTAATCTACTGAATGTGTTTTCTCGTTTAAATTTTAATATTTTTAAATGATTCTTTTTGCATAGGATAGCTGAGGTCGATCTCTAATATGGCTATTTTCTACTTTTAGGTAGATTATGTAAGAAATACTACCTATTACATTCTCCCCTAAGTTGGAATTTCTAAAAAATTTTTGCAGATGTAAGCCAATCATGACTCCCAGAACCCAAAACCACCCCCAGTTCAAAACTTTACCTATCTATCTATGTGACTTTTTTATGGACACGACAATTGCAATAATTCTGCACAAATCTCTTCCAAACTGATACATAAAATCAAGGAGCATAAAATCTCGATCAAGTTTGTTAATGGGCAAAATTGAACCAAGGGTCAAATGTGGGAGGGGGGGGGGGGGGGGTGAAAACAGAAAAAAAAACATAATTTCTTATTTATGATGCGTATCAAATCCATTTAAAGTTATTATTACTTCTAGGAAAATGGCCGAAAAATTTATGTAGGACATATTTTTGATATCATTAAAAATGGCTCCAAGAGGGGTGGGGGAAAGGGATTTTTTAGAAGAAAATTTTTTTTAACTTTGTCTATTCACAAGATATCAAATCCGCTTAAATTTATTATAAATCCTCTTAATATTATCTACAACTTTTATATTGACTAATTTTTTATAAGACCAATCCTTACAGCAAAAATAATAATAATAAAAAAACCTGCTGGCTCTGCCTGCAAACAAGTTAGGTTTCAAAGTAGGCGGTTCCAACTGCCACATCATGGCAAAAAGGTCGTTTCTTCCACAATTCCTAACAAACAGGCACCCCACGGTCTGAGTCTTCAAAATCTACCTGTGCCTGTAGGCTGAACCGTCAGGGATTTTTTTTTTCTATTTCAGAAGCAGATTTTTTTAATAAAGGTACTTTCACTTTAGGAACAAGTTTTGATAGTGAAAGTACCTTTATTAAAAAAATCTACAACCAAAATCGAAAAAGTAAAAAATAGCCATATTAGAGATCAACCTCAGCTATCCTATGCAAAAAGAATCGTTGAAAAATATTAAAATTTAAATGAGAAATTCGAAAACACCCTTCCCATAGGTTTAACATTAGCGAGTGGGTGTTTTCAAGTGAGTGAAGAGTCTCCTTAACGGTTACAACCTTAGTGTCAATTCTTTAACATGTAAAAATACCCTCCAAACAGACATTTTCCTCACTTGGGCCACTGCCTGAATTCACCACAGCTTTGAAAATAAGGATTAATTTCAATGAGCATTTAAAAAGATAGCAAAAATTACTTTTTCTATATTAAGAAGTATAAAAAATTCAATGTAATTTAATGTAAGAATCGCTTGAAGTTGTTCCAATCATTTACTTAAGACCAGGGCTTGACAAATGCGGCCGCCAGGTCGCCACTAGCTACCAAGTTTTTTGATCTGACACCATCTCTTGAGGTGATTTCTGTAAAAAAATTGACATAAGAAATGAGCACAAATGGTGCTTTTTCTCTCCCCCACCGTTACTCACGTGCGGTAAGCAGTGATCTTCCTCTTCTCTCGTACTTTTAATGAATGAATTAAATTTTAAAGGCATTTTCCAACTCATGCACAGATATAGTTGCAAAAATCCGGTTTATTCCACAAAGACTTAGTTTATTAAAAAAAAAAACCCGGTTTATTCCCAGGTTTAAACCGGGGTTTTTCTAATCTTTGCATCTCTATGCACAGAAAACACTATTCTTTTCAGCTATAGCCAGCCAGCTCGTTTATGTCACGTGATTAGAATGTGGAGGGAGAGAGGTTTATTTCAATAAAACAGTACGAAATAGTGTCAATCCAGCCTTTGTGACATCTAAAATTGGATGAAATGCTCCAGTTTTTTTTTTCTAAGTTTTAAATTTGATTTTTGTGTTTATATAAGTTGTCATTGTCAACATAATATAAATGATTATAAGTTTTATAAGTTTCACTAGAATATATAGTTTATATATTATATTATCTTTCTAAATTATGTACTGTTCTGAACTATGTAACTAATAATTCTAAACTATACTTGTTATTATTTTTCTCAATTAACTCTTGTGTTTTATTTTAAATCAATGACGAGAAAGATGATGGGGGGGTAAATAATTTTTGCTGGCGATTCGTATTTTTTTCCTGGCTACCAGGTTTTATCAAATTTGTAAAGCCCTGCTTAAGGGGCTGTTTCACTGAAACTCCGATCACTAAATCCCATGTTAACCTATGGGAAAACTTAAATGTGCAATTATCTAATGCAATTGTTGAAATACGGTTTACACCATCAGAAACTAGATGTCAGATGCCGATTAGGTGAGTTTTTAAAAATTGTCTCCTTAAATTTTAAGTACTTAAAAATTCCCTATAAACTTTGAAATACTACACTTACTTATTTTATCTTCTTAAAACCACTTAAAATTTACAGAGACAATTTTTAAAAATGGATGTTGTTGGCATTGAATGTCTATTTTCTTATGGTGTAAACCATATTTCGATAATTATATTAGGTAATGAGCAGTCACGCTTTTAAGTTTTCCCATAGGTAATACAGGATTTAGCCACTGGGGAGTCTCAGTGAAGCAGCCATTTAAATTATAAAGTAATTTTAATATTCGTATTTAATATAAGAATATGCTTAAAATGTCATACCTTAGACTTTAAACTTCTTTTGAGAAATGATGCAGATTAAAATCAATACAAAATTGCTGTTTAGTGTGTTACAAGATGCCAGATAATTCAAAATTATTTCCTGAAAAATAAAATAATTTAAAAGTCACAAAATTTATTAATATTGGGTACAGAATAATATATAAAAATAGTCGTCTAATCAGTAATGAGTATGCAAAAATATTTCATAACAAGTTTTTATAGAATTAAACTCAATCTTTCCAATGATGCATATATTTTTTAGTTACAAATGTAACTTTCATCTTTTCCTGTTACACGCTGTAATATTTAAAATCTAGGATGTAATTCTAATATTTTCAAAAAAGGCATTTTTCAGTTCAAATTTCTGCATTTTAAATTGTAGCTTACATAATTCCTTTGTTGTAGTTATGCGTTAGGGGGGAAAAATAGACCCTTGCATTGCAGTAAAATTACAGGAAATGGGGTAGAGATGGAATGCTTTAAAAAAAAAAAAAAAAAAAAAAAAAAAAAAAATCTGGAAATTTTGGTGGAAATAACCTTTTTTTCCATAGGAGTATTTTTTAATTTTTCCAAGTTGAAAAATTGAAATTTCATTTATAAAATAAGATATTTAAAATTTTATATAATAGCTACATTCTGATATGTTTCTTTATATATTTTCATGCTCAGTGTCAACTTAAATATAACAATAATTTCTAATTCACAAAATTATGATTAAATTTCTTACAAGTATATATACAGAAGTTCACAATTTGACACACACACACACAAAAAAAAAAAAAAAAAAAAGGATCATGTGAAAAAAATTGAAGCAGACACATGGTAATATAATTAAAGGTCACTTCTCTTGTTAAAAATAAAAATCCATGCGTAAAATTATTTTAATAATATACCAATTAATGAAATTGGTAAAGTTGAAAAATGTATTTATTTTAATTGGCATAGCTGTGGGTTTCATTATTATTCGAAAAAAAAAAAAAAAATCTTTTTTAATAACATGCAGTTGAAATTATTTATTCTTTTCTTTCTTTTCCTTAAATATAAATTCTTAGAGTTGTCTAAACAATTTATTATTTTTAAACAATACAGCTCTGTATTGTTTAAAAATATAAATCCATACAAATAAACTTTGCAAAGAAAATGTAAGCAATTTTCTGTGAAAAGTTTAGTTGAAAACAATTTTTAAACATATGCAAAAATCCACCTGTTTTAAAATTTTCCTTAAAAAAAAATCTACTTTCATATTAAGAATCTAAAACTTAAACTGAAACATAGTTTGAGTTTAGACTAAAAAGCTATACTAAAACTAAATACGCAGGAAATAAAAATTATAATTGTAAGAAAAAATAATAATAATAATATTGTAGAAAAATACATATTTTTAAGCAATGGAAGATTTGAAAATGACAATCATATCTATTAATATTTGAAGGGTGTAGATGCAAAATTCACACTCTGTACATAACCTAGTTTTTAGAAAAATGCAAAAACTGATTATTAAACTAGAACAACATTTTACGGCACTTCTTGCTTCTGTACCTCCCTGATTGGTTGAATTGGAGAGTGTGAGTTTTGCAGCAAAATGGTTGTTGATTAATGTATGTTATGCATCATCATGTAAGAGATTTTCAGCTTTTTTTTCAACCTTAATATATTCTTTATGGTCCAAATCACTATTACAGTCCAATTTGCCTTAAAAAGATGAACACGGTGATATGACTAACTCAATACCTTAAAAAAGTGGATAATGTGACTTTTGCATTTGCACCATTCATTTATAATAATGCCAGAACTACTGTAATTTGTTTCTTTAAACTGGCATCATTTAAAAAACAATATTATGTAGGGACATATAACAAAATTTGAATTTGCTTTCAAACTGCAGTGATATTGGTTAAAAATGATAAGATTTTTTGTTGTTGTTATTTTTTAACCCTTTGAATATTGAAGTCTAGAAACTCAAGAGCATTCAAAATACAGAGAACGCCCGAACAGGAAATATATGCTGTGAAATTATTTCTCCCAATTTCTTCTAACTGCCTATTTGTCAGCAGGACAGTAAGAGGTAAAATTTGAACTTCCCTAAGATAACAAACGCAAAAGGCTCTGCACACGTTGATTCCAATATCTCCTGCTCTGCTACAATAGTTGGATATTTACGAGAAGGAGAAAATGGAACAGGCGTTCAGGTGGTCTGCCAGTAGTTTGCTTGGTTGGACGTCTTGTACGGTTTAGTAGCAAAAGGATTAAATCAGCTCTACTGGTAATTAAAAAATGCAACCAAAAAGTTATTTCAACAGACACATGATATATTACAATCACGTGAAATTAAGCAAGAAAAGCTACTGGCTAAACTTATAAAAGCTGGCTTTATATATATATATATATATATATATATATATATATATTCCTGTAAACAAAACAAAAAAAAAAAATATTTTTTTTTGTGAGTGCATAAATTTGTACAAGTTTATTATTTTATAGTTTTAAAGAAAATTAACTTATTTTTGAGAAATATTTGTGAAAAATTAATTTTTCCAGAAAAAAACCTTTTTCTGCTTCTACAAAATTTTAGGAAATTTTACAGCTCTAAGTGAGGCATATGCATAAGGTGCCAAAAGAAGAATTGGTTCATTGTTCAATACAAAAAAAAAAAAAAAAAAAAAAAAAAAAATTTGGGCCCAAAATATCATGCAATCAGAACAATCTAAAGTAAAATATTTTTACTCTTTGCCTTGAACAGGACCATCAGATGACCTCCTAAAGGCAGCAAAACAAACAACTGATTAACACATTCATCCAAGATACTTACAAGATCAATTACACTGTCCTTCCTAATTAAGTTTAAGGACTAATTGTATCAGTATTTCAAATGTTATCATAACAAAAAGTTTTGCATGTATTTGCCTTTGTGTGTCTCCCTGTAAACAAACTAAACAGCTACATATTTGATTAACGAACACATCCAAGATACTGGCAGATCAATTTGCTGTCCCAATTAGGTTTAAATTGGTTCAGTATTGCAGATGTTATTGTGATGGCAAGATGCACTGATTGCAATAGGTTGATTTCTGAAGAAACCAATCAAGAAATTGGAACTGATGCTTTACACTCACGCAAACATGTAAACAAAAGTTTGGCGACTTTTTGGTTGGCGCGATTTTCAAGACTGCGCCAAACGAATAACTTAATACAATGACTAGGTTGCCATTAAAGGAAAAAATCCCCTAAATTTGGCGACTTTTTTCCTTTTTTTAACCGATTAATTTTTTTTTTCTGCATGAGTGTAAAGAATCTTAGCCAAGAAATTTAAGATTAATATATTTTGTAACAATTATTACTCATTCATCCAAGATACTTGAAAAATCAATACAATGTCCTAATTAAGTTCGAATTGCATCAGTATTTCAGATATCATTGTGATGACAGTTTTGGATGTTTTTGCCTTTGTGTGACTCCCTGTAAACAAACTATACAGCTATATATTTGATTAACGATCTCATCCAAGATACTGCTAGATCAATTTGCAGTCACAATTAGGTTTGAATTGGTTCACTCAGTACTTCGGATGTTATTGTGATGACAAGATTTGCATTACAAAGTGATTGCAAAAGGTCAATTTCTAAAGAAACGAATAAAAAAATTTAAGATTAATATACTTTCTAACAACTATTTCATATTTAAAATAAAAAAATAAAAGCAATGGATCAAAAACTTCTGTTTGTAGTTTTTTTTTTCTAAAAAAAGGGGGGGGGGGCAAAAATTCATGCTTGTCCCGGTTGAAAAAAGGAAAAAAAAAAAAAAATCGCTTTTTCGGCTTTGGTCACTTGTTATTTGACAAATTACTTAAAATACTTTTACTACCACAAAATTTGTATAGTTCATAACAAGAAATCAATTTATTTGTCTTTCCAATCAAAGCAAAATTTTTAATTAACAAAATACAAGAATCATATGACGCATTATTATTATTAATTTTTTTTTCAGTTTTTTGTGAAAAAAAATTATTTAATACACATTTTTTCATGATTAAATCTTACCAGAGATTTGAATGTAGATGTTTTGATAGCTATTTATGTTTTTTGCTATGAATTTAATTTAAAAGGGAAAAATAAACTATATATTTGTCTACCAGCAGGTTTTCTTATTTTCATTTATTTTTATTAAATTATGGTAGCCCTTTTTAAATTTCTGATTTGTTTCTTTTTGCAAATCTTAATGAATTCACCTATAATACTTTTTGTACATAAAATCCAATTTCTCAGAAAAAAAAAAAAAAAAAAAAAAAAAAAAAAAGGCAAAAGATATTTGGTGCTGTCATCTATCAGCAAAAATTTAAACTAAATGCATAAGACCATGTATGACAGGTCAAGTTCACATGACTGGGAATTAGCTTTGGAGCCATATTCTGTTGTTCAAAGCTTATTTCCATTCTACTCTACAGTCATAACCAAAGGCTTGCCATAATTATTTTTATGCTTTTAAAATATTTTAATATAATGATATACCCCTGATAAAAATATTTGAACATTTTCAATACCATACGAAAAATAAATTGTTGTGTTTACTAACTTTAAAAGATATCTACTTCATGCCAAACAATTACATATACACTTTTGAATAATGGCTTAGATGCTTTACACTCACGCTAAAAAAAAAAAAAAATTAATCGGTTAAAAAAAGGAAAAAAGTCGCCAAACTTTGTGGACTATTTTTCTTTTATGGCAACCCGGCTATTAAGCTTGTATTTAGAGCTTGGCGCAGTCTTGGAAATCGCGCCAACCAAACAGTCGCCAATCTTTTGTTTACATTTTAGCGTGAGTGTAACGCATCTGTTCCAAATAATTTTTTATATTAATTTTTTTTACAATACTGTGTTTGAACTCTCAATGATATTTATCAGAAAATGTATTCAGAAAGATTTTTTTAAAAACTTGTATATGATTATTTTTTTTCATCCAGTACATTTGATGTACCTGGATCTAGTACCTACTTAATAGATTTTTCAATGAAAAGCAAAATTGAAAATATTCACTATTGGTCAATCACTTGAAATGTTAATATATAATGAATAGTTAACAGATAATTAATGTTTTGATATTCTAACATAATTATAACGAAAAGAAACAATTTCACTTTTGCCGCTTGAGATGAAATAACCAGTCTTTTCTTTAAAATAAACAATTAAAATTGTCTACCTACCAAACAAATAAAAAACCACGAATGCTATATTTATCTTTAGATAAATCTAAAACAACTTACTACACCCCACCCAATATTACGCAAAAGAAAATGGCGTCATGAACGTTACAAAACTTTTCGATTAAATACCTGTGTTCGATTAATGTTGACAGATGCTGCCATCTATCGTCATTATAGAATTTTGTACAGACGATTAGAGTTATAGGGACATGAACATAGATCTAAAGATGCTACCTGGATATGTGAAAATCCGCATAATAAATCCAATCATTAAATAATAATAATAATAATAATCGCTGTGAAATAAAACTGCCTAAAATTGCTATTTTAATAAAAATAAGGTTGGTCTAATGCAGGGACGATGAATCTTTTAGCTTGCGCGTGCCAAAAATCCCGGAAAATTATTTTCTGATATTCTAATTTTAAATATAATTTAATTTGGAATTACTATTTACAGGACTTTCATTAAAATGGTTTTTACTTATCCTAAATTCGACTCTCAGAATATTTATTACAATGCATGAACTAAATCCTATAGTCAATCCCATTAAAACCACATTAAATTTATAAATATGATTTTTTCCTGATGTGTACGTTAGAGACAAATATAGTTCTCATTTTGTAATTTTATTTTTTATTTTATTATTATTATTATTTTTTACTACAGAGGTAAGTCGATTGATTTTTTTTTCTTTTTTAAAATGTTAGTAAAAATTCATCTGGAAAAAAGAAAAAGAAAAAAAAAAGCCTTTTAAATTTTATAAACAAGCAAAATGACAGCAAGTTCTTAAAGTTCTGTGCGTAACCCATAAGTCAATTAACACATTAGGCTAAGGACCGGGACATAATACATTCGACTGAACGATAGCAGAACTACCAATGGCAACTATTTTTCTATTTTATTCCTCACACGTTTTCGAAAAAAATCTTTGCTATACACGTCTAGGAAAATTTAACCTTCTGAGCGTCTAAGGGCTTTTCTGCATTTTGATAAAAATGTTTATAAAACTAATATTAATTTAAATTTTCTTTCCCTGTTTGTTTCTAAAATACACTTCATATCTCTTTATTTTACATATATCTTAAAATACAATTATATTGAAAATATTATTTTAGCCGGTTTAAGTTATTTTTGGAAAATGGAAAAATACGGGCAAAACGCTTAAAGATAAATATACGCCAAAGAATTTTTTTTTGTAAATAATGGTATGAATAAAGTATAAGAAGACTACTATCGACCAGTAGGATGCATATACCCGGGTTCGTTGCCAGACAGTCAGACAGGAAGGGTTCTTGTTCTCAAGTCCGTGTGGACATTGACTACGAGTAACCAATGCGGCGCTTTTATTAAAATATGACACTCCTTCACACATCCTACAAGTCGATGTCAAATATGCGATTTATTGCTTTCTCTGTGTTAAAACGTCCATACCTTTGTGCAATAAATGGGCATTTGGCGATTTGCCCGTAAAACAAAAATTAAGAAAATTTAACTGATCTTCTTTTAGGATATGCAAATAGTTGAAACAGTTCTACAATTTGTTTGTATCTTTTTTACTTCATATATGTCCACGTATAGCTCTTGAACTATTCTCTGATTTTCAAAATTTTTATTTTTGGAAATATCTTGGTCTATTGTTTACCCGGTTTCAAGAAATATAAAAGAAAACCAGATATAAAAACATTTTCTGGCATTTTAGAATAAATCAATCTTCTGAAGAGATTTGTGGTGCTGCCATCTATTAACAATTTAGTAAACCAACAGATCTCATCTGTCTTTTAAACTTATTTTTGGAATTTAATCTATATTTACTTATCTAATCATTTAAAATAATAAATGCGTTTTTTTTTATTGATTTAGTTTATTGAACAGTGAAAAACAGCATTAATTATCTTCAAACTTTAGACTGAAACGAAAAAATAAAAAACATAATTGTTGTTTTAACTTTATAGTGCTGCCATCTATCGATTCATTTGCAACCGAAAATCATTCTGAGTATTCAGATAAGTTGCAACTAGAATCCTACCCGGGTCGAAACGGAAAATTATATTTGAGGTCAACTCGAAACCAGACTCCAACACGAAATAGAAGAAAATTAATCTATATTTCAATTCAATTATGGATAAATAGCCTAAAAATATACCTCTATTATCAACTTTAATTTTCATGTTGAAAAATGAACATATAGACACACACTCATTATTGTAAAAAAATAAAAAAATAAAAATGAAATCTGTAAAAATATTCTAGATTTTTTATTTTTTTGCCTCACCAGTGGCTGAGAGGTTTTGCTCTTAAAGCTGGGGAGGTGCTAGGTTCAAATCCCTGTCGCGCCCGTCGATCTTAACCCTTCCGTGGTTCTTTTTAAACCTTGCCTTAAATACGGGTCAGGATCCTTTTGAAAGACCCCCCCCCCCCGGAGGGCACTCCCCCTCAGGGCCTATATAATTCGAGTAGATAATCGGCCGTCATAAATCAACCAACCAACTAGATTTTTTTTTTTTTTTTGAAAAATCGGGTCAATCCGAACTTGGCCGGCAAAAATCAAATCCCAACCCAAAACAATTAGAGTCTACCCAACCGGCAACGGAAAAAAAAAAAGATATACCAAAAACGCACTATCCATAATAAGAGGGAACTGTGACTACCTCTGTAGGTTTTCAGACCCCTCGAGTTTTGGTAGAGCAAGTGTGGGTCAAGAAAACACGACTTAAGGCTTAGGACCTGGCTCCAGGAGTGCTAAAATCTAGGCGCCAATGGGCCGATTCCCACCACTAAATTTTTAGTATTCTTCGCCTAATAAGAATACTGATAAAATTTAGACGAAGTATACTAATAAAATTTGACGAAGAATACTAATAAAATTTGACGAAGAATACTAATAAAATTTAGTGGTCGGAATCAGCCCATTTGCGCCTAGATTTTTGCACCCCTGCCTGACTCCCTCTTGTATGTCCACTCCGAAGCTGTTGGTGGACTCCGGCTCGTCCTCAAGTGTTTTCATGGTGGTTTCCTCTGATATTGGGATCCACAGACGACCTATGTCGTCACCTCATGGATTCAATAGGAGTGATGCGCAGGTGGCGGTGCTCCTACCGGTCACAGCTCATATGGGAGGCCTCTCCTAGTCGCGCGCGTTATAAGTTCCTCAGGACTTGGGTGCGACGGTTGACGTACCTGGTGGCGCAGCTCAGTTTATACCAAACGCGCAACGTAAAACAACTAAATTTACAAATTTGTTGCAGCTAAACGGTTGCCGTTAGATTGACTGGTGTACAAAAAATTAAAGATTAGTTGAAAAAAAGTTAAAGATTAGTTAAAAAAATTAAAGATTAGTTAAAAAAATAAAGATTAGTTACAAACATTTTTTTTCGATATTAAGATTGTTACTAAAGCTATTTGAATACAGGCCTGGACTTCTTTTTAAGGGGTGGTTCTACTTCTTTGGTCTAAAATTTGTTTTCGGTTACAACGAAAAGACATATCACCTTCGGACTTTTTGAATTATATTTATTGACATTTCACTTATAGTGCATTTAAATTTTTGTGTGGATAAAAAAAAAAAGAAATAATACGCCTTATGCGATAGGGAGTGCCTTCAGGTGCGCGTCGTGAACTTTCAGTCGGGCGACCGTTTTTGTTACGGTTAAGCATCTGAAATAAATTGGGTTGTCAATTGGCGTCCCAATTTGTTTCAGATGCTGGGATGCTTGGATTTGATAATTTAAATCATGAAAGATTATTAAATTCTTTGGTGCTTATACCAACATTTAGATTAAAAAGTTGATTTTTGACAAAATGGCTGTCATTTGAATAAAAAAGGTCATTTTTTCGCCCTTTTTTTTTAACCTTTTGCGAGCTCGAAAAAATAATTAATCAATGACAACTATATTTTTCAATGGTATAAGATCCAGCAATAACGATTACCTTCCCTTAAAAAATGAAGAAAATCAGTCGAATAGTTTTCGAGAAAAAATATTTGCCCAATTTGAAAAACACGGTTTCGAGAAAAATAAGTTTAAAGTTTTACAATAGCGTTATATTCAACGAGCGGCGTTATGTTCATCGAGCAAGAACGATTGTTTAGGATTTAGCGAGGCTAACGAAAAAGAAAGGCTACCGCGGTGCATATCGCGTATGTTTTTTTACAGACCGCGGGAGTCACGTGATGCTCGAATCCACCAATGAAGGCGTACGAAATGAGCATCACGTCACTCTAGCGGTCTGTAAAAAAAGATAAGTGGAATGCACCGCGGTAGCCTGTCTTTTTCGTTAGCCTCGGGATTTAGAATATTACGAAACTGCTTTAAAACAACTATCTACTCACTTAAAAAATGAAAAAAAAAAAAAAAAACGAAATTTTCGACTGAAAAAGGTAGATGGGGTGCTGGTCAATCAACCCCCCTATTCCCTCGCTAATATTAAACCTATGAGTGTGGAATACATTCGTACATTTAAGATATCTCCTCAGGAAATTAATATTCTTAACTTCTTTTTTGTTTGTACTATTGTTAAAGGATGTCTTTTTGTTTTATTAGTTGTCAAAATATTTCTAAGATATATGCTTAATTTAATATTTTATGTGTTAAAAGCCGACAAACTGTGAGTAAGATTTTAACACTTCAAATAAAATTAAGTATATAGTTCAGAAATATTTTACAGCTAACAAAAAAAGAGACATCCTTTAAGAAAAGTACACAGAAAAAGAAGTTAAAAATATTAATTTCCTTAGGAGATATTTTAAATGTACGAATGCATCCCACACCCATAGGTTTAACATTAACAAAGAGAATTGGGGATTTGACTGACCAACAGCATTAAAGAGATACTGGTGAAAATATAACCCTTTTTAGTGTTCTACATTTTTTTAAGGGTTAAAAAAAGTGTTCAGGGCTCTTTGGAGATTTCCCATAAGCGATGGAAATACATGCGTCCCAGGAAACTAACTATTGGAGGTCCTATTTTATTATTATTATTATTATTATTATTATTATTATTATTATTATTATTATTATTATTAAAAGGTTAAAAAAAGTGTTTAGGGCTCGTTGGAGATTTCCCATAAGCGATGGAAATACATGCGCCCCAGGAAGCAAACTATCTGAAGTCCCCATTTTATTATTTATTTTTCAAAAAATGGATTCCGATGGAGAATTTAAAATAAAAATAAATAAATCATCGTTGGAGGTCACAGAGCATTGCATCCCACAGATCGCCCTACTTAGAGATAATATAATTACCGACTCAATAAAATATAACCTATGTAGAATGCTGTAAAATATTTTTTTTATAATTAATAAAAATGCAGGGACTAGCAAAATGCTTTCAATTAAAAAAATTGCCTAAAACACAAAAACATAAAGAGAGAAAAATTAACGAAATTCATCAACAGACAATAATAGTGCAACCTCTTCTGACTGCAATGAAAGTAAAGCATTTTTCTTTGCACAAGAGTTGAGCTAAATTATTTGACGAAAGAGTTCCTAAGGAAATTTTTATCATTTCATTTTTAATGATTTTTCTTTTATATTCAGTTTGTAAACTAGTAGTGGTTCATGTTCAGTAGTGCCTACCATAATTGACTCTACTTCTGACAATGTAAAATAAAATCATCATTATGTTAGCAGGGATCACCAATAACTCATAATTTTTATGACGCTATTTAAATGATTAACTACGTTACTCCCACCAGGCACACCCAAGCTATCTCCTTTCTGTGTCTGTATCTTATTGGTTGCATTTGATCAGCAGTCAGTCAGATAGCACTAACAAGTCCGTCGCAGTGTTGAATTCAAACACTTTTCTCCGGGAGGGATTTCTGTGACTCCGGAGGGAGACATTATAGAGTTCCGGGGGGGGGGATTGCACTTTTTAACCATTAAAAGCATAAAATCTCAAATCTTCCAAGGAGACATTTCAATGCTCCGGGGGGGGGGGGGATGTCCCCCCTGGGCCACCCTCTGAATTCAACACTGAGCCCGTGCATTTTGACCTGTGCTTCACCCCGTCGTCAAAATTATCACAGATTTTTTTTTTTTTTTTTTTTTTTTTTTTAAGAAAAAAATCATTCTAATTTTTTTGTACGGAATTACGTGCGTTAGATAATTTGTTTGTTTAGTATGTGAAAGTTTTTACTTATTTTTATCTTCTGTTTTCACTTTGGTTTAATCAGTTGTCACGTATATACTAGAATTTTATTGAAAAAAAATTCTGAAAAATAAAAATTTCAAATAATGTTTATAAAGTTTATATATCTTTTAATAATTAAGAATTACATGCAAGATTAAACATTCTGTTGTCTAAACATATTATTTTAGACCAATGGTATATTAATTATTAATGATTACATAAATTCTTTTTATGAGTGTTGAATTCAGACACTTTTTTTCGGGAGGGATTTCTGTGGCTCCGGGGGGGGGGGGGGGATTACACTTTTTAACCATTAAAAGCATAAAATCTCAAATTTTCCGGGCGGGGACATTTCAATGCTCCGGGTGGATTGTCCCCCCCCCCCCGTGCCACCCCTTAAATTCAACACTGCTCTTTATACAAATAATATATTCTAAATTGGTTGGAGCTAAGCTTTATTTCGACATTTTTGTAATGTGAAGTATAGCATATTACTATTTAAAAAATCCACTGATAAACCATTAAAAAAAATAATAAATAAATAAATAAAAAACAGGTGCCTGACAGTAAAAACTGTTTATTTTCCGCGAAAATTACAGTTTTAGCGAACTTTCCGTTATTATAGAAGTCATATGTTGTAATTGTCTGTTAAAAACAGAACTTCTGTGAAATATTGTATTTTACTCATGTAAAATGTCATTTTTCTTTTCTAAACTTCGAGAAAAATTACGCATGTGTTCACTTTATTATGTCATTAAATAAAACACGTAGATTTCGCGATAAACCAGTACAAATTAAAAAATAGTAAAATAACTTTTATACTTTGTGTGAAATAATAATATTTATAGTTTTGTATTTTATGTAAATTATTATTTTTTTAATATTGCTGACAATTTAGTTGTCTGATGAGTTAGGTTTTGTAGCCTGCGGCTAAACACTGATGTCGGGTCAAGTGCCTCTCAAATTCTGCTAAATCTAATTATTCGTTAATTAAAATTTCTTAATTAAATGAGATGAACGAAATGTATAATAGGTGCCAGCGGCAGGTATTTCAAAAAGTGATTATTCAATATTTGAATCCCAATCATCAGCAGTTGTACTTAATTAAAATGAAGCGTTCATTTCCTGATACTGGGTTAAAGTCTTTTATTCTTCTAAAATAAATTTTAATATCTTGAATATTTTTGTTGATATTCGGGAATAAAAATCTAGGATGTATATGTTTGTAAAATTTACAAATGTTACATTTAATAAATTTTACACGATGCACACACTGAAAGAATATCAAATTAGTTCGTTTAAGAAGTTTTATTAAACGTTTGAAACGAACATTCGTTTTCATATGATTATAAGATTGCAAATGTGTCCTTTATTACACATTTTTTACACGATACTCACACGAAAAAATATCAATTTAGTTCGTTTCAGCTATTTTATGAAACGTATAAAACGAACATTCGTTTTCATATGTTTATAAGATTTACAAAGGTACACTTTTATTACATATATTTTACACGATGCACACACGGAAAAAAATATCAATTTAGTTCGTTTCAGCTATTTTATGAAACGTATAAAACGAACATTCGTTTTCATATGTTTATAAGATTTACAAAGGTACACTTTTATTACATATATTTTACACGATGCACACACAGAAAAAAATATTAATTTAGTTCGTTACAGCTATTTTAAGGAATGTATGAAATGAACATTCGTTATTAAGTATTCGTATTAAACATTCGTTTTCATATGTTTATAAGATTTACAAAGGTTACCTTTATGATATATTACACGATGCACACACAGAAAAAAACATCAATTTAGGCAGATTAAAAAATATATATATGTGTTTTAACATCAAAGTTAACTTACAGAAATGTTTTTTTTTTTTTTTATATCAATGGAATTGAGGAAAGGCAATAGTTACGATGTAGCATTCCACACTGTTTTATGTTAGTCTAATAGCATAGTTAGACGAATCTCACTCGTGCATGCCCAGTCACTCTTAGTAGAAAGCAGTATAATTGTTGACATGTGTTTCAATTTTCACTTTCCGAACACATAATGTAAAGAAAGTACTGCAATTATGATTTGTGTGTGTGTTGTGTGTGAACACGGTAACTTTCAAACGTTACTTCCGATTGAGCTTCAATTAGGCGAAAATATTATATACCGCTGTCGCAAAAGCAATACAGATTTTTGTAAAAATTGGCAGAAGGACTAAGTATTTAATTCATTTTTAAACCACTTCGCAACCATTTTGTAACCGATTCTATAGAGAAATCACCAATGAAATTTGACAGAGAGTAAGCGATAAATATTGCGGCGACGTAATCAAACATTAGTAGAGCAGAGATAACGTCTTTAGTTTTAAAACGGGATGTCCAGAGTTCGAAGTATTAGCGCAAAACAAGAATTTTCAATATTTTAATTTAGTAAAATGTAAGCACAGCATAAGAATTTGGTTAAAGAATTTGATAATACAGTCGAACCTCGTTAACACGAAATTGAAGGGACTGGGAATTTTTTTCGTGTTATCCGAAATTTCGTGTTAACCGTCATAATAGTGGCGCCATCTATGTTAGATATAAAAACTAAATAAATTAACCTACAAATATATCCCTCCTCAAAAAATCATAAATTAATAAGAAATAGTAAATTTCATTAACAAATTAATTATCGTTTTTTAGGCAATAATAATTTTATTTACATGCTAATCATATTTTTAAATAGTCCGTTATTGACTTTGGCTTCAGTTTTTGTAGAGTATTTTTTTTAGGAATGTTTGGACCTAATCTAATTTGTCCAAAGCTCGGGAAGTATCCTCTTAATCCATAAGGAAACGTTGTACAGTTTTCAATGCTGCGGTAGATTCATTTATTGACACTAAACTTTTCCGTTCTGTGTCAATTTCTTCTTCCTCGTCTGACACTTCAATGTTGTCATCTTTATTTTTCAGCAATTATTTCTTCATGCGTCGTCACATCCGAAGTCAGCACATCTTCATCTATGCAAATGTACTTGAAAAAAAAAAACAATGTCTTAAGAAAGAATTTACCGATTTTGGCTACATATCTTTCTACAGACAAGTCTATGATGCTATTTAAATCTTGTCAGTCATCCGTTAGAAAATATGAAATCGCTCTCACCGAGAGCATCAACAAAAGCCTCTGCTTCATCTTGCAAAACTGCAAAAGTTAAAACAATGTTCTGGTTTATTGCCTCTTTTATCCACCGCAAGAGAGCAATTTCAATTTATTCATTCTTTCTTCTACACATTCGTTCTCTTACTGGTTTGAATTAACTCACAGCATAAACCGTTTCAATCTTTTCGCGATTCTTTAAAATTGTAGAAGAATTGTAGGTACCCCATACTTTGCCGCATTTTGTGATTTTTTTCAGCACTTTATCGCTAACTTCGTTTAAATTTTTTGCTTGGTTTCTTAAGATACTGCTTGCTGTTTTCGACTCATCTTTCACAAAATTCTACAGAGCAACTCTGAACAGCGTTTCCATTATATTAGTTAGGTAGTGAAGTAGAGATGGTCACTTCTTTCACTCACAGATAGGAGAATTCAGACCCCCGGTTTATAGTTTATATTACTGTCAATACAGTCAACCGATTAATGGAACAATCACTTTCAAAAAAAGAAATTCCTTCCCCAAACTTTCATTGTGACTAATCTATTGCTCATATGGTTAATGTGGGAACACTTGCGCATATCAGAGATCAAAGAAAAGCAGCGATTATTCAGGAATTCAGTATTTCAGAATTTTTTGAAACCCTTTTTCACTTTAAATCGTTTTCAAACCATAAGAAAATTCCACTTTTAATAAGAGTATGTAACATTTAAGTTTGAAACATCTAAAACATTGCATAAGGTATCATGTTTTAACTTTGAAGCGAAAAAAAAAATTTCGCCTTAAGCGGGATTTTCCTAAATTCTATTTCGTGTTAAACGAATTAATTAACATTGATTTTCAGACTCATCTGACGGGACCTGAAAATTATTTCGTGTTAAGCGAAATTTCGCGTTAAGCGATTTCGTGTTAACGAGGTTCGACTGTATTTGAAATTGGTAAATGTACGCACAGTATTTAAAAAAAAAGGAAAGGAAAGAAGAGAAAAGAAAAGGAAGGAGTGGGGCAAAAGAAAGTGAAAATAATGTTATAGAAATTTACGTTAAAGAATCCGACAAGATGTACGTACAATAAAAAAAAGAAAAATAAATAAAATAAAAAAAAACGATAGAAGGAAGGTCACAGTTTTTGTAAATATATTTCGCTTTGGAAAAGTGTCCGCACAGTATGATAAGTTGAATGATCTTTGCTAAAAAATTAGTTAAAATTTGGTAAACGTTTTGTATATATTGGTTTAATTGTGGCATAGCATTTTTAATTTTATTATTTGTGTTATTAAGTTTAAGCAAACTGAGGCGATGTTCAGTACAGGTATGATATGGAATATGTTGTTATTGTATATTATTCTGTTTTGTACTCTAATTAAGTATTGTGTCCGTAAAATAATGTCAATGTAATATTAATTTGTCAAAATTAATTTCATCGAGGGTTAGGGGATCTCCCACTGTTTCCGTCCTTGGCAGAGACAGACGAAGTTTTGGTCGGGGGTTTCGTTTTCAGAGGTTTCTACCGGCAAACTAACACCTTTTTGGTAGTCCACACTGTTCGGTTGAACGCTTCAGAAATTTATATTATATTTTTCTTTTTACTTTCTGGACACATGTTCGGACAGTCGAGTGTTGTCACTCCAGATAATTTTTCCTGTTACAAAATAACTTTTTACAAGAAAACTTTTTATTTACATTTTTGTTGGTTTTCAGTTTTATTATTATTTTAAAAAAAATTCTAATAAAATAGCTATAGACTGTAAAAAAGGACAGATGTTTCTTGATCTAAGAAAATATAATATAGCAATGAACGAAAATATATAATAACGTCTTCCATGTTATATCCATGACTCAGAAAAACACTCTTTATCTTTAGAAACGTCGGAAACCAGTACATTTTCGAGATTCAAAGAAGCATTTATAAAACAGAGTTTATTTTGTTACCACTGATTTTTGGATAAGTTTCCAGTTAGTTTTTAGGGTATATTAATCAGTTTTCTCAACGCAGAATATAGGTTTTTCGGATGCTATCCATTCTGAAGTAAACATTTTCATCTTTTACAGATAAACATGATAAATTAATAGCACTAACATCAACATTAACATTAAATTTAATATTATTTTGTTACTCTTTCATGTAATACAATCAATTACGCAGCTGAAACTGTTTAATTGTAAATTACTAGCATCATAAAAACCAATATTCTGGTTTGGGAAAACTTATTAATACACTATAAAAACCACTCAGAAAACATTTCCAAAGAATCAGTGGCAGCAAAAGAAACTTTGTTTTTATAAATGCTTCTTTACATCTCGAAAATATATTAGTTTCTCAGGTTTTAATGATAAAAAACTCATTCCAAAATCATCTGTAACCAGGGCTGTAACTAGAAGTGAATAATAGGGGGGGGGGGGGCTCAAGAAGATGTAGGGGAGGCTCATACTTTTTCTCCTGACAGACGCATATATGATCAAAGTATTATATAGAAAGATAAATTATAGTGCATATTCATATTGTAGGCACTATGTTTCTTATTAAACTGTTTATAATAACTTCATTTTATACTAAGAAAAGATAAGGCTCCAGAATAAAAATGTTCAGTATATAATTAGTGTATAATTATACTGGTGAAATAATAAGTGATGATGTCAACAAGTAAATAAAAAGCTTACAGTGCACCGGTTTCATAAAGAGCTGCAACCTTTAATTTTTTTCTGAATATTCCCTGCCCTTAAGGATTCTAAAGTTGTAATTTTATATGATAAAAAACATTAACAAAATCAAGGATGTATTTTGCATTTTAAAATGATTATTGTTTTTATTGCACTTATTTGCAGTTTTTATTCAAATATTACAATTTAGTATTTATACATAACTGCAAAAGGGCCACAAAACTAAGTTCGATTTTTGAACAGAGTTTCATTTGGTGACCTTGGAATATTTCCCAGGGGGGGGGGAGGGGGCTCAAATTTTTTTAGTGGGGGCTCAGCACCCCCCCCCCCCTTAGCACCCCTAAAGCTACGGCTCTTTGTCTAGTCTTGTAATCGTTTTGAAAATTGAAATTTTTTTGACGGATAAAGAAACATTTGCCTTTTTACTTACCCATCATACATAGTATAGGGTAAGTCTTGTAATCGTTTTGAAAATCGAAATTTTTTTTTGACGGATAAGGAAACATTTGTCTTTTTACTTACCTATCATACATAGTATAGGTAAGTCTTGTAATCGTTTTGAAAATCGAATTTTTTTTTTGACGGATAAAGAAACATTGGTCTTTTTACTTACCCATCATACATAGTATAGGGTAAGTCTTGTAATCGTTTTGAAAATCATTTTTTTTTTTTTTTTTTTTTTTTTTTTTTTTTGACAGATAAAGAAACAGTTGTCTTTTTACTTACCCATCATACATAGTATAGGGTAAGTCTTGTAATCGTTTTGAAAATCGATTTTTTTTTTCGACGGATAAAGAAACATTTGTCTTTTTAATTACCCATCATACATAGTATAGGGTAAGTCTTGTAATCGTTTTGAAAATCGATTTTTTTTTTTTTTTTTTTTTTTTTTTTTGACGGATAAAGAAACATTTGTTTTTTTACTTACCCATCATACAGAGTATAGGGTAAGGCTTGTAATCGTTTTGAAAATCGAAATATTTTTTTGACGGATTTACATGTTTCAGACACTAAAGATTCCGAAAAACATATTTTTAGAAAAAAAAAATGTTTCCGTCCGTCTGTCTGTGTGTGTGTGTCTGTAAACGCCCTATCTCCCGAACAAACTGAGATAGAGACTTGAAATTTGGTATGTACTTAGTATGTAATAATTAGAAGAAGCTTATTGAATTTCAGCAACCTCGATTATCCGGAACTATTTGTTTTAGTACTCTCGAAGTATTCGTTCTGATAAAAGATATGTAAAATTTTTCGAAATTGTTTATTTTAAGGATTAAATATAAAAGAAAATAAAAAAACATAAATTTTGCATAAAGAATAAAGTCGATCGGGTAATTAGTTGCCGAGATATTTGTAATCCTATTTTCCACACTCTTCGATTTTTCATGACCCTGTATTTCATTCAAATTTCAATTCAAATACATATTTTAATTGGAAATGAGACGCTTATCCCGACGCAGTAAACTCTTAGTTAATTGGATTATCATTTTCGGAGTTATAAGGATGTTTCTTTTACGGAATTCAGTAATAGAGCATTTAAAGCTAGACTAACGAAAAAGAAAGGCTACCGCGGTGCCTTACGCTTATCTTTTTTTACAGACCACGGGAATCACTTGATGCTCGAATGCACCAATGCAGGTGCACGAAAAGAGCATCACGTCACTCTGGCGGTCTGTAAAAAAAGATAAGTGAAATGCACCGCGTCTAATCTTTTTCTTTAGCCTCGATTTAAAGTTTATGACGTCATCAAGTCACGATTTTATCCGAATTGCAATGCATTTTATAAATAGTTTACATGTTTTATTTTCATACTAGCTGTTACCCGTGACTTCGTTCACGTAACATTAAAAAAGAATAAATGCATTAATTTAGCAAAGCATTTCATTCGATAATTAAAAACATATATAGTTAACCAAACCTTTATCTCATTTTATAGGAGACAATTCGGTATTTCTTTGATATAGGCGCCTTTACATAACCCAGTCTTAAAAAAGTGAAAATTCATGCCAAATAATATATGCAATCGCGAAAATGAAACTGCAACCAATAAAAAAAGAAGGGTCCAGTAAAATCGTGAAAAACGACGAATCCCTCTTCGTAAAACGAAAAAATAACACTGAAAGTATTCTTCTATACAACAGTGCATTTTAGGTGGTATTTGGTGTGAAATTTGTATATGTATTCATTTCTAAATGGGCATTATTATATTGTTTATTTGTATAGACATGCATTATATATTTCTTACTACATTATTAATTTATGTCTTGTTTATGTATATATTAAATAAAGTGCTTCTCGCTAAGTGGTGCAAATATTGAACAAACTGGTTGGGGATTTTATACATTGATAGATATTTCATAAAGATATAACAATCTGATGCGATTCTAAAATGTAAATAAAGTTTGCTAGAAAGTACTTTAAATTCTGCTCAATCTAACCTCGATATTTTTTCTATCGCGTCAAGGGCACTATAAAGTCTAAACAAATAACTACCGACAACACTAATCTGATGATCTAAATTTACATATTTTTGTTAGTATATATAGGATTATTTTAATTTATTTCTTGCGCTTGAAATTTTTTACGCTTTTTCTAGGGTTAAGTGTCGAATGAATGTACTTTCTTGTTATTTTATTTTGCCATTTCTATTTAATCTATTTTCTATTCATTCCATTTATGGATATTGATTTAATTTACATATTCGTTTCAAAGAATATTGTTTAAAGTTATTATTAGGATTCGGATAGGATACGATTAGGGTTAGGATTAAGATTATAAACTGGACGACAATGGCATGATTAATTCAGGTTTAAAGGATGAACCAGGATGTCTATTTACATCATGAAGTAATAAGAAAATTATAAAATTATCACCTGATATTTTTTAATATATTTTACAGTCATAGTTGGCATCAAAGGAGAGCGAGGAAATGATTATCTAAAATACCATTAAGTGTTTACCACGCAAAAACCAATCTGGTTACAACAATGTATTTAATTTTGCGCCAAATTTCACTTGATAAAAAAAAAAGCAAATTGGCTATGGACTCGATTACAGATCCCTAACCTTCCCATTCTAGGAAATTTTCTACCTATATGTGAAAACCTTTTCTACTATATACAACGCGCTTTCACGTTTATAATATTATGAATTGGCACGATCGGCTTGTTCAAGCTTACATAATTCGGCAGGAAGAAAAGTTTCATTATTTTTTGGTTTCTTCTTTGCTTTGGCATTACGTGAATTTGTCGGTAAAATTGATTTTCGTTTCGATAACATTGTTGTTTTTTAAGTTTTTAAAAATATTGTAATTTTACTTAAACATTGCTTTAAAATCTATGCCATTTTTCTCAACCTACAAGACTTTACAAAAATCTATTATGACACAGAACTTTAAAAAAAGCTATATTTAAAAATTACAACAAAGTTTTTACTATTTTAAAGCTAAAAGAAATGTAAAATTAAATTCCGATTCGAAACGACCATTTACAAATGTGTTTTGATTGTGGGAAAATGATAGAGGAAAAATGCTATTACTTCGACGCAATCATATTAAATCGTTAGCTGTTATGAAAAAATACAACTTTCTTTTAAAAAATAAAGTTATTTTTATTAACATTTTCTGATTTTCTATACGGATAATTTTGCGGTGCATATTATTGACATTTGCCGTCCAATATCTTTTCAATGTTTTTTTTTAATTTAAATTAAAAATATGGTACCTTTATGTTAGCCGTGCGCAGACGATAAACCGCCAAGTATTATTCATATCACCATCATTCGTATTGAATTTATATTAAAATATAAACAACAGATTTAAAACACAGAACTTTAATTTACAACACATACATTTAAAATAATTCATTTCATGTGAAATAGAAAAGAACAAAAATAGAGAAATTAATCACAAATAATTTGATACCCCAAGATCATTTTATATCGACATCAAAGCAAATCTGTTTTATTTTCGATATATGACATCATATTCGCTTGCTTTCCATACTTACTCGTATTTATGCACCTTGATTTGAAAACTCAAGTTTTATTTCTAATAGGATGTCATTTCATGTTCTGTCTCTTAAATAATTAATTTCATTTTCATTTTTCACGTGGAAATTTTTCATTTGAAAATAAATTGTTGAGTAAAAAATATTATTCCAGATTTTGATTTAGTTTTGGCAACGATGAAGTATTAGTAACGGTAAAGTAAATTTAACCATTTTAAATTATTATACGAAAAAATGTCCATTTATTCTCTTTGAAAATAATGAAATTTTGAATTATTAAAAAATATATTTGAATAAAATAAACAAAAACCAGCCTATGTTCATTTACGGGTTATAATTAACGTATATGCAAAGATATATGATCATTAAATTCTCTATTTTGACGCTGGCTTCAGCCTAATATTTGCACACAATCGGATTTATAATATTATTAGGATTAGGATTAGGATTTTATATTATGCATATCTATGATGGGTAAGTATTACGGTGGCCCCCAACGATTAGTTTTACATTATTTGATAATAATAATCTTTAGCGTTTTCGGGCACTGAAAAACCTTTTTTTCCGTTTTTATTTCCAGAAAACGTTGAAAATGTATACAATTCAATACATCATACTCGGTAAGTTCTATGATACTACAAAAATGGAATTTAATTTTACGGTTTATCTTGTTAGAGTAAGGGAGAAAAAGTTGTTTGTAAATATAACTTATAAGGCCGTATAAAAATCTATATTTCATAACTTAAAAGAATAATAATTATATTGAACTTAATGGAATTTCATATGATTATATTGCAGTAAAATAAAAATAAAATAATTTTCTGAAATATGTCTAAGATCACTTTTCGCAAGATAAACAAAATTTGATTATATCCTTGCGCTTGTGAAGTCTTAGTTATGCACTATTTTGTTTAAACTAATTATTTTCTTCCAAATTTTTAAACCATTTATTATTACTCCGTTTCTCCCTTTTAAAAGAAAATGCAAATATTTACAAGAAAAACATCAATAACATTTTACTTTCCTCGTAAAAGTTAATTTAATTTTCTTTTCGTAAAACATCTACCGAAAGCAAAATAAATTTTTAAAGATTTTCACTTAAGCGTAACAGGTTAAAAACTGCTGCCAAACTGGAAATAAATCTCACAGTCTTAAGTTTCATTATTCCATCAATGTAAAAAGCAATTCAGTTTTAACGATTTCAGAAAGAAAAGACGTGTTTTACTTCAAAATCCCACAAATATGGCGAGTGAAAAGCTTTTAAAAAGTCAGAATAAATTGCAGGAAATTTGGCAGAAAACGATTTATTTTATTAGTTTAAGATGCGAAAGAAATCTAATTCTTTTATTTTTACACTCTTTTGTTTAGCTCAACTTGTTTTGTTCTATGTAAAGGTCGGATTTTGTAATGGATTTTTTAAACTCGCTTCCTGATGTGCTAGAATTATACAAATTTTGCACTAAAGTGTGTTTTTGATGATAATACCGGGTGTGTCATAAGTTTATTAAAAATTAAAAAAAAATCATTAAAAAGAAACAAATGATGTTGAATGAACAAATGAATGAAAAAATGGCGGTTTGTAGGAATAGGATTAGAGTGAGATTGGATTTTTTTAATAATAAAATGTTAAGCTCTAACGCAATAGTTTGTGTTGAAACATTTTGTCTTGATCAATGATTTGCTTTAACTGCTCACAAACAACTTCAATAGGGCGGTCAGAACTTGGTTCGTCTTCACTGCCGAAATTTCCAGATTTAAACTACCGAAACCAAACTTTGACTGTATCATAAGAAACAGTATTAATTCCTAAACTTTCACACATCTTTCTGTGGCATTCAGTCGCACTGATTTTTTTACGGAACTCATAGTAAATAATCGTTCTGATCTGCTGACTTGATAGCTCCATTTTAAACACTTTTTTGAAGCACAAGATAATAAATGTTTAACAAACAAATTGCACAGTCATATAGGTCATATGCTCTGCTTTCGAATGCAAAAATTGGTTGGCTGAAAATTAACAACCGCACAAATGACAGCTGTTTGCGCGAAGGTATCTCCCCTTGGCGGAAAACTTTTTACTCAACGTAATATATGTTATATAGGTTGAAACTTTTTGTAGATAAGAATCTATGAATGTTATAAGATGTATGATGTTTATATGTAATGAATGACGTATGCAAATATGGTGAGAGTACATAAAATATAAGTATATTCAGAATTATTGAAATTAAAAATTAAATGTATTTACTAAATTTAAGCACTCTGGCGTGTAAATAAATTGTTCTTTCGGTTGGCTACTATTTTTATGTAAGTGATTGCTGCTATAACTAATTATCTTATCTTTTTATACCTTTACTATTGTCCTAGGACGGTGTGTAGAAATCGTGGTTTTCAAAAAAATTAATGTGAAATAAGTGATAAAAATATTCCTATACTATTCATTGACAATAAGGAAAACTGACCTGAGACGGGGCATGCCCTGCAGCTCAGGATCCAATTAATGACTGAACCTGTTTTAATAGCTCATTTTTAAATCAATTTTTATGTAATAATAAAGACATTATATTACAATAATAATTTACAAAATGTAGATCAGACAGATTTTTAATATTTTCAACTCATAATTTCTTTATACTCCCTCCGTCCCAAATTAGTTGCTACATTTGGGTTGAAAATTTTGTCCCAAATTAGTTGCTACATTTCAAGAAGGTGGAGTCATAAATAACTTCCGATACAGTTTAGTAGATCGACATCAGTAAAATCACTAAACTACAATGAATATAATGCGGTATATTAGTTATTTATCGCATTATTATGCATTCTTTTACATTCTCTTATTACTTTAAATTTATTTTATATTATTCTTCATTCATTAGACTGTTATTTAACATTTTTCCTATACATTTTCATTACTTTTATGTACTTTAAACTTTTTTATGTGTCTCTCATGATATGATATATGCAAACTCATACCCAGGGGGTTGTTTTTCTCAAACAAGGAACCCCATTGAATGATAAACTGTTCACCTGTTCACCTGTTGAAGCAATTACCTAGAATATGAAGTATGATAATAAGAAGTAATGTGACTCGACCTAATAAAAAAGTGACGATAATTGTAATTAAGAATAACAATTTAGAAATTACCCTAAAGGAGGAAATGAATAATAAAGAGCGTAACGCTGTATTACAATTTTTACTACAACACTTAAAGAAATTCCTTAAATATCAATTAAAATTGCTTTATGTGCGATTAAAATTATCACAACTTGGCATTTTCATTCTCATTTTTTTTTTACTTTCCACAAATATAGCACTTATTTTGTGACAAATTTTTGGTAGCTTTACAGGGTTCGCACACTCTTAAGCTACGCCCCGTTTTGTAAGGATTCTACCACCAGTATACCAGAAAGATCATTTTCTTCCTAATGAATTCACTATTCATTAGCTATAAGATAGTTTTATGCGATTACTGGTGGAAGAATCCTTAAACAAAGGGGCGTGGCTTAAATGCATGCGAACCCGGGATTTTTTAAAATAATTTGGTTCTGATTTAAGGAGGGACGGAAGGTAAGTAAATGTTGGTGATTGATAGCATATCATCCTGAAATCTCTGAAAAATGTTCAAACAAAATCATAAAATCATCAGTATTAATAATCAGTACAAAAGTATTCAAATGTAGCAACTAGTTTGGGACAGAGGAAGCATATGGTTTCTTCGTTCTCTTTCCATAATCGTGATGTCTGTTCCTTTTTCATAATCATGGATCCTGATCTTGTTATAAAGTGACATACCCAGAGAGTCTTTTAAAAATAATAATATACAATTCCTAGTATATTCTGATGCAACACATATTTCATTTAATTCAACATGATATTAATTTTATGTTCATCATAAACTGAAAATCTTTCTTGTGTTGACAGATTTCAGTTTACCGACAAAATGCTGTATTTTGTGATTTATCTTTTTTTTCAATTAGTAAGTTAGTTAGGGAAATTAATTTCCAATTCTGCTATGACTTTGCTAGTAACTACTTTAGATTTTTGAAGGTCATTGTTGAGATAGATTTGAAAAATAATTCATGCTTGAAAATTATTTAAAAAGTCTCTAAATTGAGCGGCAATTCTAAAATAAATTTCATTCGAAAGTTTCTTTTTCTATTCGATGATATAAGAATTAAAATTGTACGGTGTTTAAAAGTGATGTAAGAGCGATAAAGGGGAAAGCGTTAGTAGTGTTCGTGGTGATCACCGTTATACATTTCTAAAAATTACAACTGTGTTTTATTTGTCGTCCAAAAGTAGACTTGCGAATATTTGACGGCGTCAGAGATATGCACAGTGAAAGAAATAGGACTTTGTCGCTAATAAAAAACTGTTAAATGGACTTATAAGAAACCTAAAAAATAATTCTTATAAAACATCAGCCTTAAATTGTTTAATCTAACTCTAAAATCTATTTTTATTTTTATTTATTTATTTATTTATTTTACCGTTACGTTTAATAATTTTAATTTTCCTGAAATCCTCTACTTTTCTGAAAACTTTATTAAAAATTAATTTAAAGTTTAATATAAAGTTTTCAAATGATGTCAAATACATCTAACCTATAGTTTACCTTTTTTAAAGCTAACATGTAATCAAGTTATACAATCAAGATGAAGTAATCAATAAAGGCTCCCATTCAAATCCATAATCTTCATAATTAAGAAATAAACAAATCTGAAAATTACGTCATGTTGACACAATCATATCAACTTTTCTCTTTAGTTTTTACAATATCAAAATAAATTTCAAGCTAAGCATAACGTCATTTTTACCGGCGCAAACTTTTCACGCGTACTTTATTGCACGTACTTTTATGCTTCACCAACTTGTAATCAAATAAAAAAATATTTTCTATTCTATTGTAATGAAAAAAAAATGGCACCAGTAACCATGACGATAATATAAACCCAGTGGAAAATATTCTCGTAAAATCACAATAAATATGAATTTTTATTGGCCTCTAAAAATAAAGTACACGTGCATATTTTTACCGAAATTCGTCTTGCAAATAAAAGACGTCAAAAAAGCCACGTGCCTAAATATTTTTCATTCTTTTTCTTTTTTTCTGCAACAACGGGAGTTTTTTAAAAATTTGTATCAATGAATCTCAAAAATATGACTCACTACACAGCTCTATTGTTTGTTTACATGTAGCAAGCTGTTGGTATATTGTTGGTTAGAAGGATGGACCCTGACCGGAATCGTCACCTCACTTGCGTATTATATAAATATATTATTATCATTATTATTTACACATTTAAAAGGAAATGCAAGTATTAACCAGAAAAACGTCAATAACGCTTTTATTTTTTTGAACAGATAATTCGATTTCGTTTTCGTAAAAAAAAAACATCTGCTGAAAGCAAAATAAATTTTTAAAGCTTTTTGCTCTAGCGCTATGTATTAAAAACTATTGCCAAACTGAAAATAAATCTCAATTCTTAAATTTGATTATCCCATTAGTGTAAAAAGCTATTTTCTTTGAACAGTTTGAGAAATAAAAGACGCGTTTTGCTTTAAAATCCTACAAATGCTGAGATGAAAAGCTCTTAAAACGTCAGAATAAATTGCAGGAAATTTGCCAGAAAGTGCGCTCTTTTATTAGTTTTGGATTTTAAAGAAACATAACGTGTTTTTTTTAAAGACGAATTTATTTATTTATTTATTTATTTTTTTTTTTTTTGCTTTACATTGCCATTTTAGGATTACTTTAAACTCATTAACCTTTAAAAACACGGACGGTTTGATATAACATAAAAACACGAGCAGCGCAACTGTATGCGTCAAGACATTTCAAAGCATAAATAACAACTTTTAATGATATCCTTGTTGAAGACTTAAGGTTTAACCCTTGTTTAAGGTTTAACCCTTGTTTAAGGTTTAACCCTTGTTTAAGGTTTACACACCTTTAAAACGACATTTTCGATAAAAATATAGATTTTTCATTTTTGCAATAATATTAAAATATAATCTTTCATCTATCGAATTCTGATTTAAGTTTGTCTGTAACTTAACTAGAAACCGAGTTACAGCCGTTTAAAGTTAGATCTGTTACAGCTTGCCGAAGTATTTTACAATCGGAAATATCGTTCTGCAAAAACCGGAAGTAAGCTGAAATGTATTTTTACATTCTTCTTTTTCGAGATTTAGCATTTAAATTGGATTATATGTCCAAAAAAAAAAACAAAACAAACATGGAGTACATAATTAAACCTTTAAAGAATAATAATTATTTTTATAGCAAGAAATGCGTTTACAGTTATTTTTAGCTTTTTCTCAAAATGAAGTTTTTAGATTTTTACACTATGCAAATATTCTATAGCAAAAAATTATGCATGAAATGCCTTGAAATTATTTTTAGCTTTTTCTCAAAATGAAGTTTTTAGATTTTTACACTATGCAAATATTCTATAGCAAAAAATTATGCATGAAATGCCTTGAAATTATTTTTACTTATTTTACATATGTTTATCGAGGAAATGGACTACAATCATGGTAATATATTAATTAGTTTTATATTTACACAGGTATAAATTGAAAAGTTGCAAGAAATTTTACGAATTTTTCATTACATTAGTGCTTCAAGTGACATAGCATCTTATGCGATAGAGATGCTACTATAATTCGATTTGTCTATGTCCTAGAGAAAATTATTCTCTTTATTATGCCATTTACAAAATGTGAATGCATTGATTTGATTTTGAGTTATCATGTTTTGCGCAAATGTCAGTTTTTCACACAATTTTGACTATTTTTCACTTTAAAAAAATCATTTCTGTGTAATTTCTAAAATGTTTATACATTTCTTCAAAGTTTTAACTTAAATGTCATTAGAAAAAATTGGTATAAAGAGAAAATTTCAAAAAATCACCTCCGAAGGTGTGTACATACCTTAATGCAAAGTCTAGTAGTAATATACAAGTAACCAGTGGAACCATACGAGGATTTAGCACTGCAGTCTAATATTTTTTAGCAATATTTAATATTTTTTAGATGCTTCTTTAATGTACTTCTTTAATAGTATAAGAGTAATAAATATTAAATTTATTTAAAAAAAAAAAACAATTTAAATAAGAATGAAAATGCAATAAATTACACAAATACACGTGCGACGTATTCCGTACGCCATTGGTAACACTTACGAGTAAAAATGAAAGAGAAAAATTTGCGAACTTCAAGTTTAAATGTTAGTTAAATACTTAAAGCTACTTTGGATGAGACGCAGGCATTAATTACGTAATTATTTGGAGTTTAGCAGTTTTTTTTTTCTCTTTCTGAGTAGCGCACTTAGTACGTGCGTGTTTTTAAATGTTAAGTAATAACACACTATTATTATTTTCTTAATCAGCTCATAGATATAGATATGGTGTGATTTTAATAAGTGATTTTTAACATAATTATATCTAAACTAAATGTAGAACTAAATGTGCCTTTATAAAGTTTTCAAATTGAGTTTTCGTCTTTATTAAGTTGTGTTTAATTATACAGTTTCCTGTGTTCTAATTGCGATTGTTCATTAGTTTTGATTCATTATTTCTGTTTGTTTTAGTTTTGTAAATTATATCCTATTTAATTTGCTAAGCATTTCTTATGTTAAATTTTGAAGGAAAAAAGCAGAATGTTCCGTCATATATTCAAATTTAGTTTAAGTAAATCCAATGAGAAAAGACGCTATAACATATGTCTTTAAAGTTATTTTATTTTATTTTGTGCCATATTCTTATTTATAATTTACAAGTATATGAGAGTTACAAAACAAAGTTAATTAGGCGCCAAACCACGTTTCCTAAAATATGTAAAATTGTTGTTAACTCAATTATGGATCTTTCCCCCAAAAAACTACATACTTTAATTAGGATGTAAAATCTTTTGTAATAATCTTATAGATGAATATTTGAATCGGAAATTTTCCTTCATTTCATTTTTCTAATAGGCATTATAACATTTGGCAGTAATTGCAATAATTTATTTTTTCTCTTTTTAACACTTTCCAGCCTAGTTGAAAAGTGTTTATGACTTCGGTTTGTCTGGCCGTCTGCCGTATGGCCGTCTTCCGTGCTCTAACTCCCGTAAATAGGCTCGGATTGCTCTGAAATTTTTTTATGTTATTGTCGTTATCTATAGCCCTATTTCAACGTAAGTGTGTAGCACTTATAGTTTTTTTACAGGGACACTCAAAAGAATTCCGTTACATTACGTCTATGGAGAAAAATCGTCTGCGGTTTATTTAAATAATGTTTCACTATTTTAAACGCATTGAAATTTATATATATCACTAAGGTGCATTACAAGAGCCTTACTACAGAATATTGTGTGTATAGCAGTCATCGTTCATTTACAGGGACACACAAAAGAATTCTCTACTGTCTGTTAACAATAATTTCTGGAAGTGCGTTTTAAGTTACTGAACGCGATTTTAATTTTAACTCGCTTTTTGTCTATTACGTGGTGTGTATAAATTCTGTAGATCCTGTACAGGACAGCACAAAAGTTCGCGAACACATTTCCGTTTATTGACAGAAACTCCAGACGGAGAATTTTAAACTGTGCGACGCGTTTCTTAACTGAACTAAAATTTAGCATCCTATGTAGTATATATACAAATCTATAGATCCTGTACAGGGCTGAATAAAAGTATTCGGATATTTTTCCGATTATTGTATATGTTGGAAATTCCTTAAATTATGTTTTTAGATATGTTATGCGTTTTCCAAATTGTTTACTTAGATGTTATCTTTTAGCTTATTAAACAGTATGATTTGTAAAATTATTTTGGAAGCGGTGGAAAGTGTTACATAATCTATGCTTGACGCATGATTTTTCGTTCTTGTTATTTATTATATTTGTTTAGAAAAGCCAATTCTGGCTTGCTATTTCCTTTAGATTAATAATCAGTATTTTTTTTCTTCAGATTATTGCTGAAAACTGAATAACCACAATAATGTATAAATAATCCTTAATTTGTTTACAATTGATGAGTTTCTTGGGGGTGTTATGTCCAATGAAATTTGTTTACAGTCATCAAGATTTAACCTAATCCGAATTCCAGGTACTTTAACCCTTTAACGGGCGGTGGTCACAAAAAAGGACACCAAATTTTAATTACAAAACTGACAAACGGCACCAAGAATATTTAATTAAAATTTTCCTTTTATTATGTACCGGAAAATAAGCAAGTTTCTGTTTAGTAATGGATTCGTTTGTAAATTCCGGTGTCAGTCTATTATTTCATCCTTTTGCAAACAAATTTACTCCGCGCCGGAAAGGGTTAAAAAAAAATTCAGATGTAAATGCGAAATCTGCAAATATTGTTTCAATCGTCATCATTGACATTCCAAACTTTTTTCTGCCTATTGCAACCATTGTTTTTATGTTTAAATTAAATATTTTCGTTTTATAATATTATTTCTCACTAAATCAGGTGTTTGTTTTTAGCATTTTAAATAAAATCTGTAACTTGTTTTTGTTTTAATTTTCGGGTGTGTTTGTATTTTCCTTAACTGATGTTTCACTTTTCACTGTTTCACTTTTTTGAACTAAGGACAGCTTGGTATGTTATCGACAAAATAAATGAAAAATCGACCGTTGGCACCGTTTGCGCCAAAATTTCGAGCTAATTTGTGAAAAATATAAAATTTCATTATCAAAAATCTGGTGTATTATACATAAAAATCTTCCACGGAAAACTAGATAAAAAATCATTTTGTAGTTCTGGAAATTAGCCGGAACATTCAGACTGACACTCTCAGAACTTCTTGTTTATAATACAATGAACTCGCGTTAAGGGGGTTGGTCAGTCAGATATCAAATTCCACTCTCTAATGTTAAACCTATGGGAGTGAATTGCTTTCTTATTTTTTTATATATATTTCCCCAGGCAATTAATATTTTTGACTTATTTTTTTTGTGTACTCTTCTTAAAGAATGTTCCTTTTTTTCTTAGTTGTCAAAATATTTCTAAAATATATCCTTAATTTAATGTTTTATGAGTTAAAATCTGACGTAGCGTACGAACTTCGAGTAAGATTTTAGCTGTTCAGATAAAATTAAGTATCTATTTTAGAAATATTTTGACAACTAAAAAAAAGAGACACCCTTTAAGAAGAGTACAGAGTAAAAAGAAGTGAAAAATATTAATTTCCCTATGAGATATTTTAAAAATAAGAGTGCATTCCACTCCCTTAGGTTTAACATTAGCCAGGGAAATTTGAAATATGATTGACCAACCTCCTTAATGCGTCTTCGCTTAAGACGTATCTCCTAACAATGAGGACAATGTCGTTTTCCCCACCATTTTCTTTTTGCAAATACTGTTAAGGAAATCGCTTAATGCGCACGAATAATGCGGACAGATTTTTCACAAATCAACCAGGCAGAACTGAAAGATACTGGCTTTGTGTAATATATAATTTTAAAGCGACTTTGGTGCTACATCTTTCATAGGGAGATTTAAAAAAAAGTTTATGACATTTATGAATAGAAAGATAACATTCCACTACCGACAGAGGTTTAAACAATGCTGTTGGCTTTTCGCCAATATTTCCAATGAAATTGTGATGCAACAGACTACATTTTCGTATGTGTCGCAATATTGGAAATGGATGCAAGAGGTAAAAATTAGCGGTCGCCACTCGCCACATGGAGATTAAAGTTTAAAAGTGGCGATTAAAATATCAGAAATCGACCGCCACCCTAGTCGCCACTCGCCAAGTGGCGATTAAAAAATCTGTTATCGATCGCCAAGCGAAATACACCATTTTTCAAGGAAATATGCATCTCTACATTGATTACATCTAATTAAAGAACTGGTTAATTCTTTTTCCTACCAGATGCAAACAGATTTCAACGACTTAGCTCTATTTTCAATATTTCGGCTTTTTCTCATGTGCTTACTCTTTAGTTGGATTATTTTTTCAAGAAATACAGTTTTATTCTGCAAATTATATTCATCAGCTTTGATTCCACATGCATTTCAAGTAATTTATTCCTTTTTCCCCACCGCATACAAGCGAATTTTAAGGACAATTTAGTATCTTCAATATTTTGACTTCTGCCACATACTCACCCGTTGGATTATTTTTCTTCAAGAGATACTGTTTAATCATGCGAAATATACTCCTACTCATACAATAGGTATAAAACTCTTACAGAAAAATGTGTTTATATACAACGATAATAATTTATCTAGATGTCAAGAAAATTTGAAATATAGTAGTATGGCCACTAACTTTAAAAAGTGGCCACTAATGAAACTGAGTCTACCGGCCACTGGCTACTAACTAAATTTCCCATTTTTCGCATATTCAGCAAAAAAGATCAACTATTGCAAGGAAAAGTGACGTATCACTTTAAAGAAAATTAAATTATGTAAGTACGGCAATTTATTTGTATATTGTGTTTGGTCTGAGTGCTGAGTGCTGAGTATTTAGTTTTTGTATTAAAACATTGGTCATTAACTTGATTTTTTAAAATTAAAATTACTAAATTAAATAAAACCTTGTTTCTTTTAGCATAAAGTTGTAAACTATTTAATTTCTTTCAAAAATTGAATTCAATTAATACAACGCAAGGAATTATTTTTATACAGGGTGTTTTTTTTTTAAACTGACGCTGTTCAGAGCCGCCTGTAGCTCGTTATAATAACTGGATTGATACAAAATTTTGTGAATGGACTAAAAAAAAAAGATTCCAGCAAAAAAAAAAAAAAAAAAAAAAAAAATTAGTTCCAATTTCCGCCGATAGGGGGAAATGTGGCGCTGTACAATGAAAAAAAAACATCAGAAACAGACAAAATTAATAATTTGGAGAAAATGCCATGTTTTATTCATCATTTACACTTTCCCTTTCGTTGATTGCAGTTGAAACATCCATTATCACTTTTTCTGCCACCGGTTTACGTCCTCTGCCTGACCGAACTGCTAGCGAGCCTGTTTCTTCGAATTTCAGAATCATTGCTTTCAATACATCTTCTAAAATAAAAGCGTAAGTCATGTGACTGTCATCAACAGTTCCCGGATGGCCGTTTCACTTTTTCATATGCCAGGCGGCCATTTTTATTCAGAATTATTTTTTCGAATAAAACTGCATAAAAGTTACATTTTAAGAAAGATCGTTCAAAATAAATTAATATTTGAGAGATGACTTACGTTCAATTATGTATATATTCTGCAATAACTTCAGTATTATAACTGCATAAGTTTTCAGTTCAAATTCTCTATTCATGAAAGTAAACAAAAAAAAAAAGATTGATTCGGCGTGAACTTTTAAAATATTAAACCATGGAGGTAATCATTCGCAAAGCAACTTCTCCGCGAATGAATTTTTGGACCGCTGCCTCGCGTCAAAAAAATAATTTGCACCAGTTACACAATCAAAGTTTACCATAATTATGTGCTATACAACTCAACTTGACTCAACTTTCTTGACGTATATTGAACTCATGTAATAATATTTAATGAATCAGATTTTTAGCATTTTAAAAAATCGCTAATACAGCTTTTATTTATCGCGTGTACAAATTAGAAACGATACTTTGATTTTGAAATCAAATGTTTTGATTTATAATATTATTTCTTATTTATTTATTTATTTATTTTCTATTTTAAATGAAAAGTGTGAAGTATTTTAAATTTATGTAATATAAGCATTTCAGATTAAAGTTAAGTATTTTAAATGAAATGAGTGACAGGTTTATAATTTAAAATTAAATTAATGTAGTATGAATGATGGTGATGGGAACAATATTTGGCGATTTATCATCTGCTCCCGGCTAACAACAATACCCATATTTAAAAATGGTAACTAATATGGAATCAAATTAAAATAACTCAATAAAATTGAGTATTTTAAATGAAATGAGTGACAGGTTTATAATTTAAAATTAAATTAATGTACTATGAATGATGGTGATGGGAACAATATTTGGCAATTTATCATCTGCTCTCGGCTAACAAAAATAATCATAATAAAAAAAGGGAAAAAAATGATAGTTTGATGTAAATAAATATTGATATACATATAAAAAATTATTTATAGAATTTAAAAAAATAAAAGTAAATAAACAACAATTTCCATAACAAAGTTTTCACCAAATTGGCGGGGAGGAAAATCGCGCCAACATGCGTATGTGACACCTGTGCCCAAAAAATATGGGAAATGCTACCATGATCGCAAAAGTTCATGATTTGTTTATTAGAATCTCACGATTTGGTGAAGGATTAAGGGAAAATAAAATTATGAATAAATGTAACGTGTTGCAATGTTTAACATACATTAAGGGAGACCAAACTCGCCAGTGGCGGCTAGTTAACGGATAAAGGTCCTTTGCGCAGTTTATGGCGTGTTCTAAGTAAACGAAGAGCGACTGGTGCATTGCACTGGTTACAATAATAGAACTTCACAAGTAACGCGCGCTGCGGTAACGTGATATTCATTTTCAACCTGAGCTGCAATTGTTTCTCGGTGTTTTTCGCATGCATTTATAGCTTCAACTATTGGCGCTACTGTCGCTTGCGTAAGTAAAAATTTGCATTTTCATTTATTGCCCGTATTTTATGCTAATTCTCAGTTGCATAAATTACCACAGCGCCACATTTCCCCCTATCTATGGTGATTGGAACTATTTTTTGTTGGAATCTTTTTTCCCATGGTTTTCTTAGTCCATTCACAAAATTTTGTATCAATCCAGTTATTAGAACGAGCTACAGGCGGCTCTGAGTAGCATCAGTTTTAAAAAAAACACCCTGTACATTGAAATATTTATATCACTTAATGCGGATTTCGGTTTGTGCGGATGAAATATATTCGCCTTTGGAAGTACGCAATAACGGGAGTTCATTGTATATGTGATTTATGGTTCGTATTTATCAGGTATACTTGTCAGATTGTTGATGCTCCTTTTACTAACACAATATTAGATAATATATATTAGATTTTGTTAACCTTTCCATCTATCTTTAAGTTATTTGATAATCTAAATGACCAAATTCTGTGTCCAAATTTCGGTTTAGATGTTACAATATTCAACTAATTTCACGGTGGAATGCGTTTAATTTTATGTTAATGTTAATACAAAGTGAAACGTAATGTGTAACTGGCGTATGAATACTGCAAACCTTAGATGCAGAATCATCGCCTGAATAGTAATGTGGTATACTCAGTATTAACAAATTCAGTTAAAAGGATTTCCAATAATGCCTATACCACTGAACTATATATTAAGTATAATGACTATATATTATAAATATTTTAGTATAGTTTCCGAGTACTTCTGATTGGAATCTAATAATCTACGTAGTGATATCAAATTTAAGAAAAACAAAATGTCTCATTCTCATTTATTAAAGATGTCTGGAACAACAACAACATAAAAAAAAATAATGAATCAATTAAAAAAAAAACTTTTTAGTCTCTTAAATCGACGTAATACGAATCATATATTTTATTCTATATTCGAGGACTGTTTTCAAAGTTATAGAAATTTCAAAAGTTCTACAGAATGCTGGAATATTAATAACAGCTTTTGGCATTAGATAAGTACTGCCCCTTTTTTCTAGCGCCGCGCCGTCACTGAAAACCGATCAGTAAGATTCGATTTAGTTTGTGAATTTCAATGCTTACAGGTTAGTTGCTTCATTGCAAACTAAACACAGAAAAATACGCTTTTAGTGCCGAAAAAAGAACTGAAAATTTATTAAAGCCAAAGAATCGTAACTTGGTAAGTTCTGTACGTAAAAAAATGCGATTAAAAAAAAAATGTCATTTGTAGATGAAGGCAACTTTTTTCTATAAATTAAAGTTATTGAAAAAATTGGGTCAAGAGAAACAAAAAAACAAATTTCGCATTTTAATATGTATTCGCAGAGCTTTGCTAGATTCGTCAGTCGATTTTTCCAAACGAACCTCGAATCAAACGAATTTCTTTCCTAACGAACCTGTGAATTGGGGGACCAACTGCCTTCGGCTCTACGCCTGCTACGTTGTGGAATCAACGGAATTTTGAATAACTGTGATTTTTTCATTTTTAAACGAAAGTCCTTCCAAAGAAACCAGATTCTTCTTACTAAAGTGAAAAAATCGGCGCGGAACGCGAAAAAACGCAAAAAAAAAATCGCATAAAAAACAGATAAAATAAATTTAATAATAATAAAAAAAAAGCTTGGATTACTGAGATTTTTTATTTTTAGACGAAAGTCGTTCCAAACAAACCAGATTCTTCTTAATAAAGTGAAAAAATCGGCGCAGAACAGAAACACACGCAAACACACACACAATAAATAAATAAATAAATAAATAAATAAATAAATAAATAAAATAAAGATAAATAATATTAAAAAAATAATAAAAAGCATAAAAATCAGATAAATAAATCTAACCAGTGGACCCATGCGAGGATTTCGCACTGCAGTTTAATATTTTTTAGTAATGTCTAATATTTTTAGATGCAAATTTAGACTTCTACAGAAAAATTAAGGATAAACATATCAGAAAACAACATTAGTCAAGCCAGAATATCACCTCATTTATTCCTAACAGTAAAATCTCAATAGAAAAAGCCAGGCACGCGCGAAAAAAAAATGTATTTTAACTGCATCAGAAGATGACGTCATCTTCTTCGGGAAAAACACGGGACAAAGAAAAATAAATTGGAATGCACTTAAATTACAATTTAATATATTATAACATATCATACATTTTATGTTACATGTGAATGCCTCTGCTTCGATCAATCAATAATATATATACTTTTTTCTATTTCCATTTTGGTTTTTAATCATAAATATGAAATAAACCCGTGAGAAAACGTCACATTTTATTTATTTTTTACTATTGATTATTTTTTTATAATCATTGCTGAGCATCATATAATGTGGTATTTTATTTTTGTGGTAACGCTAATTTGAGGAAAACCTTTCATTTCATTTATGAAAACAATGACAATTTAATTTTTAATTAACAGCAATTTTTAATCAAAAAACATTTTTTAACGAAATGCGAGTGTACTATGTCAGACGCCTGTTCAAAATCCTTTCTTATGGTATCTCATTTATCGTTCTGAGTTTTGTATTTTCTTAGAAAAAAGGATGTTGACAACAGAAATAATATATATGGTATGGTACTTTTATGTTAGCCAGGCACAAATTTTGTCAAGAACATTTTTTTAATCACCAATAGCTTTTATATTTGACATCTGTAAATTAGAAACAATTATTTGACGTTGAAATATGTTTTGGTTTATGGTATTATTTCTTATTATTTTTCTTTTTAGTATTTTAAATGAAATTAATGAAAGGCATGTATTTATGAAATGAGCAAAAAGTTTGTATTTTTGATGGTATGAATGCAATATAAATATGGTATGGGAACAATATTTGGCAATTTATCACCTGTACCCGGCTAACATAAAAGTACCCAATATAATTATACAATTATATTCAACAACTGATTTGTCAACTGATTTGTCCGAGTGTACTATGTCAGAAGAAGGTTAAAAAACCTTTCATATGGTATCTGATTTATCGGTCTGCATTTTGTATTTGCTTAGAAAAAGGGATGTTGACAGGAGAAATAATATATATGATTAAAAAATCCCAAAACTACATGGATTTATTTTACAAATGTCAAAAACGCTAAAAAACTATAAAAATCGCATAAAAATGCATAAAATATTAATTAAAAAATTGTGAAAAACTCATAAAATCGCTGTACGAATTGCAAATAAACTTTATTGTAAAGAAGACAGAATTTACTTTATTGGGCTAAAAGATTGAAACACGATTCCTTTTACTAATGTGGGAAAATTGTGAAAAAACGCTAAAGATACATTTACATTAGGGCGTTATTGTCCTAGGCGCCAGAGTTACAGGCGTTAAATGATAAGACTCAACCAATCAATGTAATCAACAAATGAAGCATGCTGATTGGTTGGAAAAATTGCGCATTGCAGACCCCGTAGAACAGGGGGCAGTTACGCCATAATGTAAACGCAGCATTAGTGGCAAAACGCAACAATAATTCCCTTGCATTTTCACGAATAGTAACAAACTTTTGATTAAAAACGCGAGCCACGAAGAAGAAGAAGAAAAAAAAAAAACGTTTCCCACAATTTTGTTTTGTCTATTTTTGCCATAAATTCGGTAACTTGTACGCATGTCGCCTCTTGTTTATGAAGGTATTCTACTCAATGTAGCGGATATAGACGCTTTCAGTCATGACGTTTTGCTTGGTTACTGACTCCAAACAAACGGTTGCTATGTTTCATTTCTTATTAAATATAAATTGTAGAACATGTTACCACTGCTTATAAAGTATTAAAACACTTAGCTGTGAGATATATCTATAAATTATAGCTATAATATACAAATGAAATAGAAAATACAACATAGCAACCGTTTGTTTGGAGTCAGTTTCCAAGCAAAACGTCATGATTGACGTCACACTGAAAGTGTCTATTAGCAGTGATTTTGGATAATATCACTTTCCAAATGTTTTATTCATAGATATTTCATTTCACTATTTTAGCTATGACCTGTTGCTATGTAACCAGAAAAAAATGATCTAATTACATGTCTAACTTTATTTTTTTAAATCTCAATCGAATATAAACAGAAACTCGAATATAAATAAACTAAAAATATAAATAAAATATTGTACTTAACTATGTATCGTAACATCTTTTAAATGTTTTTTCTCTTTTAATATCACGACGTCGCTGTTTACTGACATAATTGTTATTTTAATTAATAAAATACTTAATAAATCAGTAAAACATTATTAAAACTACAGATAAATGTCCAACTAAACACATCTGATGACATACCAAACCAACGCCCCCTAGATAAGAAAGCCGTGACACGCGTCACGAAAACGTCATACCAAGCAGGCAAAACAAAGAAAAAAATTCGAACAACTTGCATGTTTCGATTTCGATGGCTCGTGGAATAATTAACTATTGGTCTTATTAACTATTGGTATTAACTTTGTTTTGCCTGCTTCGAGGCTAACGAAAAAGAAAGGCTACCGCGGTACTTTACGCGTATCTTTTTTTACAGACCGCCGGAGTCACGTGATGCTTGAATGCACCAATCAAGGTGTACGAAAAGAGCTCACGTCACTCTAGCGGTCTGTAAAAAAAGATAAGTGGAATGCACCGCGGTCGCCTGTCTTTTTCGTTAGCCTCGTGCCTGCTTGGTATGACGTTTTCATGACGTGTGTCACGGCTTTCTTATCTAGGGGGCGTTCACCAAACACGTGTCCACCAAACACATTTGACGTCATGCATTTTCGTTTGCATTTGACGTCATGCAAGACTTGTTTTTCAAGCATTTTTGGCATTAAACCTTATAGCAGAGGTGCAAATCTCTTATTAATATTCCGTAATATGTAAGTTAATTTGACCCAGGTTTAACACGTTTCGGGCCAGAAATTTTTTTTAAGAAATGAAATTAAATAAATTCCACGTAGAAACCTGAATTTAAATAAATAAAGATTCATCCAATAATTTTTCTGGTTTTAAGCGTTTTTAAACTGGGTCAGATTAAGCTACATATTACGGAAGATTAGTAAGAACTTGGCACCTCTGCTTATAGTCCAAGTGCTACTCGACGAAAATAAGGTGAAAACTGCACATCGTGATACAGTTATACCGATTGGTCAGTGCTACTCTATATTAATACAAAGCATATAAGAAGGAGAGGCATTGCATAAAGTCGGGGGAGTTCAAGATGGCGGCTGTTATTCAAAATGGCGTCATTTTCGGGAATTAGTTCAATTTCGTTTCTATTCATCGTATAAAAGCATGTTTGATGGAAATTTCGATGTTTTTAGATAAAAAATATTATTTGTAACACTTTACAGCACAGTCGAAAAGTATTTATAAATTCAGTTTGCCGGTTTGTCTGGTCATCTGTCTAGCCGCGCACTAACTCGAAAAAAAAATCGGATATCCAGATAATTAAAATATGGTATTGTAGTATACCGTAACAAGTTCGGTATTCCTTTTCAAGTGTGCATCATTCATAGTTCATTTACAGGGGCAGTCAAAAGTATTCCGTTACATTATGGTCTGTAGACGAAAATCGTTTGCAATGTGTTTTAATGATGTTATACTCTTTGTAACATATTCAAATTAATATACATCAGTGCGGTGCAGCACAAGTTACTTACTGTAGAATATGCAGTGCATAGCAGTTTTCGTTTATTTACAGGGGCTCACAAAATAATACAGTCACAGGACTTTCAATAAGCACAATGCTGTCTATGCGCGTTTTTAATTATATAATGTGTTTTTGAACTTTGCTAGATATGAAAGAATTGCAAATTGTCATAAGAACATTTTCTTTTATATAAATATACAATGTAGCGTGTATTTATATCTACAAAAACAACTTTTCAAAAGTAAAAAAAGGCCAAGCGTAAAAAAAAAAAAAAAAAAAAAAAAAAAAAAGTTGTGGCTAAAAAATGGTGTGATATCAAATTTCCAAGCTATTATATTGCTTATTTAACTTTTTTCCATTAAATAAGTTATCATATATATAAGTCGAGTGCCTACGTATATGTTAATAGAAATCGTTTTCTCCTGTACTAAATACATCCTAACGAGTTTCTGAAAATTCAATTTTTTTCAAATTATGCATGATGGGCTTGGCGGCCATCTTTGCATATTATTCACAAAATTCTAACCACCCAAATCCGTAGTTAAAATCCGAAGTTCAAAATTGTTATTTAAGCAAATATTTAAGAGTTTCATTTATAGACTTGTATGCTCAGAAAATTGTGTCTTAAGATAATGATGACTTATGTTAAAGATTCATCTTATGATTTACTTTTTAGAGTAATTATTAATTTCAAACTAGTAAAAATCAATTTATCAAAATATCAGTCTTATCTAATTTATCTGTCCGTAGTTAGAATCTGAAGTTCGAAATTTTTATAAACATATTACATTGCAAAATTACGCTTTTACTTTAGAAATTTGGGTGCTTAGAAATATGGAAAGATGACCGCCAAGCCCATCATGCATAATTTGAAAAAAATTGAATTTTCAGAAACTCGTTAGGATGTATTTAGTACAGGAGAAAACGATTTCTATTAACATATACGTAGGCACTCGACTTATATATATGATAACTTATTTAATGGAAAAAAGTTAAATAAGCAATATAATAGCTTGGAAATTTGATATCACACCATTTTTTAGCCACAACTTTTTTTTTTTTTTTTTTTACGCTTGGCCTTTTTTTACTTTTGAAAAGTTGTTTTTGTAGATATCATTTCTTTTTTTTAAATATATTGAACATAATTTAAATAATCTAAACATGAGAAATAATTTAAAATTACATTTTATTTTCAGTCATTGTTTAAAGGGTTAACTAGAAATAGCAGTAGATTTGTCAATTTAATTAATTACACTCTTAAAAACAACATACTAAATGTGGCTTATTATAATACTTGTTATCCTCCGTTAAAAAATATCACTGACTAATCCATTAAATGAATAAAAATGGAATACGTACATAGCGTGTCAGCGCTGCATTTGAAATCAAACGTGATATCACGCTCTTTTATTATTAGCACTAGCTGGCTTCGCCCGCTAGCGGGCCCCTAATTTACACCGGGGCCTCAATCCTTTTAAAACCTCGAATAAGATAAACCACGAACCTCCGACCTGGTTCCACGGTGCTTTCGGCACCGGATAATCCCTTAATTTGCACATCGAATTGTATAAACATCTAAACAAACGAACTTCCGACACGGGTCCCGGCTGCCTTCGGCACCGTATAGCAGTCGTGCTGCGCACGCTCAAGTTCTATCTTCCACCACCAGGTAGCGCAATCTGTTCTATACAAACCTCGGGCACTGAAATCGTTAAGGCTATAGATGTCGAGTCGAATGAGCTATACCCCGTCGTGATCTAGCCCATAGAACCAGAGATAGGAAAGTGCCCCTTGGTGGTGAAAAAACGAACTAAAATCGGAAAGCTCGATAGATGTCGAGTCGAATGAGCCATACCCCGTCGTGATCCAACCCATAGAAACAGAGATAGGAAAGCGCCCACTGGTGGTGAAAGCTAATCGCGTTTGGGGGGCAAAGTGGGGGATGAACACCGGATATGCGTAATAAGATTAGGCGGTCACAGACTTTTCCAACGATGTATCACATGAGGGATATGTGCAAAATTCAGAAAATACCCGCCCCCCTCCCTGCATAATTTGATTAAGCGTTCACAGACCTTTCCAACGATATATCACATGAGAGGTGCCGGCAAAATTTAGAAAAGTGCCCCCTTTGGGGGGGGGGGGGGTGAAAGTGGGAGGATGGACCCCGAAGATACATAATATGAATAAGCGGTCACAGGCCTTTCGAACAATATATCACATGAGTAGTGTCGGGCGGGGGCGCAAAATGTGGGGGTTTCACCTGTGGTGCATAACATGAATAAGTGGTCACAGTCCTTTGTAACGATATGTGACATGACGGATATCGTTAAAATTTAGAAAAGTGTCACCCCACCTTGTGTAGGCAAAACGCGCTCCGCCCCTCCCTATAATTTTTGACGCAGCTTTATTTTTAAAATTTATGTTATGTGTTATAAAATATCGTAAAGTTTCAAACAGATAGCCTTATTATACTTCCTAATTTTGTTCACGCTCCTCCCCATCCTCTCCCCGAACTGTGACGCGCAATTCTTTTTTATAAATTTTTTATCATGTGTTATAAACTATCTTAAAGTTTAAAACAGATCGCATTGGAATTTAATATATTTGCTGAAATTACTATTATATGTAGAATAATATAGAAATAAACCCACCTTTAGATTGTAATTGAGATATATGAACAATTTTTAGAATTTATGAAAGCTGATTTTTATTTATTTATTTATTTATTTATCTATTTATTTATTTTTTTGTTTATTTATTTATTTATTTATTTATTTATTTTGCATTGCCCTGTGCATGTTTGGAATTTCTTAGATTTACATTATTTTATTCAATTAAACATTGTACTGTTACAAAAAATTTAAATGGAAACTTCACTTCTAAAACAAAAATAATTTAACAACTGGATTTCATTAATTTATAGAAAAATGACGTGAAAGGTATTCCTGCGAACGAAATGCCTGTCCTTTACCGTGTTTTTTTTTTATTTTTTTTTTAGAAATAATGAATCACATTTAATTCATTTCAAAAATTTTGTTTACGTTTGGAAAGAAATTTTAAATTTTAAATTAACTCTTAATGTATACATTTTAGAAGGTACATCTTCCCTCAAAAACTAATTTATTTTTAAAGATCTTTCAAAAACGTATATTATATATTTAAAATATTTTTTAAAGCATAAACACTACGTCTGATTACTTTATTTTACAATATTTTAAGAACACGCATTTTATCAGACAATTAAATGCACTAAACAAACACGAGTGAAAAATTGTCCTGGGCCAGGACTCTAACCTGGGACCTTACGCATACCGTGCCGACGCTCTGCGACTGAGCCACCCAGATCGATACACTTGACGGGAATTTCTCATACTTATTCTTGTTGGAAACAGTCATCTGCCACAGTGTGCAGTCATATTTAATTGTTTGATAAAATGTGTGTTCTTATAATTATGAAGTTTTATTTTTTTTAAATATCTTCAGAAGAAAATGGCTGACTTGCAGATGAAATTTGATGTTGTTATAACTTGTAACTGATTTGTGCTATTATAATACAGACTAGCCGCCACTGGCGACCAGTTTGGTCTCCCTTAAATGTATGTTAAGCACTGTAACACGTTACTTTTATTCATAATTTATTTTTTTCCGTAATCCTTCGCCAAACCGGAAGATTCTAATAGACAAATCAGAAACTTTTGCGATCATGGTAGCATTTCGCATATTTTTTGTTGTTATGTATTTCGTCTTTCTTGACAAAAACCGCTTAACCAACTTAAGCGTTTATGCTTCATATCCGTTTGCTTATCAGTCGCAATATGTTTGCTAATGAGGAGATTCTTAAACATATTAAGTAGTTTTCCGTAATTGGATCCATTGCCAAATGGCGTATTTTAGTTAATACGATTTGGTGCATTGAAGTCTATTTTGTGAAAGTCTTTAATGATATCCACATTTAAACTGAACCATATTGTTGCCAATATTCTTTTGTTTGTTTGTTTGTTTCTTGCTAACTTTGGCTGTAGACTTGATTACGGAAGATTAGAAAATCTATCATTATTCTCATTTAAAACGTCTTGAATAATGTGACATAATCGGGGTGCATATTATAACACGTAATTTTCGAGTATGGTTTGGTTAAACATTGAACTTTTGGAAGCCATTTTTGATAATTACATTCCTTTTAAACCATATTTGCTTTCAGCACTTTTGACCCGTGGCGTAGAATCTGATTAAAATTCACGAACTTCCTTCTAGATGCCGGTTTCTGTTCGACTCTGTTTTTCTCTGCTCTCCTATTTTGATATAGTTCAGGAGTTTTCATAACTGCATAATTCCCTTACTTTGGCATTTCTGCTTAATGTCTACTGACTATTAAGATCCGTAACTTGTAAATACGCCATGCCAACATTACCGCCTATAATTCTAATTACAGCAACCCGTTTTTTCTCTCTATATTGCAACTCTATAGTTAATATAGTGCCTCGGTGCGTCTACGACAGCTGTTCCATCAGAACATTTGATTTCAAAATCAAAGTATCGTTTCTAATTTGCACACGCGAAAAATAAAAGCTGGTATTGGCAATTTTAAATATGCTATTGGCAAGATTTGCGCCCAAATAACACAAAAGTACTTAATGATGTTATGTATTTTGTAAATGTATATTAAATTACTGTTTTGAAAGCAATTGGTCATTGATAATGGTAAATATGATTGGTGATTAACAATCATTTTCAGTGGTCTCTCTTCCTTGCACGTATAATACATAAATACCAAATTAATTGACAATTTGTTTCGAAATTTGATTCATTAAATATCATTACAGGAGTTGTATTTGTTTACATTCAGCTTACATCAAGAAAAGATAAAGAATGAAGTTGAGTTGTATAGCACATAATTATGGTAAACTTTGATTGTGTCACTGGTACGAATTATTTTTTTGAAACCAGGCAGCGCTCCAAAAAATTTTTCACGGAAAACTTACTTTACGAACGATTATCTCCATGGTTTAATGATTTAATGTTTTAAACCTTCACGACGAATGGATCTTTTTTTTTTTTGTTTTTTTGTTTTTTTGTTTACTTTCATGGATAGAGAATTTGAACTGCGAGGCTAATTTCAACTGAAGTTATTGAAGAATATATACATAATTGAACGTAAGTCATCTCTCAAATATTAATTTATTTTGAACGATCTTTCTAAAAATGTAACATTTATTAAGTTTTATTCGAAAAAATAATTTTGAATAAAAATGGCCGCCTGGCATATGAAAAAGTGAAGCGGGCATTCCGGAATTGTTGATGACAGTCACATGACTTACGGTTTTATTATAGAGACTAGCCGCCACTGGCGACCAGTTTGGTCGCCCTTAAATGTATGTTAAGCATTGTAACAAATTATTTTTATTCATAATTTATTTTTTCCTTAATCCCTCGCATAACCGGAAAAATCTAATAGACAAATCAAGAACTTTTGCGATCGCGGTAACATTTCGCATATTTTTTGTTGTTATGTATTTTATCTTTCTTGACAAAAACAGCTTAACCCACTTAAGAATTTATGCTTCATGTCCGTTTGCTTATCACTTGCAATATGTTCGCTAATGCGGAGATTCTTAAACATATTTGGCGCAAAACAAAAATCGCGCCAACCCCGGTGCGTCCGTGACAGCTGTTTCAATTTAAAATACATGACGTTCACATTTTTCATTTAAAATAGAAAATAGAAAAATAATAATTATCATAAATCAAAACATTTGATTTCAAATTAAAGTATCGTTTCTAATTTGCACGCGCAAAAAATAAATGCTGACAATTCTTTTCGAAATTTGATCCATTAAATATTATTACATGAGTTCAACTTACGTCAAAAAACATCCGAAAGTTGAGTTGTATGGAACAGAATTAAGGTAAACTTTGACTGTCTCACTGGTGTGGATTACTTTTTTTTTACGCCAGGCAGCGATCCAAAAATTCATGGTTTAATATTTTAAACATTCACAAAGAATGAATCTTTTTTCTTTGTTTACTTTCATAGATAGAGAATTTTAACTGCGAACCTAATTTAAACTGAAGTTATTGCAGAATGTATACATAATTGAACGTAAGTCATCTCTCAAATATTAATTTATTTTGAACGATCTTTCTAAAAATGTAATTTTTATGCAGTTTTATTTGCAAAAATAATTTTGAATAAAAATGGCCGCCTGGCATATGAAAAAGTGAAACGGACATCCCGGAACTGTTGATGACAGTCACATGACTTACGGTTTTATTATATAGACTAGCCGCCACTGGCGACCAGTTTGGTCGCCCTTAAATGTATGTTAAGCATTGTAACAAATTATTTTTATTCATAATTTATTTTTTTCCTTAATCCCTCGCATAACTGGAAAAATATAATAGATAAATCAAGAACTTTTGCGATCGCGGTAGCATTTCGCATATTTTTTGTTGTTATGTATTTCATCTTTCTTGACAAAAACCGCTTAACCCACTTAAGAATTTATGCTTCATGTCCGTTTGCTTATCACTTGCAATATGTTCGCTAATGCGGAGATTCTTAAACATATTTGGCGCAAAACAAAAATCGCGCCATTTCCGGTGCGTCCGTGACAGCTGTTTCAATTTAAAATACATGACGTTCACATTTTTCATTTAAAATAGAAAATAGAAAAATAATAATTATCATAAATCAAAACATTTGATTTCAAATTAAAGTACCGTTTCTAATTTGCACGCGCAAAAAATAAAAGCTGACAATTATTTTCGAAATTTGATCCATTAAATATTATTACATGAGTTCAACTTACGTCAAAAAAGATCCGGAAGTTGAGTTGTATGGAACAGAATTAAGGTAAACTTTGACTGTCTCACTGGTGCTGATTATTTTTTTTTACACCAGGCAGCGGTCCAAAAATTCATGGTTTAATATTTTAAACGTTCACAACGAATGAATCTCTTTTTTTTGTTGTTGTTTACTTTCATGGATAGAGAATTTGAACAGCGAACCTAATTGAAACTGAAGTTATTGCAGAATGTATACATAATTGAACGTAAGTCATCTCTCAAATATTAATTTATTTTGAACGATCTTTCTAAAAATGTAACTTTTATGCAGTTTTATTAGAAAAAATAATTTTGAATAAAAATGGCTGCCTGGCATATGAAAAAGTGAAGCGGCATCCCGGAACTGTTGAGGACAGTCACATGACATACGGTTTTATTATATAGATGGTACATGGTCGTTGGCGGGTTTTATCTCTGTTTTGGCATAATTTTTTAATCGCCAAGTTAATTAACAGTTTTTTGCTAATTAAGGATAGAAAATAATATTTTTTTACACTGAATTTTATAAAAGCACATAGATTACGTAATTACTTGTCCAAAAATGCAATCCTTTTTTTATTCTGCCGAATATTAAGGTCTGTAGGTTGTTTGAAAAAAAAAGTTTGACGAAGAAAAAAGTGATCATTTTAAGTAACTCGACGTTTTTTTAAAAAAATCTATATCTCTGTTTATAAATCACTTATGAAGATGAGTTTGGTTTTAAATTGAAGAAATTCTTCATTAGATTCTTCTAGTTTTCGTTTTTTATTTCTGCGACGCTTTGTTTATTATATATCTGATATTTTAATCTGGCATGTTTTGTCGATTTAACATTGCGAAGTTGATTCCTGTAAATAAGCAGTAGCGGTCTAGTTCAGTTCTTGGCGTTGTTTGTGGGGCGTTTTTTTTTTTTAAGCTTGGCTTGGCAGAGCGACCGCCCTGCTTGATATTTATTACAATGTAATTCTGATGACGAGGCACCACCCAAAATGAGATTATTCAATATGGGGTTTTGATCCAAAATTCCATCACGTATTTCATTTTAACGTTGCGATTTCTTACTCTACTCTCAGACTCTTTGGTGCGCAGACGATCAATCTGACAATTAAAATGAAAAGATTTTTGTTTATGAAAGATTTGTTCTATACATAGTTTTATAGCGCGATGCACGATTATATACTGAACAAATCTTTCATAAACAAAAATATTTTCATTCCAATTGACAGATTAATCGTCTGCGCACCAAAGAGTCTGAGAGTAGAGTAAGAAATCGCAACATTAAAATGAAATATGTGATGGAATTTTGGATCAAAACCCCATATTGAATAATCTCATTTTGGGTGGTGCCTCGTCATCAGAAATACATTGTAATAAATATATAAATACACGCTACATTGTATATTTATGTAAAATAAAATGTTCTTATGACAATTTGCAATTCTTTCCTATCTAGCGAAGTTCAAAAACACATTATATACAGTCGACTGCAAAATGAATCGAGCACCGGAACCCCTTCAGAAAATTTTCAAATGCCCGTCCAACCCGTCGGCCCATGTAGGCCCCCCCCCCCAAAAAAAAAATACCTTAATACCCTTCAGAAAAAACGCGCTTCACTCGCTTTGCGCCAACGTTGGCCTGTCCACGGACGCAAAAAAAATGGACCGAAGGAAATTATCCTTCGGTCCATTTTTTTTGCACTTTCTGTCATTCAGAAAGATTCTAGTCCCTTTTGCATTTCGTCTGCATTTTATCCCGCCATTCGAGCAAGTAGGCGGGCAGCAGGTATCCCTCCTTTTCGCCGCATTGTCTCAAACACAAGACTTTGCCGACCCGTTTGCGCTCCAAGATGCGTCCATTGTTCAAAAACTCGTAGAGTCTCACTTCCCTATCGGCCTTATACCCCGATGCCAAGCGGTAGGCGAGGAGATGAATCAGGGCCGTGTGTTCAATCACCCATTCTGTTTTCAATTCTGGTAAAATGTCGCTGCCTAGACAGCTACCCACTTCTCGAGCCCAGGCATGAACATTGCGTTTCCCTAGCAACAGAGACAACTCTAACGTTCCCCAATACATTTTTCCATTCTTTCCAACGGCTCCGAAAAGATTAAAGTACAGTTGGCGGTCGATCAAGCCCACTCGAAACTGCATGACTGTTTTTTCTCCTCTCCCTTCCCGTCTTTTTATCCTCCCCCCCACCCCTTTCCAAACCCGTTCACGCCGCTCGACCGGCAGCGCGCGCAGCTCTCTCCCGATTCGTCGCTCCGCGTCCCACGCCCCCCCCCCCTCGAGCGGGCTCCGCCTCCTAAGCCTCAGTCGCTCGTCCGCTTCGATCCGCGCGGCATTCTCGCTCTCGCTCTCGCCATGTCCTTTTGCATCCAGTATCAGCCGACACCGTATCACCACTACGTCCTGACCGGACTCATCGGTCAAGACGAGCTCCACTACTGATTCGCCCGAGATGTCATCAGCGTCGTGGGCCTTCATAGGCCTTCGCGAAGCCTGACCAACGTGCAAGTGCGGCACGTGGCCCCGACCCTGAAGAACACGCCGCCTCACTACCTCAAGAAACGCGTGATGCGGCACGAAGCGGCCATGCGACTGTTTCAAATGTCCAGGGTCGAGTCGGTGCAAGAGTTTGGCAGGAGACTCGACTCGGATCAAACGTACGTCCGCATCCTGATGGAATGGGACGAAAAAGACGTGAGTCATTCGACAATTTTGCTCATCCTGAACGTACCGGGGATACCGGATATGGTCCGGCACCCCACGTTCTTTCACTGGTTCGAAACCTTTAAAAAATGCCGTGTTTAAACTCTACCCGGATCCCCTCATGGAGACGATGATGAAATGTAACCAAGAGATTTTAATGAACCCGCCCGTCGTTGCGAAAAGCAGTCAGGTCACCATACTGGAATCGCGTCAAGAGGATGCCTGTCCTCTTGAAATTTTGTTTGAGTGGAAAGGAACTCTGAAAAAATTTAAACTCGTTGAGGATGAAGATGCTGCTGCTGCTGCTGCTGAAAAAACGTATACCGAACTGTAACTCTCTATCTAGAGGCAAAACAATGGGTGCCCGGGAGTTGTGCTGATGCATGCACAACTCTCGGGCACCCATTTTTTTGCAGTCTACTCGTCACCAATGTTGGAAACGTAAACCATGGCGAAATAATGGGTGCCCGAGAGAATGCTGATGCACACCATTCTCTCGGGCACCCATTTTTTTTGCAGTCTACTCGTCACCAATGTTGGTGACGAGTGAATCGCAAAAAAAAAATGGGTGCCTGAGAGAATGCTGATGCACACCATTCTTGGGCACCCATTTTCTTGCAGTCTACTCGTCTGGAAACGTAAACCGTGGTAAAAAAAAAGAGTACCCGGGAGAATGCTGATGCATTCTCTTGGGCACCCATTTTTTTGCCATGGTTTACGTTTCCAGACTGTAAAAAAAATGTAAATGTAGTTGCCCGCCTCCTATGCATCCATTGAATAGCGACTCACAAAATGAACCCATTAACCTGCGTCCAATTCTTTGAAAAAAAAAAAAAAAAAAGTCTTGATCGATACGCATGAACCCACGTTCTGCGCGGTCGCTTCGTTCGAGTTTATTCACTCTTCCCCTTGCCTGTCCTTGAAGCGCGCCTCTCAAAGAAAAAGGTATTTTGCCCTCCCCGCGTTCATTCACCATCTCTCTGCTTCTTCCCTTCCCTTCCCTTCCCCTCCCCCTTGCTCCCGCGAGCATAAATAGTACGGCGCTCTCTTCGGCGTTCTTTCTGGCGCGTCATGCTATTTGAACTCAAGCTCGGACACGGTGTGCTCTGGGGAGCCATCGGTCAAAACGGCGGCCTGTACTGGGGAGCCCTGTCTGTCGCCAAACTCTTGGGGTATCGATCCCTTTACCAGTTTACACGCTATCGCTCCAACGTGTTCCTCAAAGACATTGCCTCCCGCTATCACGCCCGAGAACACCACCGGTTCCTGGAGACGCGGCTCATGACTCATAACCGCCTGCTCTCGGTGCTCGACCGTTGCAAAAAGACGCGAGCCCAGCTCATTTACGACCATTTCAATCGAGGCAACTTTTACGTGCGAGTGGACACGGATCCTCGCTACCCGAGAGCCGAACTGTGTAATCAGAACGATCCACAGGCCGTCAATTTTTTCCTATGGCTCGAAGGCTATAAGCACCAACTCTTTGAAGAAGCGCTGGAAGTGGACTCAGATCCGGACCGCGATCGCGAGGAGGAGGAGGAAGAGTACGAAGTGGTGGAGGACGAGGCCACTGCTACTGCTGCTGCTGGTTACTCTGCCGCCTCGCCCCCGATGCCCCCTGCTGCTGCTGCCGATTCCAATGTCTACAGTCCCCGGTCGCCGCCCGATTTCACGCCCTACTCTCCGAGCTGCCCCCCTTACGACCCAAAGGAAGATGCCGAACCTGCTGCTGCTGCTACTGCTGCCATTCCTCCCATCGCTGATCCTTCAACTCTCCCGTTTAAAAAGAGATTTCACACCCAGGATGACGGGATCCTGTTTTGGTTTTCCAGCCTCCCACCCAAAAAAATTATCGTCATGCAAGGCAACTGCTCCCAGGAATTTATTCCCAAAATGGACTAGACTTTGTTTCCATGCTGCATTTTTGCAATGCCAAAAAAAATGAGATGAGATAGTTTTTCTCTCTCATCCCATTTTTTTTTTGCGCGTCGTTTCATGCGGGGAGCCGAGACCACGAGATCACCACCGTGAAGGTCGAGTGACCGAAACCCGTTTTTCTTAGAGTCGATTGAGCCGTTCAGTTGTCAACATGCTTTTCAGAGTGAATCTACGTAACGGAACCTCTCTTCAGGCCGGGATCGGCCGGAACGGCAAGGTGTATTATCACGGGGAGCCAGTGGCGATCCTGATGGGGAGGCCCCAACTCGAGGGGGAGGAGACCCTCGGATGGATTCGCAAAGTGGCCAGCTGCAAGACAGGCGACGTCTTGCCTCATCTGACGCATCATGGACTGCGGGATGCATGGGTCATTGAGCAAACGTGGCTGCTCGCCCTGCTGGATAGGGAGATTGCGCAGGGTGCCAAAAGACCCGCGCTCAGAGAATTGCAGCTCTTTTTGCATTTCGGCTACGTGATGCCCCTCGGGACCTATGACGGGGTGATGAACGTGATGCAAACGCGCTACCCCATTGGAATATACTTTCCGAAATGGCTGAAAAGGGTATGTAGCAATCTTGAATCGGCTGGACTCGTAACCTAATGCATGCTGCTGCTTCAAAGACTCTAATTATCTTTTACAGGCTGCTTTGAAAAAAAAAAAAAAAAAAAAAAAAAAAAAAAAAGCAGTGTTTCAAAAGATGCAGAAAAATGGGCCGAAAAAGTAATTGGTTTTCAACCAATTGCTTTTTCGGCCCATTTTTTTGCGTCGGATCCCTCACCAACATTGGACTCGTTTCCACGTTTTTTGGAATAAACTGGTTTTTCTCGACCGGATCCCATTCAGGTCACTCGCACTAGCCACCTTTACTGACGTGAGCGGTGAAGCGTTCAACCCAACTGGACTCTATCTTTCAACAGGCTGTTTCAAAGCAGCGTTTCCAAAGATGCAAAAAAATGGGCCGAAAAAAGGAATGGGTTTTCAACCCATTCCTTTTTCGGCCCCTTTTTTTGCGTCAGATCCCTCACCAACATTGGACTCGTTTCCACGTTTTTTTTTTAAACTGGTTTTCTCGGTGGGCGGAGCTTCCCGGCCGAGTATAAATAGACGCGGCTCATAGCGGGCTCCTTCACTTTTCACCATGTTGTTTCGACTCTTGCTCACCAAAGGCCACTTTTTCTACTGCATTCTTGGGGTGGTCGGGAGGAACGGCAAGGTGTACTTTTCCACTGAAGACGTGGCGCTGGCGGTCCACCGGAGTCAGAGGTGGGTCAAGGACGTGGCGAGCTGCAAGCTGAAGGAGGTGAGCCCTGCGTGCAAGAGGCGACCCGAAGCGTGGCTGATTGAACTCTCGGCCCTGCTCAACCTGCTGCAGTTGGAGCACGAGAGGAGGCTCTACTACCTGTTGAAATTTGGAAATGTGAAGGAAGTGACTGGAAGCAACATGCCGCAAATTGAAGAATGCCCTGAACAGGATGGAAGGCGGTTTGAATCGTGGATCAAGGACTATCAGAAAAAATGTGCCGAGGAAGAGAGGGAAAATGAACTGAAAAATAACTTTGTAAACCCGTGCGGTGTGAAAGTTGCAAAAAAATGGGCCAAAGGTAAAAAAAAAACTCGAGAGTTTTTTTTTTTACCTTTGGCCCATTTTTTTGCAGCACGTGGGACACCAACCTTGGAAACGTGACGAGTCGGGGGAAAGGGGTGGATGGGAATGAGTTTCGGAAAGAGTTTATAAGTACACAAAAAAAAAAAAAAAAAAAAAAAAATTTTTTTTTGTGCCAGTTTGGAACGCGTCCAAATCACGTGATTAGGGAATGGGGAGATGCTTGGCAAGGGAAGGAGGCTCGCCCAACCTTTTTTCCCCTGGAGCCGATGAAAGCTGTTAAGAGGTGTTGGATTTGACCTTTCGTTTAACATGGGATTCCCATTGGCTTTTTTTAATACCTGACAAATCCTAAATTACGGACTCTTTCAAGGTCAACTACATTACATTTTAATTTCAATTTCAATTTCAATTTTAATTTTAAATTTAAATTTAAATTTTAATTAATAATTTAATTAATATTTTAAATTTAATATTAATATTTAATTTTAATTTAAATTTAAATTTTAATTAAAATTTTAATTATAATTTAAAATTTAATTATAATTTAAGAAGTTGGGAAAAAAATTTTCAACTTGGGTCCGGATCAAAAATGTTTCAATTGAAAAAAATATATATATATATAAATTAAGAGCGACTGAAGAGTATGAAGATTGGGGGAAAACAAAACTTTATGCCCGCGAGGCGGGTATAAAGTTTTCTTCCCCCCCCAATCTTCATACTCTTCAGTCAGAGACCTTCCCCCCCTGCTCTTCCTTTTCATTTCTTTAATTTTTTTCCGTCAGTTTCCGACAAGGGTTGCTTTCTTTTCATTTTAAACTTTTCGAGGGCTTGATTTTTTTGTTGCAAAAGTGTTTTGAGAACGCAAATTTCTGCGTTCGTGCGTTCCTTTTGCAGGCGATTCTGCTCCGCGCTCTCTTGCCGCAGACGCTCGTACATTTCCTTTTGCACGCGACTCTGTTCGGCGAAATCTTTTCGCAGGCGTTCAATTTCCCTGTCTTTTTGCAGCAAGACTTCACGTTGCAACCGTTCAATTTCCGCGTCTTTGCGCTGCAAGGCTTCGCGATGCGAGCGATCGAGCTCCGCAGATTCGTTCCGCTTGCGTTCCATGTCCTCGTCTTTGCGCTGCAGTTGCTGGCGATGGAGCTCGAGGAGTTGAGTGCGCATGCGCTCCATGTCCACGTCTTTTTGTTTTAAGGCTTCGTGATGCAGGCGATGGAGGTCGTCAATGCGAGTGCGCATGCGCTCCATGTCTGCGTCTTGAGGCTGCAGGGCGTCGTGATGCGAGCGCTCGTCGATTCCAGTGCTGCGCATGCGCTGTACGGTTTCGCGAGAGTCTTGGAGTTGAGTGCGCATGTCGGCCAGGGCCGCGTCTTTCTTTTCGAGCTCTTCCTCCAACCGGGCAATGCGGAGCACAAAGGGATGGATGCAGGTCAGGATTCTTTGCTGGAAAGGGGAGGGAGTCCAGTATTCTTCGCAGATGACATCGTAAAACAGGTTGCCGAGCTCTGCCTGCAATCGTCCCCAGACCGGGTCGTCTAGAGAAGCCAGGGAGTCGTCCCGCTCGAAATAGAGTTTCATGCCTCGATTGAGATGGAGGTAGTGCTCCGTTTCGCGACCCGATCCTGTGATGGGTCGAAACGGTTTGGCCACGCGCAGGACGCGGTTGAAGCGAATGTTGGGGAGATGCTTGATGGCGATTTGAAAGAACCCTTTCGCTTCGTTCCGAACAAAGTCAGTCTCGGCCAAGTGTTCGGGTTTCATGAACCGATACTCTTGATGGAGGAGTTGCAGGATGCCTCCGTCCCATTGCAGACAGGCGTACAGTTTGAAAGGAGCGGGAAGCGAGGTGAAGATCCAGAAATGATTGGGTTTCTCGATCACTCGGGCACCCTTTTTGGTGAAGGTGCCGTCGCATTTCGACTGCCTCTTGCTCAGGTAGCCCAGGGCGTTGACCAGATGCAGGGGGGATTCAATCTTTTTGCTGCGAATGCAATAAAAGTTTTTGCACGGTTTGTCTTCGCGAGCAATTTTAATTTTTTTCCAGACGTTGGGCACGAAATGCCCCGCGGGCGAAAAGAGGAGCAAATGCCGGTGCTGGCGATGACGTGCTTGCCGGTACGTGCCTCCATCGCACCAGCAGGAGAAGGGTAGGAAACGAGTTTGCCCCGCGTCGCCTTCTTACAGAGCTCTTAGGAAAGGGGCAAATGCGACGGCTCGCACCATGATGTGGAGGCATTCAAAGTCCTTTCCCAACTGCAAGTACTTTCGAACGCATCCGGCCGCTAAATTCAATCCTTCGTCCTGGAAGGGAAGGGGTAGGGGATCCAGGTCGACTTGCGAAAAGAGTTGGTAGGCTTGAGGCGGAAGATTGGAGAGTTTGGAATGACCAGAGAGACACCTCGCTTGACACAGGAGTTTCGAGTCGTCGAGGACAAAGTTTTCGTGGCAAGGGGGCCACGAGAGGGCAGGCTCTAGGACGGTCGGAAGAGGCTCATCCACGGGAGGAGGTTTTTTGAAGGGAGGTTTGCGAGGCTTTTTGAAGGGAATCACGAAACTTGAAAAACAGTCGAGGAGATGGTTCATGTTTTTAAATTTAGTTCCCTTTTGCCAAGACGTGCGTCCGTTGCACCAGACGCATTGCGTTTCGCGATCAAGATGATGCTTCTTGCAATGTTCTTCAAACTTGTGCGGTAATAAGGTTAGATCGCAGTGCGGACACTTGAATGGAATTTTAAAATGCCTCAAACGTCTGTAGTAACGATTGAGGGGTCTTTTCAATTTGGGTGGCATGTTTGGTAACAAGATTGTGATTGATTTGAAAACAGCTTATATAGCGACTCGGAATTTAGTTTGCAAAGAAGTAGTTTGAGAGCTCAAAGTCTGATTGGCTAGCTCAAAGTCTAGCTTAAAAAAAAAAAAAAATTTTTTTTTTTTTTTTTTTTTTTGGACGAATTAGACTTGGAACTTTAAACTAATAACCCTACAAGAAAAAAAAATAAATAAAATATAAATAAATAAATAAATAAATAAATAAAATATAAATAAATAAATAAATAAACATTTCTTAAACTTGTAACTTTGAAAATATTTTTGCACTGAATTTGAACTAATAACCCTACAAGAAAAAATAAATTAATAAAATAAATAAATAAATAAATAAATATATATTTTTCAGACTTGTGACTTTGAAAATATTTGTCCACTGAATTTGAACTGATAACAAAAAAAAAAAAAAAAAAAAAATGTAAGATTTTTTTTTTTTCTACCTCATGACTCAGAGTTAGTTGTGTTTCCTCGCTTCTGCCTCTGCACCTACTTTTACGACTCCTTCATCGCGTTACCTGCCTCCCTCTAACCCGTTTGCAATTATCACTCTCTCATTAAACACCCCATCAAAGTGAAACGTCGCTCTAGCTTCCCGATATCCTGGACTCATGGCATCCGGTCATCCTTCGAGTTCCAAAGACGAGGACCGCGTTACGGGATCTTCGAGTTCCAGCAGTTCCGAAGACGACATTGAAAACGCTTACTACATTATACGTTACACTCTACATCTAATCTCGGAATGTAAAGACATTATCGACAGCAGCCGTTTTCAGAAGGAGGTACAGGAAGATTGCGAAAGGAAAAAGCTGATAAAAAAAATTGACCAGTTTAAAAATGAGGTGATTGATTTATATTTAGAGTTCAATTTCGAAAGGCTTCGACTCGAACAAGAAATTTTGGACTTGAAAAAGCAATTTGGAGACTCTAGATACTTGTGCATACACTGCGACGATATGGTAAACTTGTTTAAAGAGTAAAATCCTATCGAGGGTAGTCAACCAACGTCCGTCCAAACGTATAACCTCAAAAAAAAAAAAAAAATTTTTTTTTTTTTTTTTTTTAATGACTCAGAAATATATGCTGCCCCGCTTCAGCCTCTCCAGACATACTTTATCGACTCCTTCATCGGGATCCCTCCGACTCGTTTGCAATTCTCATTCTCACTCTCTCATTGACCACGTGAAACGTCAGTCTAGCTTCCCGACATCCAGAGTTTATGGCATCCAGTCATCCTTCGAGTTTCAAAGACGAGGACCGCGTGACGGGATCTTGCAGCAATTCCGAAGACGAGGATTACCACGATTACCACATTACGCGTTACATGCTACATTTAATCTCGGAATTTAAAGACACCATCGACAGTAGCAGTTTTCAGGAGGGAGAGGCAGATTGCGAAAAGCACCGTCTGTTTAAAAAAATGGACCAGTTTCATAGAGAGGTGATTGATTTTTACATAGAGATGAATTCCGAAAGGCTTCGACTCGAACGAGAAATTTTGGACTTGAAAAAGCAACTCGGAGACTCTAGATATTTATGCATACACTGCGACGACATGGTAAACTTGTTTAAAGACTGAAAGTGTTTGCTCTTTCAACGATACCAAGTCCAACTTGTCAAAAAAAAAAAAAAAATTTTTTTTTTTTTTTGAGGCTATAGGTTTAGACTGTCAACTTAGATTTTAGTTTCTAAAATATTTTAACGATACCAAGTCCAACTCGTCAAAAAAAAAAAAAAAAAAAAAAATTTTTTTTTTTTTTTTTTTCGCACGTTATATACTTGGTATCGGTAAAAGAGCAAACACTTTCAGTCTTTAAAACCTGCCTCTTTCCAAATCTCCTCCCCCGTTTCACCGAGTTTTTCATGACCCCCCAGACTAAAGCCCCCCCCCCACCCCCTTCATCAAGACTCGTTCACACCAGCCTCTCGTAACTGGACACGTGCTGGACATTGGACAACCCCCCGTGAAAACGCAAAGCCTTAGAGTGCGTGACTTGCCATGGCCGAACCGGGAGACGATCCGCTCGTAAAACAGGTGCATCTGCATCTGCAGGAAATTGAGCATAAAAACGCGGAAATTGAACGCTTGCAGCTCGAGCTCGTCAAACAGGCTCATTTGCATCGAGAAGAGCTCGAACACAAAAATGCCGAAATGGAACGCCTGCGTTATGAACTGCAGCAAGCGCAGAGTCGCATGCGACCTCTCCAGGACTAGGAGGATCACATCTCCACTTCCTCGACCCAAGATTCGGTGGACCCGCACGTCTGCCCCTACTCGAGACGCTTCACTCGTCTCAACCTGAGCCTCACGGGGATGCTGGAAGACCAGGTGGAGGAGGTGAAGCGTCTCACGGCCGAGCTAGAAACCCTGAAGGTGAAGCATGCGGAAGAGCTGAAGCGGAGCGCCGAGGCTCTGGAACGCTTGCAGCGCGAGTACGAGCAGCACGATCACGAGCAGCGGGAAGCCTTGCGGCAAAAAGACGGCGAACTGGAACGCGTGCGGGCCCTGCTTCTCGACTACAAGTCTTCCGAGGGCTCTCCAGATTTCGAGCACGCCCATTGCGAAGCCTTGCAGCGCAAAGACTGGGAGCGGGAGGCTTTGCAGCGCGAAGCTCTCCGCCTTCGAGACGACGCGATGAAACGCCAGCTGGAAAAGGAGTCGCTCGCAGCTCGAATCCAGGAGATGGAACGCTCCCATCGCCAGCAGGTGGACGAAATGACGAAAGGGGCGAATCGGCAGCGGGACCAATTGTTGGCAGCGTTGGAGTCTGCGACGAATCAGATGCGCAAGCTAGGGAGCTTTGTGTTTCAGCAGAACGCAAACGCCCAGCGCCTGGAAGCGAGTCTTCAGCAGCAGAGTCGGCAGCAAAAGGGCGCGTGCGAACGCATGACCGCGGAGGTGAAACGCCTACGGCACGAGCACAGCCGCCACCAGAGCGAACTGAGCGAACGCGTGGCCTCGGAAATGGAACGCGTGCAGGCGGAGATGGTCGAGTACAGTCGGTTGATGAAAGAGGCGTGCGATCGCGTGGCTTTGGAAATGATGAAGCTCGAGAGACTCGACCCGAAGAGGCCGACGAGTCCTTTCCCGGTCCTTTACGGATAAAAAAACTTCTTTGACTTGTAAAATATTTTTGCACTGAATTTGAACTAGTAACCCTACAAGAAAAAATAAATAAATAAATAAATAAATAAATAAATAAAAAATATATTTTTTTCAGACTTGTGACTTTGAAAATATTTTGAGAGCTGCAAATCTGATTGGCTAAAAAAAAAAAAAAAAAAAAAAAAAAAAAAAAAAAAAAAAAAAAATTTTTTTTTTTTTTTTTGACAAGCTAGACTTGGAGCTTCCAAAATATTTCACAAACTAAAATCTCAGTTGACTGTAATCGTATAACCTCAAAAAAAAAAAAAAAAAAAAAAAAAAAAAAAAAAAAAAAAAGATTTTTTTTTTTTTTTAGCCAATCAGATTTGCAGCTCTCAAAATATTTTTTTACAAACTAAAATCCGAGTCGTTATATAAGCTGTTTTCAAATCAATGACCAACACTTACATTATTTTGATTTGGAAACAGCGTGGACCAATACGTCTTTTTCTAAAGTTGTCGTTTGATCTCTTATATATATAGTATATTTAACAGCAAGATGGCGCAAAATTTATTTCAATCAACGTTTGTGCGTGAAGAACTTGACGATTTTGAAAGAAAACATTACGCTAAAGAAAATATCAGAACAGATATTATTCTTGAAAATGTATTTTCCCACCTATTGCGTAATCATTATAATTTCGATGCGATCAATCCGATGAATGAAAAAGAAAAACATGTTTTAGAAGCAACAAAAGAAATTATCGATGCCTTTAGAGACAGTTATGCTACTCCATTGAAAAATATGTGTGCAGAAATAAATGTCATAGAAGAAAACACAGTAGACTCTATTTTATTATACATATTTAACGAATTGTTTTCTGAAGGTATAACCTGGAGCCGAATAATAGCTTTCTTTGCTTTCGTTGGAGAATTGACTATCATGTGTATCATAAAAATGCTACCTAAATCAATCGTGAATGTGATTTATAAATGCTTTTCTAGATTGGTGAAAGAAAAATTAAAAACATGGATAGACGATCATAATGGTTGGGGTGGTTTAAGAAGTTTATCTGTTGTTAGACAACAAAAAAATCCATTTGCCATGTCAAATTCAAATCAGGCTCAAAATACCTTGTATTTGAACATGAATTTGAGTTGGTATAATATAGTTCGAATATATCTCTTGTACACCACAGTTCGAATGATTAGCAGATTTGTATCCAAAAAATTTTTCAATAATTGAAAAAAAAAAAAAAAAAAAAAAAAATTGACAGGTTAGACTTGGAGCTTTCAAAACATTTCACAAACTAAAACCTGAGTTAAGTCTAAGCTTGTAAAAAAAAAAAAAAAAAAAAATTGTAACTGATTTTTTTTTTTTTTTTTTTTTTTTTTTTTTTTTTATGGATTACAAGCTTAGACTTAACTCAGGTTTTAGTTTGTGAAATGTTTTGAAAGCTCCAAGTCTAACCTGTCAATTTTTTTTTTCTTTTTTTTTTTGAGGTTTCGACGCGTGACCGGCCGTTTGAGCTCGCAACCGCTCGATGAAATTTCTTAACGTTTGGGTATGCAGGGCGTGTTGGCATGCAGGTCGTTGACCCTGGCCACGTGACGTCATGAGCCGTTTAAAGTGTTTTTTTGCACCAATGAGATTTTTTTTTCCATGGAGCCGTGAAATCGAGCTGGCCTGCAGGTCGTTGAGCCGTGACGTCACGATCCCATGACGTCACGGGTCGTCTGAGATGGATTTTTGCAACGAGAGGGATGACTCGATGAAATCTTTTTTTTCTCGGGGAGCCGTGGAATCCTGCTGGCATGAGGTCGTTGACCCAGGCCGCGTGACGTCATGGAACCGGGACGTGTTTTTTTGCACTGGGAGGGATGAGATTATTTTTTTCCGGGGAGCCATGAAATGAAGTTGGCACGAGGTACAAAAAAACTCGATGAGATTTTTTTTTTTTTTTTTTTTTTTTTTTTGTGACAAGCCAGACTTGGAGCTTTTAAAATATTTTACAAACTAAAATCTGAGTTAGAGTAGTGCGTGAGAATCTAAATCTTTATTTATTTTATTAATTTATTTTGTCTTGTAGGGTTATTAGTTCAAATTCAGTGCAAAAATATTTTCAAAGTTACAAATCTAAGAAATATTTATTTATTTATTTAATTATTTATTTATTTATTTAATTATTTATTTATTTATTTATTTTTTATTTATTTTTTCATGTAGGGTTATTAGTTCCAATTCAGTGCAAAAATATTTTCAAATTTACAAGTCTAAGAAATATAAGATTTGGTGAAAGCTCCAAGTCTAACTCGTCAAAAAAAAAAAAAAAAAAAAAAATTTTTTTTTTTTTTTAGGTTATAGTTGACTACAGTTGACTCACGTTTCAGTTTGCAAAAGATTTTGAGGGCTCAAGTCTAAAACTACAATTAATTAAGAAAGCGTCAAAAAAAAAAATCAGTTGCAATATTTTTTTTTTTTTTTTTTTTTTTTTTTTTTTTTTTTTTTAGGGTTATGAGCTTAGAGTGTCAACTCAGATTTTAGTTTGTAAAATATTTTGAAAGCTCCAAGTCTGGCTTGTAAAATAATTTTTTTTTTTTTTTTTTTTTTTTTTTGTGTTGGCATGCAGGGCTTTGACGCGTGGCTCGCTGCTCGAGTTCAACGGGAATCTCTTCACGGGAATCTCTTTGCAGGTCGTTGACCCGGGCCACGTGACGTCATGGGATCGTGACGTCACGTGGCGTTTGAAAATTTTTTTTGCACGGTGAGGGAATGACTCTATGAACCGGGAGCCATGAAATCCTGAGGTCGTTGACCCAGGCCGCGTGGGATCGTGACGTCTGAACGTCAACGACGGGGAGTTTTGCAGCGAGAGGGATGACTCGATGAACCGGGGAGCCTTGGAATCGAGCTGGCGCGAGGTCGTTGACCCATGACGTCATTTGAAATGGTTTTTTGCAGCGAGAGGGATGACTCGATGAGATTTTTTTTCCCGGGGAGTCGAGGAATCGCGTTGGTTTGCAGGTCGTTGACCCGGGTCACGTGGGATCGTGACGTCACGAGCCATTGAAAGTGTTTTTTTTTGTACGGGGAGGGGATGGCTCGATGAAATCTTTTTTCTCGGGGAGGCCATGGAATCCTTGCAGGTTATTGACCCGGGCCACGTGACGTCACGATTCCATGACCTGAACTTTCAAAATATTTCAGAAACTTAAAATCCGAATTTAAAAAAAAAAAAAAATGTAAGTTTTTTTTTTTTTTTTTTATGGATTACAATCTTAGACTTAACTCAGGTTTTAGTTTGTGAAATGTTTTGAAAGC